>CM051261.1:54799856-55159476 GCA_027921565.1 Artemia sinica
GTTGTGTCGAATCTTGTGATGACATTCTTACTTGTAATATTCTTTCATGTTCTTTTATATTGTAAAGTAAGAATTTGATTGGTTGATTTCTTTTAATATATTCCTAGGGCTATATCCCGGACCATCAGGGGGTGGGTGTATTTTCAAAAGGGGCCATGATATTTGGAAATACTATAACATAAAGAATTTGATGGTACTGCTTTTGTGTGTTTAGCGTGTTTTTTTTGTTTTTTTTCAGAAAAGGACAATCACTAAATATTTGGCTTTAGAAAAAGACAACTGAACTAGTGCCCATTTTTATGAAAAAGATAAACAGTCTTGTATCTGTTAGGGTAGACTTAAAGTTTACTTAAAAACTGATTCATAGGGACCACGTAGGTTGGGCTGGGGCCCCAGCCTCCTGAAAAAGTAAATTTCTTTGAATTTCTCGGCATTTCTTTATTAAATTGTAGGTTTTTATTAACCCCCCTATTTTTTTTAATTAAATCATTTGCAGTTCGTTTTTATTAACTCACTGATCTTTTTGTTCCATCTTCCATTTATTTCTTTGTCACATAATTTTTTTTAATTTGTGAATTATTTTTCAACTACTCCCGAATGTTCAGTTACTTCCCACTTTTATCAGTATAGCACAACGGTAAGAGCCCTTCCTGAGGCTGTGCTAACTTAGGTTTTCAACCACGCTGTTTTGATGGGTTTCACAAGTCCAGGCACGTACAAAGAATTTTTTGGGGAGGAGGTAAAAAAAACAAACAAAAAATAAACTCATTTTCAAAATGAACTAAAAAGCAGATAATTTTTTTTTCTCAAGAATATATGAATATAAATGAACACGAGGGGCACAAAAAGTGTTGGGTGTTACATAACATGAACACCAAATTTATCTAGGTTTTAATTGCATAAACGATAAAAGTCGATGAATTGAGGAAAACAAGTAAAAAAAATCAACTTATTCAAAAACGAGTTGAATTTTTGCCCGTAATTTTCACTTATGTTTATAGATTCTGAAAAAAAAATATTTTCAGATTTTTTATTTTCCAATTACAAAAAAAAAAATATTGTGTCTCATCCAAGATTAAAACCTAAGTTAGCACAGCCTCAGGAAGCGCTCTTACCGTTGTGCTATACTGATAAAAGTGGGAAGTAACTGAGCATTCGGGAGTGGTTGAAAAATAATTCACAAATTAAAAAAATTGTGTCACAAAGAAATAAAACCTAAGTTAGAAATAATCTTCTTTTATTTCTTGCTTTCTTTTGGTTGGGAGTTATGATTCAAATTACAAACAGAACAAAGGCATTTTATGTAAAATAACTGCTGTTTCGTATAGGAACTGAAGACAACGATTGAAATATTTTTTGTTCGATAAAGTAAAAACAAAACAAAAATTCTGTCACTCAGAATTCCTCAAATCTTCATGTTGAAGTGATGCGAATTTAAGGCTGGAGGAAGTGAGACTGAGACCGACCAATCTAAAAAATTAGACGGGAAGGGAGCGATTAAAATAATTTTTTGGGTCTTTTTAGAAGCTGGATTTATTAAGATCGGTTTTATTGAAATTTGACAATAAAAAAAAAATCTAGTTGGTTATCCTGTTTTCTGAAAAACTCTAAATTGTCCTGTGTTCATTGATTTGCCTTTTATCTTGTACGTATTACTCATCAACTTTTGGTTTAAAACACCAATAATGGCAATTAAAAACAACAACAACAAAATAAGTAAAATAGTAGCCTGAAGTTATATACACGCATTGAACAGGGGGAGAGGAGGTGTCTTTTTGTTGTGCAGGTAAACCGGAAGCAGAACTTGCAGTTGAATAAATAGGAATTTCTTAAAGGTAAAGAAGCATAAATTGTTATTATTGTATATTTTTAGTTCGGTAGAGGACATAAGCGAAGCCTAGACCGGTGTCAAAAACTGAATGGTAGAAAAGTAAATAAAACAGTTCAGAAAAAAAATTGATCTCCTTATGTCCCTCTATCTCTTTCTGCAAAGGCAGTTTCTAACTGGGTATTTCCTGTATAGTATTTCCCCGCTTTTTTTTCTTCTTTTTTTTGCATTCCATCCAAATTTATATGTCTTTTTTTTATTCAATATATTTTTCTGATTTTATATATATATATATATATATTTAATCCTAATTTTCAATCTCCTCTTCGTTTATATATTTTTTTTCAGTTATTTGTGAAGTTTCCTGTTCATTCTCCTATTTTCATAAATGTCTCTTGATACATTTTTTTTTTTTTTTTTTTTTTTTATTATTATTTTTTTTATAAGTATGTTTTTTTTTCTGTTTTTTTTATGTGCTTTATAATAGTGTCTTATTTGTTTTGTTGGCCCTTTACAAGCTGAGCTTCTTGGGCGTGTATAAACTTTAAGTTTGTAATTGTTTTTTTTTAGTATTAATAAATTGATTGATTGATTGATTGATTGAAAAGACTGAAGCTTTAAACTTGGGTGGAATGCACTATAGTTGGGGGAAAATTAAAGAGAGGAGATGTCAAGCCTTTGAATGATTGGGAGTGGGGATGCTGAAGTCAAATAAAACATGACACATCACTATTTTATCCCTAATACATCACATTATTCAAGAAAATTCGAAGGTAGTGTATGAATGCCAAACTAACTGATCATTAACGGCTTAAATCTTGGAGAAGGGAGATCTATATTTTTCGACCCGTGCTAAAGAACAGGCAAAGTATGAAAGAGAACGGGGGTCATTGTGAAAGTTAGTTGGTTTCCGAATGCTATTGGTCTGAGTAACCCACCGGTATGTGCCCGTTCAAGTTCATCATTTAATACCAAAAATATTCTCAAAACAGTTTAGTTAGAAAAATGCCAACTAATATTCAAGTGTTTCAAGGTCTATTGATTTTAATTATTGCTGTCTAATATTTACTGTTTAATCTTTTGAAATTCCTTAAAAAAAATTTTTAACGTGATCACTATTGGTTAACAATGGGAATTAATTTCGATATGTTTCCTTGGAGACTCTTGTGCTTTTAATATAATAATGTTTGTTACACTGTTTGAAAATTTATACGATGTTATTTTATTTCAAATAGACAAGAAAATTCTCTTGGTAATGGATATGCGAAAGTTTTTTGTGAAGTCAGATTCGGAATCTCTTCAATCAGCCTCATCAACGAAAACACCTATTTCTTTCCAGACAGTGCAAAAAACTGGCAGAGTGTTAGATCTGGGGCCTAGTTTAAACTACAAGTCTGCCAGGAAGAGTCCTCGGGACATTCAACCCAAAACCCATCTACTTCACATCTATGTGCTAGTGAAGAAAATTTGGTTGTCGGGTCGGACAATGCCAGTGTAATGTTAGGCAAACGGAACGGACTGGCCACTTTAATTAAAAATGATTTACCCTGGCTTGCCGTAATTGGTTGTGTTTGCCACTCGTTCTCGCTCTGCTCTTCTGCCGCCTGCAAAAAACTGCCATCTGACATTGTGCAGTTCAGTCACGACATCTATAATTACATTTCAGGGAGTGCAAAGCGACAAGCAGAGCTGAAAGAATTTCGGCATTTTCTACAGGTTGCAGAGCATCAATTGCTTTATCCATGTGCAACAAGATGGTTGGTGTTTGAATCAGTTGCCGACCGCTTGATTGAACAATGGGTGGTACTCACAGAGTTTTTAAGATACCATTCTTAGAAGGAAAGAACATGAGTGCTGTAAATCTTTATTTGGGTTTGGTGAATCCAAAAGTAAAATTGTCTTATTTGTTTCTTAAATACGTTTTACCCATTGTTAACAAACTAAATGTCCAATTTCAGACTAAACGAGCGCGGACGTAAAAGTCCATAAATTAAAGTCTAGTGTTTCATCCCTTCTTCAAGAAATAGGATTGAATTTCATTAACGAGAGTCAGCTGAGGCCTGAAAAAACTTGTCCATTTACAATGGATTTTTCTGATCCTCGAAATTTTAGGAGTATACAAGATATGCATTTTGGTGCAGAATTTCAACTATACGAGCTTGAAAGCATCGAAAAGGGTGCGGCCGAGGTGCGCCAAGTGCAAGATGTAAAAAAAAGCTGTTTAGCATTTTATATCAAGCTACAGTCCGGGATACAATTGTGAATAAACCCAAAAGACCCTTTATTGGATCTAGTTCAAAGTCTATCCCCAAGTGTAGCAAAGTCCGGGCAAGTGAATTGTCCCTTTGTTTAAGATGTTTAAATAATGCTTTCCTCATGTTGATCTTGAGACACTAAACACAGAGTGGAGACGTCTTCCTTTTATAATAAGTGAGGCAAATTTAGATGTTAAACTGTCTGTAGTAAAGTTCTGGAAGTGTGTTGCCAATTTAAAAGATGGAGCTGACAATCCTTCCTTACAATTTTTAGCAAATTTCATTCTCACATTGACGTGTCTACCCCATTCCAGTGCTGGAACAGAGCGACAATTTTCTGAATTAAAAATGATAAAGACCCCACTTCGTAATAGACTCAATCCGAAAACTGTTTCTAATCTTATGCATGTCAGAAAAGCAATTCCTGACCCAAGTTCTTGGGAGATCCCGGATACTCTTGTAAGGAAAGCAAGAAAGTGGAAAAAGTGAACTCCCACGTTAAGCATGTTTCCTAATTGATTTTGCTTGCTTCCCTGTATAAGTGTATAATATGTTGTGTCTTATATCTACATAAAAAGTAAGCTTTAAATTAAGCCCTAAACGATTATCTGAGTTGTTTATCTAAATTTTGCTAAATAAAAATACAATCTTTGCTCATCTTTTTCTTCAAAGTATCCTAAATTACATCCAAATCAAAGACAAATTGAGAACAAACTAAGGCACGCCTTGTCAGAAATTGAGTAAATGCACATTATGCAGAATATAGCCTACGCATGATTTTTTTCATAACCCACATTCTCGAGGATTTTTTTTTTAGGTGAAAGAAGATGAATTTAATGGTTTATTTTAATTTTTCTTGCGTGAAAACAAAGTGTCATTCAAACTTGCTAGATAAAAAAGGCCAAATTGCACCCGAATCAGCTCAATTTTTTTATTTCATAGCTGTTTCTGATGCTAAAGTAAAAAGGTGTCGAATTTATTAATATTTAGAAAGGAAGAGGGGTGGTTTTCAAAATTTTTAATTAAGATACAAAAAGGCATCTTTTAAAAGTTGAAGGGGGGATTAAATAGCGACAAAGACAGTGACGAAGACCAAACTGCCTTTCCATCATAAACTATAAATAGAATAATAGTGAAATTTTTAAACAAAACAGTGGAACGCATGATAGAATTTTAATGTGAGTTTCTTTTATATTGGTTTTCCTTCATTTGTTTTGCTGAGGACGGCCCTTGGATATAGGGTCGAAATATTCATTTAAAGTTACGTTCCAGTGTCTTATATAAAAATGTTCCTATCATTCTACTTATTGTTTATGAGGGGGGATTTTTAATGAGATTACGGGAAAATATATTTTTAAAATTATACAGGCAACAAAAGTCCCCCCCCCCATTAATTACCGCCTTTGATAACAAAGTTAGGGCACCCAGCGTTGAAAAGAGACTTTCCTATCAAAAGTTACGTTTTAAGAGTTTGGACGGTACGAAATTTTTTGGTCTGGCGGCAACCCTGCCCTGATCTTGTGTATTGTTTTCATCATCAACCAATTGATATCCTGTTGTCCATATTATCTTAAGAAGTGACAAGGAGTTGGTGCAAGGTATTTTCAGGTCCCTGAATAGGGACCTGGAAATTCCCTATCTGTTGTACTTGGTAGAGTATTTTATAAAGGGCAATTAGTTAAATGATTCGTCCCCTCCTGTGATGGAGTAGTCTTCTTTTAGATTCATTTTTGGTAAATATTTACCAAATCATAGCCTATTATTGAGTTAGGAATAAAGTGAATAGGCCTACACCATTTGATGCCTTTAATAGAAAATACCTTGCGCCAACTCCTTGTCACTGCTTAAGATGGACGCCAAGATTAGTGACAAGGAGTTGGTGCAAGGTATTATCAGGAACCTGATAATTCCCTGTCTATTGAACTTAGGCTAGTAGATTATTTTATATAGGCCAATTAGTTAAATGATTCGTCCCCTCCTGTGATGGAGTAGTCTTCTTTTAGATTCATTGGGCCTATTTGTAATTGTCTCCAAGGGATACCACTAGGAGGCTAATTTGACAGTGTATGTAGCCTAAATACAAATCTTATGGTAAAATTCTACTTTAGTTACTTTTACCTATCTTGGAAAGGAGTGAGGCTAGAAAAATGAAACTTTCAAGGATGGGTCTACAGGCCAAAGAATGTCATGGGAAGGTATTTTGAAGTACATATCTCCTCTCCTTCTCCCTCTAGAGGATCCTGAAATTTGCCTACATGACAGTTCTATACCTCTTGAAATTTTGACGAAACAACATTTTACCTTAATTTTCAGTTGTAAGATTCTTTTTCTCTGGCTTTAGTTCTGGAAATGCAATTCCTGTTATTTGAGTAGTATTTTAAGCCGTATCAATGTTAATTTTCAAAATTTAGGAAATGTATTTGCATTTCTTTAAAACTCTATAAATCAGGATTGAGCAAAGTTTTGAAGCTGAAAACAATTTTGTTGGACTTCATTTTAAGCAGAAGATCTATTTTACAAGGTTTCACTTTTATAACACACCAATTTTTAAAGGTCATGACCCTCTAGAGGGAGAAGGAGTTGAGGTAGGTACTTCAAAATACCTTCCTGGGACATACTTTAGCCTGTAGATCTATCCCTGAAAGTTTCATTTTCCTAACCAAACTCCTTTCCAAGATAGCCAAAAGCAGCTAAAGTAGAATTTTACCCTTCTTTCATCAAAACAAACACTTAATGGCAGCTACATATACAGTTTTATAAATATCAGATAAATAGCACTTAATGTAAACAAACTAATCACTCATATCTAACTCTTCATCATCACTTTCTAATGCACTAGGGGTGTCACTGACTTGCTCTAAGGGCCCTATTGATTCCAGGGGGATAGAGCCAACAAAAGGCCTGGTTGACTGCCACCAAATTGTTTGCAATGCTGCCAGCATGCCATGCTTGCACCAGTGGCACAAAATTGGATGGATGATTGATTTGGTAATGAGTATATCCATGGCTGGACAATGTATTATAAGCTCTCCATTTATCACTGTAAATAATGCTTCCAGGCTCAATATATTTTTTAATTATAAGAATTAAAGTTTCCTTGTTTCTTTGGAGGCCATCAGTCAGGGGTACAATAATTTTTTACCACCACCAATGTGTTGCAATGCTGCTGGCATGAGCATGCAGGTGGCATTGCAACACAATGGTGGCAGTCAACCAGGCCTTTTGTTGGCAGCATTCAGTCTATGTGCTACCTGCAAACTTTGCTATTAGTAGGCTATCAAGTTGAGTTGCATTTAAGGGCAAAACAATCTAGTAAAAGTTTAGAAAACCTGAAAAAAGCTATAGGGTAGGCTCTCAATTTTATAATATTCAATTTGCCTAGCTTAAGTGATAGTTGGCTATCCTTCTTGTGGGCTATAGCCTAGGCTCTTCCTGCCTCTTTGTCATATGAATTTGGCTACTAAACCTATGGAGGATCTAATTTGCAGCACTGGGATTGGTATATTCCACACAAGGGATCTTCTTGTTATCTTGAAAAGCAGCTAAGTTTGGGGAATGAAACTTCAGGGAATGCTTTGAGAACTAGGCCTAAGGCTAAATTTTCTCCTGTGAGGGGGATTTCAGTTAAGATTAATTATGAGACAGATGTTAAATTAGAAAAAGAGATGTAGGCTAGCATTAGATTCTCATATCAATGTTTTATTCCCCTAATTATGCACTTATTTTCAAGAAGCATAGGCCTATAATTTTGCAGGTAAGGTTTATATTAACAGACTAATCAGATAGATTAAAAAAAAACATACCACTAGCATCAGAATTTCATCCTGAGTCCAAATATAACACTCATTTCTGTTGCAAATTATTTTCAAAATTACATCTAGGCTAAGCTTCTTCAAGTTTCTTCAATTTTCCCAAAACTTCTTTCATCAAAGCAAACACTTTATGGCAGCTACATATACAGTTTTATAAATATCAGATAAATAGCACTTAATGTAAACAAACTAATCACTCATATCTAACTCTTCATCATCACTTTTTGATCCACTAGGGGTGTCACTGACTGGTGCTCTAAGGGCCCTATTGATTCCAGGGGGATAGAGCCAACAAAAGGCCTAGTTGACTGCCACCAAAGTGTTGCAATGTTGCCAGCATGCCATGCTTGCACCAGTGGCACAAAATTGGATGGATGATTGATTTGGTAATGAGTATATCCATGGCTGGACAATGTACTATAAGCTCCCCATTTATCACTGTAAATAATGCTTCCAGGCTTAATATATTTTTTAATAATAAGAATTAAAGTTTCCTTGTTTCTTTGGAGGCCATCAGTCAGGGGTACAATAATTTTTCTACCACCACCAATGTGTTGCAACGCTGCTGGCATGAGCATGCAGGTGGCAGTCAAACAGGGCCTTTTGTTGGCAGCATTCAGTCTATGTGCTGGCAATGCGCCAGGGTCTAATCTAAATTTATACCACTAAATAAATTAGGTCACTTGGTGGTTTTTGGTGGAATAGAAAGAGAGAGCAAAAAAAAAAAAAATTATTGTACCCCTGACTGATGGCCAAAATGGCCTCCAAGGAAACTTTAATTCCTATTATTAAAAAATATATTCAGCCTGGAAGCGTTATTTACAGTGATAAATGGGGAGCTTATAGTATGGTTCCAACAGTGACTAAGAAATTTAAACTTATTGTCAATTTAAATAAAAAAAAAAGAATTTTAGAAAGCTTTTTTTTAAGAAATTTTCCAAGTAAAATAAAGAGCCAAGTTACAACAGAGACAATCTGCTACAAAGTAAAAGAACATTTCGTGCATAAAACAAACATTAATTTATATCCATGTATTAAAGGAACCACAACGCAAGCATAGATTACAACAAATAATGAAACATACTAGAATTCTTTATCAATGAATAAAAGACCTGAAATGACCAGAAATTGCAATAAATAGTTTAAAATCAACAGAGTTAAATTAAACTTAAAATTAACAGAGATTATCACAAACAATTATAGGCCTAACAAAATTTTTAAATCCTAAGTTTCCAAAACTTCAAAAAACAAGTATTATATGATATACAGTCTATCTACTTTCATTAATTCTTTAGTGATCTTGGTTAATATGGTTATTTTTTTTTCTTTTTTTATATGACAAATGAAAACACAGTGCTTGAAAGGACACTATACTTTAGCAAACCTAGGGGGTGTTAGCCCTTGGCCTGTTTTTGGTAATATATGTTTTTTTTAGCCTTAATTGATTATTTATCATAATTTTTGGTCATTTTGAGTTTGAATTTTTCTTTGATAATGATATCTGTTTGTTTTTATTTTGAATTATTACTCGAGTCTCTTTCTGCTTGACTTTTGTTTACATAGCCCTTCACTTTTTGCAGAAAAATTTGACTTTTTTGAAATCCCTATAGAAATAACCTGTTATTCTCTTGGTTTTAAGTTTGAATTATTATTTGAATTTATTTCTACTCATCTTTGGTGTAATGTACCTCTTCACTTTTCTGTGCAAAACTGTTTAAAAAAAATCTTTCTAATTTTTTATTGTCAATAATTATTGTCAATTTAAATATAAAAAAAAAAAGAATTTTAGAAAGCTTTTTTTAAGAAATTTTCCAAGGAAAAGTAAAGAGCCAAGTTACAACAGAGACAATCTGCTACAAAGCAAAATAACATTTTCTGCATAAAACAAACATTAATTTATATCAATGTATTAAAGGAAACAAAACACAAGCATAGATTACAACAAATAATGAAACATACTAGAAATCTCTATCAATGAACAAAAGACTATGTATATGAGGGGTACTCACCCCCTTCCACCTTTTAACCCCCTGCTCTTTTTACTTAAATTTCATGTGAGCTCTACTACGCCAAAAACGTGTAAAATAAACAAACTTTTGCATACAGACCAGCAAGGCCTGCATAGGGCAGGTGCTAATCTCCTGATGCTCTGCCCTTGGCCAGGTGCTATGTGTTGTTGGAGCCAAACCATCTGACACTTCCCATTATTAATAAAAGAAAAACAAAGTTTTTCTAAGGAAAGAAAAGAGCAAAGTTGCCAAACAAAAATTAATACTTCACCTTAATAATTTACATTGATAACTTCTACATTGATAAAACTAGTGCACAAATGAACCAACTGGTAGTATTTCCCTATGTTCATATAATTATAGAAAACTAGTGCTTTACTGAAAACAGAAAACAATTAGGAGTTTTGGTACTGTAGAAGCAAACTGACTAAGGATATTTTATTGAAGAAAATACAGCATTTTAGGATGGTTGATTTGTTTTATTTATTTTTTTCCCAGTTAATTTGATATCACTTCTGCACAATGAGCTCAGTCCAATGATTGAATCTCGTTTTGGCTCTGGAAAGGACATTTCATGATTAGTTTGTACACGTCCATCTTGATAGTATTAGAACTATAGACTTGCTTTAGTATTTGTATCATAACTTGAAATATTCCATTGTATAGAGAGAAACAGCTGGATTTTGGGAGTTCATATTATAGTTTATTTGTTTTACATTTTGAGTGACACTAAAGAGTGTTTTTTTACAGTTTAAAATTGTATATTTCTCACTATTGATGTTATAGCTGTTGATAACAAAATGTTATCTTATAAATCAATCCATTATCTATTTGTGCTGTTCAATGACTTTGTGGCTATTAAAATAATATTAATTTTTATGCTTAAAATTTGAGCTAATTTTAATTGTATACTGGAAATATATCTGAGCTGGTGTAAGACTATAAAAAGCATTATAGACTAGTGTGTTGTTGTCAGGCTATGTACTAAATTTTGACTCCCAAATCAGTATTCTTGTTTTTTTTTATACTGGTCTTTGGGTGTTTTCAGTAAAGTGCTAATCTATAGCACTTAAGCCAGATTTGCCTCTCACCCAGACTATCTGTCTTGGCTTTTTCTACAATAGCCATGGCATGATGCCTGCAATTACTTTATTTTCTTTACAATTAGCCATGGCTAATTATAGAAAAAGCCAGTTTTAAAATAAGAGAGGGAATTGTAAGCAAAATTGATCATCTTTGCAATGAGTGGATGACATTGTTTGCTAGTTGGTGTACCTATTATATACTTCTGCTGTATTTAAGGGTGCTAAAAACTTATTTGCATGTATGGTCTCTCTCTTTCTCTCTCTCCCTCTCTTTTTCTCTCTCTCTCTCTCTCTCTCTCTCTCTCTCTCTCTCTCTCTCTTTCTATCTCTCTGTCCTCTCTCTAAAGTTTTACAAGGATCAGGATCCCTTCTATAAAAACAATATTTGCCCCCTTTTTATATGATCATTAAAAGATTTTTAACAAAATGGCTACCTCAAAATTTTTATCTGATGTATTTAGAGAAAAAGGGCGTGGGGGGGGGGGGCTAGTTTCCCTCTGATCACTTTTGACTTTTAGAAAGGGCACTAGAACTCGATTTCCAGTTGAATGAGCCCCTTTTGAAGTTTATACAACAACCCCTTGTATATGAAGTGTCACTGAAAAAAATGGATGGGGGGGGGCTAGCTATCCTCCAATCACTTTTGACTCTTAAATAGTGAATTACAACTTTCATGTTTCAATCAAATGAGCTCTCTGAAGTGTATATGACCATCCGTTCCAGAACAGCCATAATTGCCCCCAGGGCATAATTTACAATGCCTGTCCCCAGAACGTGGGAGACTGTGTTGACACCAGAGTTTTGTCATCTGAATTTTAAACTATTTTTAACAAAATATCTATCTCAAAATCTCTATCTTATGCATATGGGAAAAAAGTTGGGGGGGGGGGGCTAGATGCCCTTCGACTCTTAAAAAGTGAATTACCAATTTCAATTTCCAATCAAATGAGCCCTCCCTTTTTTCGAATGTGTCATGTTAGGCTATTTTATCGTACTTTTTAATTTTGATAGCTAATTTTTATTCAGTTTTTATTTTGCTAGTTTGTAGCGTACTGCAGCTTCAGTTCAGTTCGAAGTTTTATTTTTTGGCCTACAAGTCTTCTTTGGCTATATGCTTGGTAGAAGGTCGGCAACCCACAATAGCATGTTTTTTTTTTTGTTTTTTTTTTTGTGAGTATTTTTTGTATACAAAGATTATTCCCCTGTTGGAAATGTTGAAAATTTTGACATTTCTTTGACATTTTTCTTTCTTTGACATTTCTAAATTTTCCCGCTAAATCTGTACAGTAGTGCTTTTTATTTTTCTATATCTCATGGTTTTTTTTTTCTATGAAAAGATAAAAAGACCATATCAAGTGGCAAAGTATCCAAGTCAAAATAAAGTTTTCATCCGTAAATTTTTTTTTATGTTTTAGAACCGTAATTACGAGTAGCAATATATATATATATATATATATATATATATATATATATATATATATATATATATATATATATATATATATATATCATAATATATTTTAGGCCTGGATGTTTTTATTTACCTGAATTGGTCTTCTGGATCAATATTTTTTGCTGGGTGTCTGTTTGTGAAGAGATTTTTCCTAGAAAAGATTCTTTCCCCTGAATATCCATGTCCTTTTTGCGGAAATGTGGTTAAGACGATATCTTGAACTAATTTGGACTCCTAATTAATTAATTTGAATTTCTTAATTAATTTGGACTCCTCTACGTGGATAGCCAGTTCTTATAAATGCCCTCTTCAGTGTTGTGGACTTGTAGACCTGGATACTCGTATCTCTAATAGTGGATGGCATTGTGTGATCGTTCTTAGTCGATATTGACATTTGTCGACTAATTTCTGATACCGATAGATAATCTAGTGTATTACCACCATTTATAATGGCTAAATATCATTTAGCAAAAAGTAAAATGAACTTAATTTCTATTTTTTTGTTAATTTCAGGTAATTTTCTGTACTAGGTGTCAGGCTTGTGGCACTGTGGACTACCAAATAAGGTTTAAATGCCAAAATACCTATTCATTTCAATCTTGCTTGTACCCAAAGGGGGGAAGGAGGGTCCGTAATTTTGTATCTCAAGGTTTGGACATTTTGCAATTGTTTCTTTAGTTATATATATATATAAAATCGTCTATACGTGCCTGATCTGAGTCTTCATATTTCTAGAGCTTTTCCTGGGGGGGGGGGGCTTATCTATTTTGGATTGGGGTTGAGGGGCAGTTGTTGTAGTACTGGTGAGATTCCCTTACTTGAGTGTGCAAACCAACTCTTTAACCGACTAGCTGGGTACATGATAGGTGAGGCGTGTCTTTCGCAGGGGAATCCAAGGTAGTGAAATATTAGAGCTCAGTCTCAATAAAGAATTATAGATATGTAACCGCGGAATATCTGAAATTGTTGAATGTCGACATGAATTATAGAGATTGGTGATGAAGAATTATAGAGATGTTATCGCGGAATGTCTGAAATTGGTGAATGTCGACATTCACCAGTGAATGTCCGAAATATATATATTTTTTTTCTTCTTGGGTTTAGTCAGTGTTGCCAGTCAACTTTTTCAGTTTTCTGCAAGGTTTGATGGTGACAGGTTAGGTTAGGTTTTCAACCCGCTTCTGAGATTTATAACCTAAGCTAACCTAACCTGATTTTAAATTTTACTATCTAAGCTTGCATAAGACTGAAAAAGCTGATTCGCAAAGCTAATTGAATCTAAGCAGAGAAAAACGAATTTCGGACATTCACCGGTGAATGTCGACATTAACCAGATTTTGGACATTCACAGTAACAGAGATACTACTTAGGAAAGTCGAAATGCGGTACAATTTTATACACATTTGAGAGCAGATTTTGACATTCATCAGGGAATTTGCACATAGAACTTGTGGAATAGAGGGGGGGATCTAATCTTATACTACTACTACTAGCAACTCCCCGCAGGGCCAAGCTGCCTGAGGCCAGCACAGCTACGCATGCTCCTTTTTCATCCCAATCTGTTCACAGCCTCCCTCTTAGGAAGTTCCCATTAAACCCTCCTAGGAAGTTCCCATTTTCCTTAAATATTTCCTTACGGCTTCTTCCCAACCGAGGAGTGGCTCATAGCTGTATTCATGTATTACCAGGATCCGTCTCCAATTTAAATTTTTTCTGGAGTAGGAAGGTCGGTCAGACTACTACAGACGGAAATCCTATTTGGACCTCCTCCCCCCCCCCTCCCCTCAGTGCAGATATCAAGCACCAAAAATACACACCATTGTTCGGCTAGTAGGTATGCAGTTTTAGGTACCACTGTGGTTGACGCCGATCAGCTAAAAGTAATGCTAAAGTAATGCTGTTTTAGAGAATTCTGATGTGTTATATGAGCTAGCTGCCCACAAATCTGATAAATATCAAAACTTAACGGATGTTAATTGATAATGACACACCAACTCATGCTACGCCATATAAAAGCTTTTAAGGGTTTGGACTAGTTTTGTCACATTATAAACATTTATTTCAGGCTTTTTTGCTAATATGTTTAGATGGAACGGAGGTAAAATATTAAAAAGGGCATCAGCCCTTTCTATTTTCAATCGAATGAGCCCTTTTCGAAGTTCCTACGACAACTCCTTCGATACAAAGTGCCCTGGTCTAAACAACAACAACAACAAAAAAATAATGCATTATACCCACATCGATCTTTACTATAAAAATTTCAAGCCTTCCAATCACTTTTGACTATTAAAAAGGGCACTAAGCCTTTCGATTTCCAATCGAATGAGCCCTTTTTGAGTTTCTGCGACAACACTTCCTATAAACACCTTATATGCCCACTTGTCAGTGTGTAAAGGTCCTAGATGTTATCCTTACTGACTAATTTATCGTCTTAGACTGCTCAGAATATGTAAAATACGCAAACAATCTTCGTTAATAACTAAAATTATATTTTAATTATAAATTTCATAAGAAAATATCTGAAATAAGAACGTAACAGCAAGTCTGATTGCCTGTTCCTACATCGCTTGGATACGCAGTGATAAACCGTAAAAACTCACCGAACAATAGTGCCACTTTTGTGAAATTTTGCTATATGAAAAACGGTGCTAAACAAAACAACGTTACAACGCTCCAAACAGAATGCTACAGCAAAACGGCTGAAAAGAGAAGCGTTTTATTCGATCTTATAAGATACGAGATTAAGTGAAGATAGTGTTAGTTTGATCTAATATTCCATACCAAATCACTAAAACCTCCAAAAAAAAAAAAAATTCTTGCTGAGCCCCAGAGCCAAGTGCAGCGTTGCCAACATCTAAGTTTATATACCTAAATATTGATTTTATATTCATACATCGATTATGCCTGTACATTGTTTTAAGCATCAAACTATACTTAAACATCGATGCAGATGTAATTGACGCGAGTAATCTCCTGAGTTTATAAATAAACACTTTGGCTAGAATTTGTATTGAGAAAGTGTCAGATTTGTCAAAATAGGCAAACTACTTGAACTTTTATTGGAAAATATGTAAACAATTGTAAACGCCGTAATAATTTGGAACTGGAAAGGACCCCCCCCCCCCCACAATAACTAGTTTTAACATAGCTAATCTATATGAATGGTCACATAAGATTGTTTTTTTTTAGTTCTATGCTAAAGTATTTTCATTTAAAGCCCTATATTGGTAGATTGTATAGCCCTAATATAGCTAATATCTTTTTTTTATTTTTTTTATTTTTTTACACACTTATTAGTCTTGCTATCTTACTTGCGTAACAGTAGTCAATCTGAAAATGACTAAGTCTTAAAAACAACTTTGGGAGTGATCCGGATCCACTGGTTCTCTACAAGGGGCTCTATACATTAAGAAGGTCGTCGTAAGCGTTAAAATTCGCATGTTGGATTATCTATTCATTGCTGTAAGGCGGCTCTTTTGAATAGGGAGGGGGAGGAAATCGGCCGGATGACTGCCTGGGGGAAGGAGTAGCAAGTTGATCTTGTTAGGGGGGGATAATAAACACGAAAATCTGCATTTTTAGCCACCATTCTTCAATATCTGGAGAAGGAGAGGGTTATATAACCCACACCCAAGGAATCTAATAGGCTAGTTTTCGAGGTCTTTTCCACTATCACTTGAGGCAACGGAGTAACTGTTTGCGTCAAAAAGAAATAAAGGCTAAAAATGAATGAAGCTTATTTATGTGATGACAGGGCTAAACCAAAAAACCGTAGACATAGATAAATTAAGAGCCCGAAATGTTTTCCTACAAAATTTATAGCTTAAAGTAGTTCCATAGCTGTATGTAGATTCATTTTTCCTGTTTGAGGGGGGGGGGGGAGAGTTTTGTGATTTTTTTTCTGGGGTAGGTGTTGGTCGGAGGATTTTCCTGGGGAGGGGAGAACACAGAAACGCGTATTCCTCGGAACACGCCTCCTTCGCCTTAAGGAATACAATGGGATGTTTTAAGGGTGACCACTCTCAATTTAATAATAATAAAACAACGTTTAAACGAAGGTTAGACCCAAATAAAGCCTAGTTGTGTAATGTTAAGGCTGCAAAACACCATGGATGTAGATAAATTTATTCAAATGTTTGCCTGTCTGAAGTCTGTGTCACCAGGGTTGCCGCCACGGTTAGTTCCTAGGGTGCTACAATTGTCCAAATTTGCGTGCTACACTACGATTTATGGTGCTACAATCAAAGAAACTTTTGCGTATGTCGACACGGACATGGATCGTTTAAGTGCGGCCGTACTTAGATTAGTTATTAAGTCAATTTTTAATCTGTTTTAATGTAGAAAAATAAAAATGTATCCATAAAAGTTGTAGCTGATCAGAGGGCTGGATGGGAAAATGCACGTGCACACGCATATTCCGTATTTAAATGTATTTAGATTATTGTCATGCGTAAAGAATGTTCTGATGCATATCTTGATCTGAGACACATCATTTAATTGCATTTTATATGTCTATATTTTCAATTTTGTCATATAAGAGAAAAAGTGCTACATTCAGTGTAGCCCTTGCTACACTGCTACACGTGATGAAATAATGCTAAAATAGCACTTTCGTGCTATAGGTGGCAACCCTGTGCGTCACACAATGGATTGAAAATGTTTGCTGTTAATTTAATATCTTTATATATTTTTAAGGATGAAATTATCAACTGCATACAACTCAACTTTCAGCAAGCCATGGGAATAGAGGTATTTATTTTTGTTGTAATTAGAATATAGACTATTAGATATTTCCTTATATGCATAAAAGAGGGAGATAAAATTCTATCAAACCTTCAGTATCCTACAAGATGATATAATACCAGTAGGTTGACGAGTCCAGGTGCCCATGGGCCGTTGTTTTTTTTTTTTTTTTTTTTTTTTTTTTTTTTCAAAGTAGAAAGTGCCCGTTACTGAACATTATAACTTGTTCATAATCGCTCAAATGTAGCGTTTTTGAGATGTGCTAATATAAGTTGAATTTCCAAAGTTTTAAAAAGTATAACAGTTATTGCATCCTCTTTCACTGACTAACAGGGTTACGTAGCCTATATATAGTAGATACCTCTTAAAATGTGAGATACCCCATTTAATGGGAAAACCGAAGTATTCAAGATTTGATAAATACGGGTTTTTTTGCGCACATTTTATTAAACTATAGAAACGAGTTTTGTTCTTTTATTTATTTTCAGAAGTAGTAAAAATGAAATTTTGTTTTTGCAACGAGTGTTGAAGTGGAGGCGGGTAAAATGTAAAAAAAAAAATAAAATAAAAAAAAATAAGATGTGCATACATCAGGTGTTATGTCAAAATCCTAATTCGCGTTCAAAAATGTTAAAAAGTTAGCAAAACAACGAATATGAACTATGGTTTTAGGTGACGTATTATAATCTTCTGCTCCTTGCACAGAGTCTGCTCCTTAGTCAAGAAATCATATCCTGAGTCAACAATCAATTGAACAAGAAAAAAAAATTCGAAACATTTTATTTTCTCTATCTAAATAAATATTGAAAAGAATGTTCAAGTACGACTTTATAATTTGTATTCTTACAGCTTATCATATACTTACTACTTGCCTGTTCCTAGACTCAGGAATTATTTAAGGAACCATTATAAAAAGGTTGAGTCAGATGGGAAGGTCATCTTGCTCAAAATCATGGTCTTGGAATTCTAGAATTGCTTTTTATGTTAGAAAAAGAAGTACGGTATATTTACACTAATTAATCTATACTGCTAAATTAATATAATAATTTAGATAAAATAGACCAATACGTCGAATATCTTTTTAGAGTAATCAATTGGCAAAGTAACACTTTCAGTCTCAAGTTTGATAGCTTAAGAACTTTAATTAAAAACTCAACCCTGGAAAGCCCAACGCTAGGAATGTCCTGCTACGTACTCTTGAATATTGCTAAAAAGAAACTATTGTAAACAGGGAGATGTTAAAAGTCTGGCATCAAAGGAATAAAGAACACCCTAGACGGTCAATCATTTTGATCAAAAGCTTCCGTCAATCGATTGGTTAAAGCAAGATTGACCGTCTAGGAACTGAAAGAGTCATTCAAACTCTATATCAATCACCATCAACGCTTGACTCAAGCTTCAAACAGGTTCCTTGACGGTCAATAATGGTTCAACTGTTTAAGTATAGCTTTAACTGTTAAAGTATAGCTTTAACACTCCTACAAGCAAGGATGCTGAATTCTATGAGAGATTAAAGCATTAAATGGGTGTTCAAGGTTAATAAAAAAAAATCGATTCAAAAATGGACTCGTCTTTCTTCTCAACCTCCCTTAAGAGACTACTTCATGAAAAAGTATAAGTTATTACAGGTGTGTCACTATTATGCTTGTTTAGCTCTTTACTAGGTTTCAGGTATTGCTAGAATTATAATAAAGTGGGCTGATGCTAAATATACTTGGAAATAATTAACATTTGTATTTCTATGTAGAAGAAACAGAAAGTATAGATATATAAGGACATACATTCAAGAGCAAATATATAGGTCTGTTCCTTCCAAAGCTCTGTTTCATGTGCATGAAAAGGATTTTGATGTTTCAATCGTTTAAGTAAGCTGATTGGTACCTCATATTTTTGTCAAAGTGATTTGCATTGCCACACGAGCTACGCATTTGGTATATTTCCAAATAGCGTTGCCAAAATCAGAAAACTGATTTTGCCGTTATGTTTCCTAATATGTTTTGATAGAGCTGTTGATGAGTCGGCTATTTTATACTTGTGGATTAATGCTGAATTTCGGGTCCAAGCGGAGGGGTGTAAATGAAGTAAATATTTTGTAAATTTGAAATATACTGAATGGAATTTATGTTTATCGGTTTGTGAGAAGATCTTCCGAGATGGCCCTGTGTATAGACAATGTGGTAGTGAATTTATGGAGTAACTGTTTGCGTGAAAAAGAAATAAAGGCTAAAAATGAATGAAGCTTATTTATGTGATGACAGGGCTAAACCAAAAAACCGTAGACATAGATAAATTAAGAGCCCGAAATGTTTTCCTACAAAATTTATAGCTTAAAGTAGCTCCATAGCTGTATGTAGATTCATTTTTCCTGTTTGAGGGGGGGGGGGAGAGTTTTGTGATTTTTTTTCTGGGGTAGGTGTTGGTCGGAGGATTTTCCTGGGGAGGGGGGAACACAGAAACGCGTATTCCTCGGAACACGCCTCCTTCGCCTTAAGGAATACAATGGGATGTTTTAAGGGTGACCACTCTCAATTTAATAATAATAAAACAACGTTTAAACGAAGGTTAGACCCAAATAAAGCCTAGTTGTGTAATGTTAAGGCTGCAAAACACCATGGATGTAGATAAATTTATTCAAATGTTTGCCTGTCTGAAGTCTGTGTCACCAGGGTTGCCGCCACGGTGAGTTCCTGGGGTGCTACAATTGTCCAAATTTGCGTGCTACACTACGATTTATGGTGCTACAATCAAAGAAACTTTTGCGTATGTCGACACGGACATGGATCGTTTAAGTGCGGCCGTACTTAGATTAGTTATTAAGTCAATTTTTAATCTGTTTTAATGTAGAAAAATAAAAATGTATCCATAAAAGTTGTAGCTGATCAGAGGACTGGATGGGAAAATGCACGTGCACACGCATATTCCGTATTTAAATGTATTTAGATTATTGTCATGCATAAAGAATGTTCTGATGCATATCTTGATCTGACACACATCATTTAATTGCATTTTATATGTCTATATTTTCAATTTTGTCATGTAAGAGAAAAAGTGCTACATTCAGTGTAGCCCTTGCTACACTGCTACACGTGATGAAATAATGCTAAAATAGCACTTTCGTGCTATATAGGTGGCAACCCTGTGCGTCACACAATGGATTGAAAATGTTTGCTGTTAATTTAATATCTTTATATATTTTTAAGGATGAAATTATTAACCGTATACAACTCAACGTTCAGCAAGCCACAGGAATAGAGGTATTTATTTTTGTTGTAATTAGAATATAGACTATTAGATATTTCCTTATATGCATAAAAGAGGGAGATAAAATTCTATCAAACCTTCAGTATCCTACAAGATGATATAATACCAGTAGGTTGACGAGTCCAGGTGCCCATGGGCCGTTGTTTTTTTTTTTTTTTTTTTTTTTTTTTTTTTTTTTTTTTTTTTTTTTTTTTTTTTTTTTTTTTTCAAAGTAGAAAGTGCCCGTGACTGAACATTATAACTTGTTCATAATCGCTCAAATGTAGCGTTTTTGAGATGTGCTAATATAAGTTGAATTTCCAAAGTTTTAAAAAGTATAACTGTTATTGCATCCTCTTTCACTGACTAACAGGGTTACGTAGCCTATATATAGTTGATACCTCTTAAAATGTGAGATACCCCATTTAATGGGAAAACCGAAGTATTCAAGATTTGATAAATACGGGTTTTTTTGCGCACATTTTATTAAACTATAGAAAATAAGTAAAAAATAAGTTTAAAATCCAAATAACAAAATTTATTATATTTAAACAATCGAATCACTTAAAACTGACAATTATATAAAAATAAAATATAATGTAAAATAACCTCAGTTTTGAATAAAAATGAGATATTTTGAATAAAATATCGAATTAAATAGAAAATATAAGATGTCTTTCGAATCCAAGCTGATTATTTTTTTTTTTTTTTTTTTTTTTTGTATATGTAGGAAAGTTTCAAGGCAGATGTTTTCTTGCTTTTGAGGGTCCGAAGACTGAAAAGTCCACACGTTTCCACACGAAAAATTTGGCTAGTATATATTCAGAAAAAACCACGAGCAACACATATTTTCTCATCTTAGCCATTTAATATTCCTAAACATTCTAAGGGCTTAAAATATATCTTCAATATGCATTTTTTTTAATCCCTACAACGACTTTATTAAAGAACCTAAAAGGAGGATAAATCAAAACAAACCTGAGATTTTATCTGGGGTTGTTATTTTTTTTTTTTTTTTTTTTTTTTTTTTTTTTTTTTTTTTTTTTTTTTTTTTTTTTTCAAAGTAGAAAGTGCCCGTGACTGAACATTATAACTTGTTCATAATCGCTCAAATGTAGCGTTTTTGAGATGTGCTAATATAAGTTGAATTTCCAAAGTTGTGCTTAAGATTGTATTATTCATCTTTACTTCGAAAGCGTGGGATGAAAATTACATTCTTCAACGTTGAAAACAGCTCGGTTTTTGCATAAGTTATGATAGTGGAGTTTCTGACGAGTCCAGGTGCCCATGGGCCGTTGTTTTTTTTTTTTTTTTTTTTTCAAAGTAGAAAGTGCCCGTGACTGAACATTATAACTTGTTCATAATCGCTCAAATGTAGCGTTTTTGAGATGTGCTAATATAAGTTGAATTTCCAAAGTTGTGCTTAAGATTGTATTATTCATCTTTACTTCGAAAGCGTGGGATGAAAATTACATTCTTCAACGTTGAAAACAGCTCGGTTTTTGCATAAGTTATGATAGTGGAGTTTATCAAATTCTTCTATTCAACTTATCACATTTGCTATCCTATCACATTTGGTTTTGAAAATGCTATCCCCTGTATTTGAATGGAATTTTAATTCATGTCAAAATTTTTTTCACAAAGTTGTGAAGTTGAAAATACTGGATTTTCACTTTGCCTCTGATACTCTGTGCATATATCACAGGTGTGTGCAAATTTTGGTTAAAATCTATCCAATTTTTCAAAATATCAGAAACATTCATGAATATCAACTTCTGAAGAATCCCATTTAATCAACCAGCAGGGCAAAATGGAAATACATACAGTCCCTTTTTAGGTTTACATGTATGACCATTCCATTACAATTTTAAGGCCTATTACTACGTATTAACAGACCAACACAGATACGTATTAACAGACATACGATACACAGACACAGATAGGTATTAATAAATAGTATGTGTTTAAAACAATAAAATTCCTTAGGGGCGTTGAACGACTCTCATATTTCAATTTATATTTAAAAATTGCATACGTTAATTTCTATTCTACCTTTGTTTAAGTTAAACTTATGGCGCCTGAGGAGATGTCTGACGACCCACCTCCTTACGAAGCCCCACCTCCATATTGGTTCTTTGACGCTCCAGCCCCTGCAGCTTCTGGACCAGGTTTTGCGCCTGAGGAGATGTTTGACGACCCGCCTGCTTACGAAGCCCTATTTCGTGGCATGCCTCACCTAGGCAGGCTCCCTCGTGAAGTTTACAAATAACAAAAAAAAACATATCCGCAAATCGCCAATATCCGCGATTTGCACAAAATCCAAAAAAATTATGAACTGCCATCGACAGATGCATTGTAACCTATCAAAACCTCCCAGACATTTATTAATTTTGCCAGCATTTTCATCCAGGACACTTAAATCACATCAATAGTTTGAGTGTGGGAAAGTTTCACCTTCCCATTTGATTCTACTCTGCCATATACTTTACAGTGTTTCGAAAGAATGTAGGACGTCTTGACTCTTTGGTTTTGGACTTGCCAGTCGTTAGTGGGCAGACAGGATTAGACATCGCACATGCTCTGCTTGAAACTGTGAAGCATCAGTCTCTGATGGTAGAAGATATCAAGCATCAGCTTGTAGATGGTGCTATGGATGGACAATATTTTACGAATGAGCCCTTTTTGAAGTTCCCACGACAACTCCTTCGATACGAAGTGCCCTGATCTACTACTACTACTACTACTAACAACTCATCGCAGCACCAAGCCGCCTGAGGCCAACACAGCTACGCACGCTCCTCCTCCACCCCAATCTATTCAAAGCCTCCCTTTTTACACCCGCCCACGAAGTTCCCATTTCCTTTAAATCTTTCTTTATGACGTCCTCCCAACCCAGACGGGGACGACCTGCTTTCCGTTTAGCCCTAGATGGTTGGCCGAAAAGAACAATCTTCGGCAATCTGTCATCCTTCATCCGAACAACATGCCCTAACCACCTCAACCTTTCTTTCATTATAGACCTAGAAAGTGGTATTGAACCACATTTTTCGTATAGCCTATTGTTTGAAATACGGTCAGTCAGCCGGGTACCCAGAACAATCCTTAAGCAATTTCTCTGGAAAACATCTAGCAAATCTTCATCCGCTTTTCGGAGCGTCCATGCTTCAGAGCCATATTTGACCACTGTCATCACTGTAGCTTCTAAGATTCTAATCTTGGTTTGCAGACTTATCTTCCTATTCTTCCAGACTTTTTTTAACTGTGAAAAAACACCCTGAGCCTTGGCTATTCTATTTTTAACATCTTCACTGCTCCCACCATCTTTACTAATAATACTACCAAGGTAAGTGAAACTGCCCACCTGATCAATCTTTTCATTACCCAACGTCACCTTTTCATCTTCACTTATTCCTAGCCTTAGTGACTTGGTCTTCCTAACATTAATTTTCAAACCAATACTAGCACCCTGAACTCGCAAAACCTCTAAAACTTCATTCATTTTGCTCACACTTTCATCTAGGATGCTTAAATCATCAGCATAATCCAAGTCCAGGAGACTTTTTCCTCCCCATTTGATTCCGTGGTCTCCCATTGCCTTTCCTGTGCTCCTTAAAACAAAGTCCATCAAAATAATCCATATAAAGGGGGATAGAACACAACCCTGCTTAACTCCTGATTTAATACAAAACCGGCTGCTAACCTCATTTCCTACCTTAACCGCAGCAGTGTTATTCTCGTACATAGCACTAATCACTTTAATGTATTTGTCTGGTATACCATACAAGGATAAAACCTTTACTAAAGCTCCTCTATCAACAGAATCGAACGCTTGCTCATAATCTATAAAACTAAGGACCAAAGGTGTTTGAAAACTTAGGCACTTCTCAATTATTAACCTAAGAGTGAAAATTTGGTCAACACATCCTCTACCTTTTCTAAAACCGCACTGCTCTTCTCTTAAAACTTTGTCTACGGCATCTCTCAGTCTAAAAAGTATCATATTACTAAGCAATTTGCTACCTACAGAGACCAGACTAATGCCTCGATAATTACCACACTCACTTTTATCACCTTTCTTATAAAGTGGCTTAATTAAGGTTTTCCTAAAATCATTAGGTACTTCCCCTTTTTCAAAAATCACATTCATAATCTCCAGTAACTTATTTCTAACCTCAGAGCCACCATATTTAAGAAACTCATTTACTACCCTATCAGCACCTGGAGCCTTATTATTCTTTAATCCTTTTAGTACTGTTTCTAATTCCTCCTCACAAAACAAATCTTCCTTCACATCCAAGGTATCACAAACTTTTTCATTTTCCTCTATATTTTTTCCTGCAACTCTATCTCGGTTAAGCAAATTCTCAAAATGTTCGGCCCATCTCGCTTTAGCTTTTGTCTTATCGCTAATTGCCACCCCATTCCTATCTTTAACTGGGACAAGTCCGGATTGACTACTACCTCTCAATTTGTTAACGTGCCAGTACAATATTTTACTATTATGCCGTCTAGCTGCATCTTCTAAATCCTCGGCAATTTTATCCATGGCCTCCAGTTCACACCTCCTTAGTTCATATTTCAATGCTTTCTCCACTTTCTTTACATTTCTTTTGTTTTCATGTGATCTATCACTCAGATAATTCTTGTACAAGTCCTTTCTCCTTTCTATTAAACTTAAAGCTTTTTCACTAATATTCTTAGCTGCAGTTCTAGCTTTCTTCCCTAATACACCTTCAGCAACTTCACAAATTATTTTTCTAAAATTATTCCAACCATCTTCCACATTATCAAATTTTAAGCTCTCAAGTTTAGTATTCAACTGTTCCTGGAAAGTTTCTCTCAAATTCTCATCCTGGAGTCTACTAACATCATAACTTCCCGGGAGGTAATTACCCTTCCGATATTTCAGCTTTAAATTAACCCTTGACACTACTAGATGGTGATCTTTACTTTTAACATCAATAACAGCACTCCTATATACCCTAGTATCTTGTATTGATCCTGCCAGTCTTCGATTTACTATAACATAATCAATAAGGTTTGCTGTCTTACCATCACGTGAATACCATGTTAGCTTATGAGCCATTTTATGACCAAACACCGTATTGGTTATAACTAGATTGTTATACCTACAAAATTGCAAAAGTCTGTATCCATTACTGTTTTCTTTTCCTACACCAAATTTACCTAAGCTGGGATACCATCTATCCATATTTCTACCAACCTGGGCGTTAAAATCTCCCAGCAATAGCATCATATTTCTACCTGGGACCTTGTCTATTTGCTCCTGTAACTGTAAGTAAAATTCATCTGAGTCACTAGTATCTCCATCAGTCGGTTCTACAGGGGCGTATACTACTATAACTGATACCTTGAACTTTCTAGTCATAAAATGAGCAATTAGTATTCTATTATTAATACCTTCCCAGCCTAAACAAGACTTAGCAGCTTCCTTATTCATCATGAGCCCTACTCCCTGTCTATGTAACCCATCCTTCCTGCCTGAGTAAACAAATTCTATATCACCTAATTTCATGCTTCCTACCCCTGGGATATGAGTTTCTGAAACTCCTAATAGATCCAGTTCGAATCGTCTGAATTCGTCAGTCAAAATGTCGATATGATAGTCATTTTTTAATGTCGTAACATTCCAAGTTCCAATTTTCATGTTCTTTAAATCATTGAAATTTTTTTCGCCTCAGGAAAAGCAATGATCCCGGATACCAGTGCAGGACGGGGATCACATATCTTCTCAAGTCTACACCGAAGTGCTTAAGCCGGCTTAGAACCGGACAGCAAGAAGTCCCTGGGACCTCCATGAATGGAGGCTTTGTGCAATCCTGGGCCCATCTTGGTCACAACATGGTTTTCAGCGCTTGGCGATGCTCTTCTATCAACAAGAGTCGAAATCCTGCACAGACAATCTCAAGCCTATTACCTCCGACTCATTATATATTCATGCCTACAAATATTATGCTACTACGGGGAGGCAACCCGTAATAGATAAATTAGCTAGGAAGAGGTTTTTCAGCCCAAAGACGCCCATCAAAACATACCAATCCCAGAAGAATTGTCCATTAGTCAGAATCCCGTGCGAATGCTGTGTCGTTTACTAGGCTATAATTTCCTCGAGGGGCGCCACTCCTCAAGTGGGAATAGAGTTGACCGCAAGGTCCCCAGTCTTGCAGGTACCCCGAAAAGGTCGAGGCAGCCCTTTGCAGAGGCCGTTGTCCATAGATCTGGATCTTACGCCCTGCCACAGTTGTCCTCCTATAGAGGATCCTCCCGCGATGGTGTTCTGCATCACCATGCAATTTAACCCATTGCTGGGAGAAGGTTTGCAACTCATGGAACTTGTGGATAAACAAGTGGGCCCTTTTGAGTGTACATTTGAGGGGCCTTCTTCCTCCTCCGCCTGTATTTATGACCCCGGGCAAGGGTGCCCCAGATTCTATTATGGACCCCCAGGGACAAGGTCCCCCCTTGGTCCATGCCTCCTATGGAGGTACCCTACATATCTGTAGAGTGTTCCCCTATCGCCACCTGGGGACATGCTGAATGGCCTGGGGGAGGCCAGATAAACGGATCACTTTTGTTTTGCAAAGGCAATAACTCAGTGACATATTTAACCTACTACTTATAAATATACATAACTCACTGACTAGGCCTATATTAGTTATATACAGAAATATATAACTCAGTGACACATTAAACCTACTACTTATAAATATGTGTAACTCACAGACTAGGCCTATATATGTTATATACAGAAATATATAACTGAGTGACATATTTAGCCTACTACTTATAAATATGTGTAACTGACTGACTAGGCATATAAGTTATATACAGAAATATATAACTCAGTGACATATTTAGCCTACTACTTAAAATATGTGTAACTCACTGACTAGGCCTATATAAGTTATATACAGAAATATATAACTCAGTGACAAATTTAGCCTACTACTTATAAATATGTGTAACTCACTGACTAGGCCTATCTAAGTTATATACAGAAATATATAACTGAGTGACATATTTAGCCTACTACTTATAAATATGTGTAACTCACTGACTAGGCCTATATAAGTTATATACAGAAATATATAACTGAGTGACATATTTATCCTACTGCTTATAAATATGTGTAACTCAATGACTAGGCATACAAGTTATATACATAAATATATAACTCAGTGACATATTTAACCTACTACTTATAAATATGTGTAACTCACTGACTAGGCCTATTTAAGTTATATACAGAAATATATAACTGAGTGACAAATTTAGCCTACTACTTAAAATATGTATAACTCACTGACTAGGCCTATATAAGTTATATACAAAAATATATAACTGAGTGACATATTTAGCCTACTGCTTATAAATATGTGTAACTCACAGACTAGGCATATAAGTTATATACAGAAATATATAACTCAGTGACATATTTAACCTACTACTTATAATATGTGCGCTTTTCTAAGTTTCTACGACAACTTCTTCGATACGAAGTACCCTGCTCTAAAGGAAAAAATTGATAAATAATACACTGTGCCAACATCGTTCTTATATGCCCCCAGGGCATAACATAAAACCTTTGTCCTGGGGGTTGTGTTGGAGTGTCCTCCTCTTTACTTAGTCCCCGTTTCTTGTCTCGTTCTCGAGTGTCCCCGTTCTTTACTTAGGCAGCGCGATCGTGCTAACTATAATTTATACAACAACTTTCTATATGAACCTTATATGGTCCCAGGGCATAACTTATACCCCTTGCACTGAGAGCTCTGAGGGGGGTTATCATCCTAAAAGACCTAACTTCCAGAAGGTTCAACTATGTTGAACAAAATGGATATCTCAAAATTTTGATTGGATGTGTTTTGGAAAATGGTGGGCATGAGAGGGTGTTAGTCGCTATCCAATCACTTTCAACTATTAAAAAAGGCACTAGCCCTTTCAATTTCCAATTGATTGAGCCCTTTTGAAGTTTCTACGACAATGCTTACACTAAAAACTTTATATGCCCCAGGGCATAACTTACAACCCTTGCCCTGACGGCTGTGGGGGGAGGGGTTTTCATCCTTAAAGAACTAATTTCCAAACCTTTCAACTACTTTGAATAAAATGGCTATCTGAAAATTTTCATTGGATGTGTTTGGGGAAAGGGTGGGCGTGAGTGGGGGGTTAGTTGCCCTCAAATCACTTTCAACTATTAAAAAGGATACTATCCCTTTGAATTTGAAATCGAATGAGCCCTTTTTCAAATTTTTACGACAAAGATTTCAATAAAAAAAAACCTTATATGCCCCCAGGGCATAACTTATAATCCTTGCCCTGGGGGTTGTGGGGGATTGTCCTCCTCAAAAATATATTTTGTATCGGAAAATCAACTACGCTGAATAAAATGGCTATCTCAAAATTTTATTGGATGTTTGGGGAAATAATGGAGGGGGGGGGTGCTAGTTGCCTTCCATTCACTTTCGACTATTAAAAAGGGCACTAGCCCTTTGAATTTAAAATGTAATGAGCTTTTTTTGAAGTTTCTACAACAACGCCTTCTTTAAAAAACCTTATTTGCCCCCAAGGCGTAACTTAAAACCCTTGCCCTGAGGGCTGTGGGGGAGTGTCCTCCTCAAAAATATATTTTCTATCTGAAAAGTTATAGTGCCTTTTCTGGAGGACAAAGTGATCAGAAGGCAGCTGCCCCCCCCCTTGCCAAGCCCTATTTTCTCCAAATTTATGTGATGATAATTTTGAGATAGTGATTTTGTTCAAAATAATCCATAGGTCATATAACAATACTTCCAGGGTTGACACACAACCCCCCAGAGATTCGGAAAAGAGGCTGTAAGTTATACCCCGAGGCCTATAAGTTTTTTATAGAAGAGGTGGTCACATGAACGTTGGAGGAGGGTTATTTTGGCTGAAAATTAAAAATTCTAGTTTCCTTTTCTATTTTCTTGTCACCCACATGACCTTTTCACCTTCATTTATTCTAGTTAAAGCAACTTAGTCTTTTCAAGAATAGTTCTTATCTATTTTTGCATTCTAATCTATCAAAACCTCCAGAAATTTATTAATTTTGCCAGCATTTTCATCCAGGACACTTAAATCACATCGATAGTTTGAGTGTGGGAAAGTTTCACCTTCCCATTTGATTCCACTCTGTCATATACTTTACAGCGTTTCAAAAGAACATAGGGCGTCTTGACTCTTTGGTTGTGGACTTGCCAGTCGTTAGTGGGCAGACAGGATTAAACATCGAACACGCTCTGTTTGAAACTGTGAAGCATCTGTCTCTGACGGTAGAAGATATCAAGCAGCAGCTTGTAGATGGTGCTATGGATGGACAATATTTTACACTTCATGTGCCCACTCATCTTTTGACGCTTATTTGTCTCCTTGATTCTCCTTGGAATAAATTTAACTGTGTGATACAGTGCATCGGGTTTAATTGTCTGAAAGAGAGGCCCAAACATCGTCACAGTGTTTTTCAAGTCTTGGTTGCCTCATATCCACTGATAACAAAAACATGGGGTTACGGAGATATAGTTGAGTATGCTTGTCCGGTTTTGGCATATTGCCCTTACCAAGGATGAAACCGATAAAATACAACCCGTTCAGAAGAGATCACTGCAAATCATTTATAGCGGTTCCCCTCTACCTTACTTCTTTTTACCTCAAAGAATTTAAACTTGAATCCCTTTCTCCCCGCCGAGAAAAATTATACCAAAGATTTGGCTCCTCCCTCCTCCAACATCCCATCTACCGATGATTCCTTCCCCCACGTTTTGTCCCTATAAGATCTCGTCCCCCCCCCCCCCAGGGAAGTGGCTGAGAAGGTTTTGTGCCAAGTGTTGTGAAATATTGTAATGATCTCTAGTATTTTTATTCTTTAGTTTATTTTATCCTGACAAAGTTTTATCAGACAATTTTATTCTCAATCTCAAGTGTTTTTATCCTTTAGTTTATTTATTCTGACGAAGTTTTATCAGACAACTTTATTTTGCTAATTTTGACTAAGAGACATCATATTTGGGCTTTGCCCACGAGAGCTATGTCTTGTTTTTGAATTAAATAATTTGAAATTTGACAATCAAGATAATTATTTGGATAAGATCTCACATGCCTATTTCGTACTTAGCTATTGATAGTTATGAGCTATTTGTACCACTATTATTGATATTCATGAAAGTATATCTAGCCTTTCCCTTTCATTCCAAAAGGTTACCGTGGAAAATCAGGAATATAATGAATAAATACATTGATGACCTCACCAAAATTAAGTTACAACTGTCAGCAGATGATCCAGTTGATTCTCAGCAAATTTCTTGCTTCTCGCAATGCGTCTTCCATAACAACAGGTTTTTTATGCCATGGAGTTCTCTTATTTTTACGCTAGAAACCCCTGATGTTGCGAGGGATGCGCTCAACTTGGAAACTTGGCTGATCTCGCAAATTCAGGCTGTTTTCAAAATTGGGTTTTTAACGTAAATGCAGATCCTAAGCATTCCTCTATTAGTGTACTACAAAAGATTTAATTTTTTTGAGCAGCTACCACTGTATGATGGCATTCCCAAATTTCTTCACCTCTTATTGTGCTGTATTTGCAAGACTTAATGCGAATATGTTGTCGAGAGTATAGCCAGTCTTGTGGACAGACGTGCTTGCGGCGCCCGCGGTGTTAGTTGTGACACTCTTCACAATGAGTTAGTGATCCGGTGGCAAAGTCCCCCCCCCCCTGTTAGTGAAAAAATGTGAAACCATTCATTGAAGCTGCTTTGTACGTTCACTTTGGTTCACGGAAGAAATGGCATTTCTTCCGCTCGGAAAAAAGCTATCCTCAACTCTGTTTCGCTGAAATTTCCTTCAGTCAGCTCTATTCTGTATACTGTTTTCCCTAAACCTCGTAAAAAATACGTATTTCTGCAAAAGGCTAAACAATTTTACATGGATAATTAATTTTCTGCTGATGCAATTATTTTCAATCAATCAAAAGAACTAAATTGATTCAATCTAGCAACAACCATTTTGAGGTTTCGCTGCCTTTCATTAGGAGTCACTGATGACTAATTGCATCTTTCCCAAAAAAAAACTTGAGCAACTATGTTATTTGTTGGGGATGAGCTTGAAAAGCAAAAACGGTGTAGTAATAATAGAGTAGGATATTAAAGAGGATTATACACAATAAAATTGTATTCTATTAAGGAGGAAGGAGATAAAAAGGGTGACATCCGTGATAAGGGTTACCCTCATGTGCTATATGTAATAAAAGTTAGCCGGTGGAGATACCTTGACCCCGTACTACGTATGGACAATCCCTGGCTACCGAATGCAGTGCTACTCCGGCAACCATCGGGTACACGCCGCAGAGACATATTCAGACACACCTCACAAATTGAATGTGTCATAAAAATCTTGACTGAATAACTTTATCCATTCCTGAGAACTGCAAATACGCTCTTTTGACCATTTGGATGCACAATTGTATTGTGATTCAACTAAACGCCCTTTTGAAGCCGCTAGCCCTAATTATCGAATAAATATACTATTTTTAAACTATTATCTATTCTTTTAACTTATAGACTGACGCCTTGCCATAATTGTCAGTTAAATGTCCGTTTCTGTTCCTCCTAGCTTGTTTCTTCTTTTTTTTTTCGTAATAATCTTTCACGTTCGAATGAAACAGGCATCCATTTGGGCATTTTAACGCCCATCCTTCATGGCGGATCGAATGTTAATTTGGTTCACTCTGTTTTAGGGTTGTTTTCAAGTTTTAGCCCTTTTCTTTGTTTTTTTATTTTTTTATCACTTCTTTACATGTCTTTTATCTCCAATCGGTTAATGTCCTTTTTCTTTTCTTAGGTTGAAAATTAGAGCTGAGCAGTAAATTTTGATCTTTAATTCTGTGTAGTCTGTATACTGTTGCCGTCTTTTTGTGTAATGGCGTGTATTTTTACATAAAAAGTCGTTGCAACAGACATGGCTTCTTGTAATTGTAAAGTTAAAATAAAAATCAAGGGTTCTCAACCTTAAGTTCGTTTCATTCTCCGTATAATTGTTTTTTATGCCTTTTTTTTCTCCCCATTTTTACATTTAAAAGAAATTGAACCCTTTACTTTTTTTTTCAATAAATTATCTTTTTTTGCTCATCTCTTGCTAAACGAATTTACTGCTCATTCAAGCTCTTCTGCTCCTTGCACAGAGTCTGCTCCTTAGTCAAGAAATCGTATCCTGAGTCAAACAATCAATTAAACAAGAAAAAAAATTCGAAACATTTTATTTTCTCTTTATCTAAATAAATATTGAAAAGAATGTTCAAGTACAACTTTATAATTTGTATTCTTACAGCTTATCATATACTTACTACTTGCCTGTTCCTAGACTCAGGAATTATTTAAGAGTCAGATGGGAAGGTCATCTTGCTCAAAATCATGGTCTTGGAATTCTAGAATTGCTTTTTATGTTAGAAAAAGAAGTACGGTATATTTACACTAATTAATCTCTACTGCTAAATTAATGTAATAATTATAATTTAGATAAAATAGACCAATACGTCGAATATCATTTTAGAGCAATCAATTGGCAAAGTAATACTTTCAGTCTCAAGTTTGATAGCTTAAGAACTTTAATTGAAAACTCAACCCTGGAAAGCCCAACGCTAGGAATGTCCTGCTACGTACTCTTGAATATTGCTAAAAAGAAACTATTGTAAACAGGGAAATGTTAAAAGTCTGGCATCAAAGGAATAAAGAACACCCTAGACGGTCAATCATTTTGATCAAAAGCTTCCGTCAATCGATTTATTAAAGCAAGATTGACCGTCTAGGAACTGAAAGAGTCATTCAAACTCAATATCAATCACCATCAACGCTTGACTCAAGCTTCAAACAGGTTCCTTGACGGTCAATAATGGTTCAATCTGTTGATTGATGGAAGCTTTGGATTTGGGTTTCCTTAAGACCATTTAATGACTAAAAATAGAGTCAAACAAAAATTTATAATATAAATCATTAGCTTTACCAAATAGTAGTAAAGAAGTAAAATATTATTTTTGGGAATATGAAGGAAATTGGTATCTTGGCTGTATGCCATCAACCAGCAATGACGCCTGTTCGAAGTTGAAAACGCAGACTAGCGATGAATTCTGTTAGGAGGTGGGGTGTAATTATTAGATTTTCAATTTTAGTATTATCGTATCTTGGATCTCACCTCTCTTGTGTTGAACTTTGCGCCACCAACTACTTTATGGCCAAAATAAATATATAATAATTAATAATTTAAATGTACTTTTAATGAGAGGCGGTGGGGAATGTGGACACCTGGTGACGTATTTTACCTTCTCACACAAGTATAACATGTCTAAAGTTTAAAATCTTTTCTAATAGCTTCGTTAATGGCTTCAGCTCTAATAAAAACGATTTTCATGTACAAAGGAACGTTTCGCCTTGAATTTTTCTTTTTATGCCATCTATTAATAATGCTCGAAGTAGCTGACATGCTAACCCTTATTACTGCAGGGAATTGTTACACTTCAAGGTTTATATGTCAAATATAGTAATGTTTCTAAACTAATGAAAATTCTGCAGAGAAAAGGCATTAGTTTTGGTAAAATTATGCTATTAAAATGAATTGGGAAACATTTGAAAAAGGGTTTTTCACTCACGAAGCTGAACAAGAAGCTGCTTCTGTTCGACGCTTATGTTTTTCAAATTTTCTTCTGAATTTCTGCCCTGTTGACAATCTGGTTGTACAGATTGACTTGTGACTTCCTTCAAATCCTGGCCAACTGTCCCTAAAAAGTAAGTCATACTTTTAACAGATTTAAAGCTTCCACTGAAACTTGGTTTTATTTACTCATCTCTTGCTGAGTTACGTCATATATCCCATTTTGACAACTAGAACGGACCTTGTACATTCCAATTTGGTATAATAACAATCACCTTTAATTGTCAGGAAATATCTACTTTATATAAACTCAGACGTTCCTGAGATAACACAAATGTACTTTTTCTGACCTTCATGTAAGGGGTTTCTTGATTTTGTTTGGCCCCCTCTCGAAATTGATCGGAGATCAATTTCAGAAATGTGCCTTAGTTTATTCCTCAGTCCCCTCTCTGTTAATGCTGCCATTAATGCACTTGGTATGGGGTCTTGAGCTCAGCCTATTGCCTATAGCTCAGCCTATTGGAACTCGTCTACAAGATAACTCCATGTTTCTTTCTTCAGAAATAAGAAACACTTCAGAAATAAGCAGCTGGCTAGTTCTCCGGCAGATCTCACTATTACTGACAGTTGGTCACAGACCAAAATCTAACATAACACCACAGTTGCGTATATTAATATACGCATATTTCAATAAAAAACACATTTAACTATACGTATATTTTTGTGGAAAGAAGGCGAGAGGACATATCAAATGATCGAAAAAAGGCTGATCACTTCGTCTCTAAGTATTCAAGCTATCAGAAGCAAGAGTGCCACATTTAGCACGAAAGTGCTATTTTAGCAAATATATTACGTATAGCACGTGCTCAGAGTTGCCATCTGTAGCAGGAATGTGCTATTGTAGTACAATTTTAGACCTATTGCTGTCAAATTTTGTGAATCTAGCACCGAAAATCGCTGTGTAGCACGCAAATTTGGGCAATTGTGGTATTTTAGGAGTAGACCGTGGGTGTCACCGTTTCTGCATGAGCGAGATATCAAAATCCCAGAATTTATTAGTTTTTGCATTATATTTTTAGTCTCGAAAAAATTAAACCTGAAATTTCCTGAGGACATTGATATTTCCTAACTATTGCTCACTCAAAATTGTTGGCTAAGTTTCATTCCTTACATCTTAAAAGCGGTACAGACTGTGGTAGAGATCCGATAACCTTTGTGTTGGATAGATAACATTTGGTCCTTTTTTTGTTAAATATTGTCGGTTTATTCATCTGTTTAAAAGTAAGTCAAATTGTGGCTTTCCATTTCAGTGACTGATTCAAATTGCTTCAATTTTACACAATACATCTTTTTGTTTTTCACGATTGGTGATTTTTTTAATGATTTAAGAGATCTAAAGCAATGATGCTTGAATCCTCATCGCTACTCCTATGTGCACACATTGTATGGTGGAAAAATCAAATTTGTCCGGACACGATAATAAACTGATTTTCTGGTACTATTTTTTACATAAAATAACGAAAAATTCACATGAATCACAGGAAAATCTCTTATACACAGATATAAAATTATAAAACAAAATTGTAGATACGTCAGTAGAACTTGTACAAAGTTTCAGAGAAATTATTGAAATAAAAAAGGTTATATATGTGGGTATTAATATCAATAGTGATGAAGAGGATTTTAAGATAAATTCAATTTATAATATTTTAATTAAAAAGCAGGTAAAATATTCAACCAGTAGTAATTTAAATATAATTGTCCTGAAACAAATGATAAACTTGCAAACAAAGGTCAGAATGAGGTAAAATCTGGGAAAAGTCAACGGATGGCAGCTAAACTAGCAACAAAAAAATCCATCCAATTTATGATTCATGAATTGATTGATTAACCTGTGAGATTTAGTTAAGGGTGATGGGGGTAGGTGATATTTATTGGTTTGTTAAAGTAAATATAGTCTTCACTTTTAATAGATTCCCATTTATACACTGAATGTTAAGAGGAGAGCAACCCATGGTTTCACTATAGACATTAACTTTTGTTCATGTTCTTATAACGTCGGGGCTGGAAGTTTGTTTGTAATGTGAGTTAGTATCTTTTTTGTTTATTTATAATATTATTCTTTTTCGTTGTGTTTAGTTTTCGTTTTAGTTTAGTTTATGTGTGTTTTCTTAAAAACTTTTTTTGTTGTTGTTTTTTCCCGTTGAGAAAGGCTCCCGGACGTGGGCTGAAATATTGGAAATATTTTTTAATTAAAGTGTTGATTTGTCTTTAATTATTTTGTTTAACTGCTCTATTAAAGTCAAAACCCGTTTTTTCTTGCTTAATTTTTTCGTAATCATTCGGGGCTTAATTGTTATGATTTAATATCAATATATGTAATTTCTGTTCGTTTTAAGTCTTAATTTAGCTCCTTACTTTCAGTTGAAATTTTTTTTTTATTTAATTTCTGATTGTTTTTTAAATAATGCTAGGAAATCCAAATGGAGATTCTCTTCCCCAATGGAAAATTCCTCCATGGAAAGATCCTCCCACGTAACCCCCTCCCCCCGAACCTCCCACCCCAGCAAGAAAAAAATTCAAAAACGTCCCTAAACTTCGTAATAACCAATACTATGTGTAAACAATGGGCAAGGTTCATAACTTGAAGCCCTTCCCCAGAGGACTTTTAGGGGTTAAGTCGTCCTCAGAGACATAGTTATTAGGTTTTCGTACTATTCTGAATAAAATGGATGTCTCAAAATTTTTATGTGGTGACTTTGGGAAACAAATAAGCATGGGAGGGGACCTAGTAGCCCTCCAATTTTTTGGTCAAAAAACTAAAACTTTTCATTTTCTTTTTAATGAGCCCTCTTGCAGCTTTCTAAAACCACTGGGTCGATACGATCACCCCTGGGAAAAAAAATAAATACGAATCCGTGATCTTTCTTCCGGAAAAAAAAATACAATATTCCCCATTTTTGCAGATAGGAGCTTGAAACCTCTACAGTAGGGTTCTCTGATGCGCTGAATCTGATCGGTGATTTGCATTCAAATTCTATGGCTTTTAGGGGGTTTCCTCCTTTATTTTAAAATATGGCAAATTTTCTCAAATTTTCATTCCAAAAATACGAATACCCAACTTCATCTAAAATTTTTATAATTTCTTGTGGCCACCCTACCTCTATCTTATCCTCCAACAAACTAAAATGCGCTTCTTACGCTATCCTATTTTTACTTCTTAAATTTTTTATCCAAAACTTCACCATTCTTATTAACCTATTTAGTCCTTAATCCCCCTCCTGTTCAATATTGTGAGTAGATTTATGGGCCCTAAGAACTATCTTAAAATAATCTCTTTGCATTCTCTCCAACTCCCCACTTTCTCTAAGACCCCACAGCTCACAACTGTAATCCATAACCGGGAGGAGTTTAGTCTTAAATAAATATTTATGAATTGCTAAGTCCCTAATCTTTCCAACCTCATTTTTTAAAATTAAATTCATACACATATTTCCCTTTTATACTCTATACTTGACATCCTGTGCATACTTACCATTCCAAAAGCACTTTACTCCTAAAAACACGAATTCAATTAAGGGTAAAAGGAACAAAAATTACCAAAAACAGGCCAAGGGCTAACACCCCCTAGGTATGCTTAAGTATAGTGTCCTTTCAAGCATTGTGTTTTCATTTGTCATATAAAAAAAAAAAAAAAAAGAAAATCACCATATTAACCAAGATCAGTATAGAATTAATGAAAGTAGATAGACTGTGTATCATATGATAATTTTCGTTTTTTAAAGTTTTGGAAACTTAGGATTTAAATATGTTATAAATAGAAAACCTTTGAAATGTATTTTGTTTTTAAGTGCAGGGCAAAGGACACTCTGGTCTTAAGAAAGCTTGGTGGCGTTAGGCCTATAATTGTTTGTGGTAGTCTCTGTTAGTTTTAAGTTTAATTTAACTCTATTAATTTTAAATTATTTATTGCAATTTCTGGTCATTTCAGGTCTTTTATTCATTGATAGAGATTTATAGTATGTTTCATTATTTGTTGTAATCTATGCTTGTGTTGTGGTTCCTTCAATACATTGATGTAAATTAATGTTTGTTTTATGCACGAAATGTTCTTTTGCTTTGTAGCAAATTGTCTCTGTTGTAACTTGGCTCTTTACTTTTCCTTGGAAAATTTCTTAAAAAAAAGCTTTCTAAAATTCTTTTTTTTTATATTCAAATTGACAATAAGTTTAAATTTCTTAATCACTGTTGGAACCAAGCAGCTAAGGCACACAACATCCTTGGTTTGATGAAGAATTTTCTGACAAGTCACCAACCAAAAGTTATCAAGAAGCTTCACACAGCCCAATTCTGTCCTGATCTTGAGTTTGGCATGATGGTTGCCAACCTGCATTTTAAGTGTAAACCGCGAAACAACACTACAAAATATTCCATGTCATACGTTTCAACGAAAAACTTCTAAACTAAACTTTGAAACATCAACAGAATGTAACACTGACAAGATAAACCACGACACAAAACTACAAAAATATTCCATATCATATTTTCCAAGGACAAAATTCAAAAATGCACTATGACACATCAACAGAATGTAACACCGACGAGAAAAACCATGACACAAGACTAAAAAAATATTCCATGTCATACATTTCAACGAAAAAAATTTCCAAAATTCACTTTGAAACAAAGTTTTTATAGAACGTGTTTTCGTAGAAACTCCCAAAAAGGGCTCATTCAATTAGAAATTACAATGGCTAGTGCCCTTTTTAATAGTCGAAAGTAATTGGAAGGCAACTAACACCCTTTTCCACGCTCACCATTCCCCAAACACATCCAATCAAAATTTTGTAATAGCCATTTTGTTCCACGAAGTTAAAGTTCAGGAAATTATACCTTTGAGCAGGACACTCCCCCCACAGTCTTCAGGGCAAGGGTTATAAGTTATGCCCCGGGGGCATATTAGTTGTTATTGAAATCTTTGTTGTAGTAACTTGAAAAAGGGCTCATTCGATTGGAAATTCAAAAGTCTAGTGCCCTTTTTAATAGCCGAAAGTGATTTGAGGGCAACTATCCCCCCCCCCTCTCGCTCTTCTTTTCCCCAAACACATGGAATCAAAGTTTTTAGATAGTCATTTTGTTCAGTGTTGTAGATTTCCAGATAGAAATTATGTTTTTGTGGAGGACACTCCCCGGCAGCCCTTAGATCAAGGGTTGTAAGTTATATCCTAGGGGGATAAAAGGTTTTTTATAGAACGCGTCGTCGTAGAAACTTCAAAAAAGGCTAATTCAAATGGAAATTGAATTTGCTAGTGCTTTTTTAATAGTCGACAGTGATTGGAAGGCAACTAACACCCTTTTCGCGCCTACCCTTCCCAAAACACATCCAATCAAAATTTTAGATAGCCATTTTGTTCCACGCAGTTTAAAGTTCAGAAAATTATACCTTTGTGCAGGATACTCCCCCCACAGTCTACAGGGAAAGGTTATAAGTTATGCTCGGGGGCATTTAAGGTTTTTATTGAAATCTTTGTCGTAGAAACTTGAAAAAGAGCTCATTCGATCGGAAATTAAAGGGGCTAGTGCCTTATTTAATATTTAAAGTGATTTGAGGACAACTGACCCCCCTCTCACGCTCAACTTTTTCCCAAACACATCCAATTCAAATTTTTAGATAGCCATTTTATACATCGTAGTTGAAAGTTTTGGAAATTAGGTCTTTAAGGATGACAACCCATCCCCCTCCACAGCCCTCAGGGCAAGGGCTGTAAGTTAGGCCCTGGGAGCATGTAAGGTTTTTCTAGAAAGCGATGTTGTAAAAACATCAAAAAGGGCTCATTCAACTGAAAATTGAAAGGGCTAGTTCCTTTTTAATAGTCGAAAGTTATTGAAGGGCAGCTAACCCCCTCTCACACCCAAGATTTTCCCAAACATCCAATCAAAATTTTGAGACATCCATTTTTTTCAATGTAATACAAAGTTCTGGAAATTATGTCTTTTAGGACGATAACCCCATCAGAGCCCTCAGTTCAAGGTTGTAAGTTATGCCCTGGGGGCATATAAAATTTATATAGAAAGTTGTTGCAGAAATCTCAAAAGGGGCTCATATGATTGGAAATTGAAATTGCCCTTTTTAATAGTAGAACGTGACTGGAGAATAATTAACCTTTCTCGCACGCCCAATATTTCCCCGAACACATTCAATCAAAGCTTAGAGACAGCCATTTTTTTCAACGTAGTTTAAAGTTCTGGAAATTATGTATTTAAGGATGATAAACCTTTAGAAATCATCTATAAAGCTGACTTTGAGTCCGAGAAGACGACATATTTTTTGATAGTCGAGGTTTTGCTTGAACTTCCTTAAGGGCCTCAATTATAGCTTTTATTTCAGCAGTCAGGATGGAAGATCCATTTAGTAGCCTTGTACAAATATTCAAAGAGTACAAAATATGGACAAAATTTGGCTGAAAATGATATATATTCTGGTGCTCAGTGGACATATTCACGGAACAGAAAGTTTGAAACCCTGATCTTGAGTATTGTTTTCATCATCAACCAATTGATATCCTGTCGTCCATCTTATCTTAAGAACAGGGTTTCCACCGGTGACACTTTAGTGTCACTTTTGACACTTTTTTTTAAAAATGGCACTTTGTGGGACACCTGACACTAATAGGACACTTTTTACCAAAAGTGGCACTTTTTTTGCTAAGTAGCACTATTTTACAAAAAAAATAATTTTTTCAGAAAAAAAAAACCGGAAGGAAAACTGTCAATGTAGATATACATCGATATCCTTTTTCTGTCAGTTAAGATTCTTATCTTAACTCCGCGCTCGGAAATTATTGGATGCAAGAATCTTTCTGTGCGGTGAAAAACATAAACGTGTTTATCTCTATCTGTTTGTGAGAAATTTTTATATTCTTATTCTTATCACTGATAAGCGAAGATCATCCAGTGATCTTCGGTACGAAATACTTGGCAATGAAGAGGACAGAGAAAGACATTTAACTGCAATGTGGTGGAGAAGCCTTCAGATGTTTTCAGTTGTTTAGTTCAACTATTTTCTGTTGTTGCAATAATTTGTAGGCTCATAGACGATAAGTCAGTCAAGCAGTTTCCAATTCTTGAGTGGGTCCGAATTCAATTTTTGTGTTTTATTAGTTGAGGGTTGACTACAATTCAAAGAAGAAAAGAGCAAGAAAAGCTAAGAGTGTATTTTTGCGCCACTATGTAAATAGCTGTTACTATGTTAACCAGTCACTGGGCCAGTGACTGCATAACTTTGCGCATCTTTTCATCGATTTCCGTGACTGGAGCTCTTGAAGCCCAGTGACTGAAAAGCTCACTGGTGACATTACACATCGACTCAGCAACGGGAAAAACATCCACTGAGCTCACTGGTGTCCCACAAGAATATTTAGTGACCTCTTCAGTGACTGGGCCAGTGACGTAAAAATGAGCTCTAAGATTTCCATTCACACTTTTCATATTTTTCTTTGAATTCTTGGCTATGGAAAAATGAATATTCATACATAACCATCATTCTAAAAAAAAAATCGATACCAAAACTTCCATTATCTTTAATCCTATGCAATCATTAGCAAAATCACAATCTAATTTCACTTTTTTTTCTTACTTTAATTTATGTAACATCATTACATAAATTGAATTTGGACGCACTTCCTCATTTTAGTTATTTTATGCCCACTAATATTTGATTGTAAATGTGCTTTCACGCTAATACACTAAATGCTCGTTTTTTTATTATAAAGGTGCTTTCATATTGATACTTAAAATGATAGTTGACTGTTCCTATGCCCTAGTCCCAGGACACTTCGTAAAGAAAAATTTACTGGGAGTGGCGAGAGTTTTCGTGAAACTTATTCTATTCAGGTTGTGATAAATAGATTAGATGATATAGCTGTCTTAATGTTTTTTCACTAGTTTTTGCCAAATAAATTATTTAAAAGAGTTAGTGTCTGAACCACTATTAGTTGTGTTAATCATAGGGTCATCAATAGCTACGATCTATGTTCGTGGCATTCTCTTCAGCATTTTCGGAGAAAAAAAAAGTTTCAAGCGCCTGAATGCACTGTAATAATCTAGATAGTCCATTTTATGGAAAAACTGCATGAAAAACTCTAAATGTAGACGAGTATTGCTGTCCCTTTTTTCCGTTTTCTCAAAAGAAAAAAAAAACTGAAGGGTTTTCCTCTTTTCTTTTCCCGTTCCTTTTTCACGCTAAGAATAAAGACTGCTCAGAGAAAAAGAAAAGAAAGTACTCTGTGGGACAAGTTCCCATTTTATACAGTAAGCAACATTTATGTTTTAGCGGGTTCTTAGGAGGGGGGCTGGAAAGTTGACAAGAGTGGAAGCGCTGCACAAAGCCGGAAATCAGCACCGACTAAGTAAAATCCAAATTTCTTTTTTATAGTTGATAGATAGCATTTGATCCGACATTTCATTTTGAAGAATTTAAAGATACGGGAAACCACGCGGGGATGATCCGAAGCGGATTGGCCAATATTTTCAATACAATAAGCTTGTCGATATGAGCGCGAGCGACGCAAAGCGTCGCGAGCGGCAAATTTTTGGAAAATGACACTTTTTATACAAAATTGACACTATTTTGCCACCCAAAGTGGCACCAAGAAAACTGGCCGAGTGGCAACCCTGCTTAAGAAGTGACAAGGAGTTGGTGCAAGGTATTTTCAGGTCCCTGAATAGGGACCTGGAAATTCCCTATCTGTTGTACTTGGTAGAGTATTTTATAAAGGCCAATTAGTTAAATGATTTGTCCCTCCTCCTGTGATGGAGTAGTCCTCTTTTAGATTCATTTTTGGTAAATATTTACCAAATCATAGCCTATTATTGAGTTAAGAATAAAGTGAATACACCATTTGATGCCTTTAATAGAAAATACCTTGCGCCAACTCCTTGTCACTGCTTAAGATGGACGCCAAGATTAGTGACAAGGAGTTGGTGCAAGGTATTATCAGGGACCTGATAATTCCCTGTCTATTGAACTTGGTAGATTATTTTATATAGGCTAGGCCAATTAGTTAAATGGGTAAAATTCTACTTTAGCTACTTTTGACTATCTTAGAAAGGGGTTAGGTTAGGAAATGAAACTTTCAGGGATGGGTCTACAGGCTAAATCATGTCCTGGGAAGGTATTTTGAAGTATCTACCTCCACTCCTTCTACCTCTAGAGGGTCCTGACCTTTGATGACCTTTAAAAATCTGTGAGTTATAGAAGTGAAACCTTGCAAAACAGATCTTCTGCTTAAATGAAGCATAACAAAATTGTTTTCAGCTTCACAACTTTGCCCAATCCCAATTTATAAGGTTTTAAAGATATGCAAATACATTTTGTAAATTCTGGAAATAAAACCTTGATATGGCTTAAAATTCTGCTCAAATAACTGAAATTGCATTTTCAGAGAAAAAGCCAGAGAAAAAGAAACTGATAACTGAAAATTAAGGTAAAATGTTGTTTTGTCAAAATTTCAATGGGTAGGCTATAGACCTGTCATGTAGGCAAATTTCAGGACCCTCTAGAGGGAGAAGGAGTGGAGGTAGGTACTTCAACATACCTTCCCATGACATTCTTTGGCCTGTAGACCCATACCTGATAGTTTCATTTTCCTAACCTAAACCCATTCCAAGATAGCCAAAAGTAGAATTTTATTGTATAGGCCTAATTGGTTTGGGGATGCCATTCTAGGTAGGCCTATATATTTGCACATTAGGGGGTGAGGGTATATATTCTATGAATATACACATCCCAAGAAATTCATGAATTTCTTAGAAAAACAAGGAAAAGAGTGAAGATAAAGGCTCTCCCCCTGCATAATGTGTTAACTAGGATTATTCTGCATATTATGGAGTAAAAATAGTTTTCTTAATATGTTTCCTTATGTCCAGCTGGACAACTAGGCTTAATAGGCCTACTGGTTGGTCAATTAAAAGATTTGTATTTAGGCTACATACACTGTCAAATTAGCCACCTAGTGGTATCCCTTGGAGACAATTACAAATAGGCCTAATGAATCTAAAAGAAGACTACTCCATCACAGGAGGGGACAAATCATTTAACGGTAAAATTCTACTTTAGCTACTTTTGACTGGGCTGTTTTTTCACTAATCAATTACCTTAATTACCTTAATTCGCACTTCGGAGCAAATTAAGGTCCATACTGGATCTGTTGTGCTCCGGGTCAAATGATGGCAAAAATTCGTCACTGTGTTAGGGCCCAGTGACACGCCATAGGAGAGGTCTGCTGGAGAGATGCAATTTAAGCCCACTCGGTAGCAGTGGCCACGAGGTTGGTATGGCCTGTAAAGACCATTCTCAGTGGTATAGAGCTGACACTGCCGCACAACAGCAACTTCGGATTGAGTATGCGAGATGGTTGGGTATGACAAGCGGCATCAGCCTCCTAGCAAGACACTCATTATGATAAAGTTGGCATCAGTCAGTAGTTGAGTGGGACGGACAGTCCCACTCATATTTCCATGGCTTGTTATTCCATTCCTTGTCAAGTCTGGACTTGAAGGACGCAGCCGTAGGTGCAGTCGCCGTTTCAGCTTGAAGGCTATTCCAATCGTTGACAACACGCTCGGAAAAGAAGTGTTGCCGCGTTTGTGTTTTAACAAAACGTTTTGACAGCTTATGTGAGTGTCCTCTTGTCTGGTGCTGACTTGAATGTTTTGGTAAAGAGGGGGTTATTTGGTTGTGCGTTATACTTGTAGGTCAGCATCATATCACCACGGCGGCATCTGAAGACAAGTGTTGGCAGCTGCATGCGTTCCAGTCTCTTGTTGTATGGGAGATCTCGTAGGCCAGCTATGCATTTCGTGACACGTCTCTGAACTCCTTCGATTAGACTGGTGTCATTCTTATAAGAAGGGGAGGTGAGACACATACCAAAATCCAAAACGGGTCTAACTATAGCCTTATAGAGCCTTAGAAAGACTGTACAGGAGCGGCTGGTTATAGTGCATTTGAGGAGACCAAGGCTTGAATTTGCTTTTGAAACTGCTTGTTGCCAGTGGCCGTGGAACTTCAGTTGTTCATCTATCAGCACTCCTAGATCTCTTTCTTTGGGACTTGTCTTTAGTACTAAGCTAGTCAGTGAATTGGGATCGGACATGCTATACTGGTGACGGAGGTTGTTGCTTCCAAAGTGAAGGACACTGCACTTCGATGTGTTGAATTCAAGTAGCCAATCTTGTGCCCACATTTGGATTTTATGAAGGTCACGCTGCAGACTTTGTTGGTTTGCAGGCCCAAACAGCTTGGAGTCATCAGCATAGAGAGTGTTGTTGTTTTCTGTTCCGTTCATCATATCGTTGATGTATATAAGGAATAGGGTAGGGCCCAAGACAGTACCTTGGGGGACTCCGCTTACAACATCACATGGTTCAGAGAAGACCTTATCGCCATTATTTGTGAAGAGTCGAACCTGCTGACTCCGACCAGTCAGAAAGTCCATGACCCAATCGACCACGTCCGAGTGGGTACCTGCTGCTGAAAGTTTCAATCTGAGACAGTTGTGTGGTACCTTGTCGAAAGCCTTGGCTAGGTCCAGTAAAATCAGGTCCACAGGGGTTCCTTTCTCCAGGTAATCTGTTATGGTGCTGTATGTCTCAAGGGGATTGGTCTCAACCAATTTTCCTGGCAGAAATCCGTGCTGGTCGGGGGAAAGTATATTATTATTACAGAGATGTGTCAAAATATCAGCATTCACAATCCGCTCAAGGGTTTTTGCCACCGCTGAGGTCAGACTGATGGGTCTGTAGTTTTTGGCTTTGGTGCGGTCACCTTTCTTGAATATTGGGGTGACATGGGTCAGCTTCCAGTCTTTGGGTACCTTTTTTGAGTCAAGCGACAGTTGGAATATATTGCATAGTGGTTGTGCAATTTCTTTGGCAAGCTCCTTCAATAGTCTTGGGTGCAAATTATCAGGACCGGCAGACTTATTGACGTCTAGTGCTTCAAGTCGCTTTTGGACGACAGGGGGGGGAGAGTAGAATAGGTGGCATTGGGTTAGGGATGTCGTATGGTGGACTATGAGGAAGAGGACCATCTGGTTCATTGGTGAAAACCGACGCAAACTGCCTGTTGAGGAGTTCGGTGATGTCCTTCAAGTTGGTCACTTCCTTGCTATCATCTGTACTGAGTGCTTTTACTGACCGTCTGCTATGGTCCGTACTTGATACATACTTCCAGAACTTCTTTGGGTTATTCTTACTATCATCAGCTAGCTTGGACTCGTACCGTGCGTAAAGTTGTTTAGTTAGGCTTCTTAGTTTGTTTCGAGCTTTTGCAAACTTTTAGTAGTGTTCTTCCTTCCCTCCTTTATTGTACTTTCTCCAGTACCGTCCCCTCCTGTTTCTTTCCTTACGTATATCAGGGGTCATGAAAGGCAGTGTTTTGGGCTTTGGCGTGAGTTTTACTGACGTGTGTTTTTTTTAAGTGTAAGTAGCTCGTCCTTTAGGTTAGCCCATTGTTGGTCGACGTCCCCTTGAAGTAAAGGTGACCAAACTACGCCTTCCAGCTCTTTTCTGATCGCCCCGTAGTCTACATAAGTTTTCTTTATGTAATCATTTTTTATCTTACGAAATGACACATTCACTTCTAGGATTATATGATCGCTCTTTCCTAGAGGTGGTAAGTAATTTATGTTCTGAAGCTGGTCTTTATCCTGTAAGAACACTAGGTCCAGTAGAGTCGGTCTCTGGAAAAGTCGGCCTCTAGTAGCTTGTTCGACAATCTGGTAGAGATTAAGGTTGTGAAGGCAGTCTGTGAATAGATTCGTGCTTCTGCTTCTGTTCGTAAGTACAGGTATATACGGATATCCATCCTTCCATATGAGGTCAGGGAAGTTGAAATCACCAGCTATAAAAAGGTTCCCCGTGTAATTCATAGTTGCTTTATGCAGCATTGTTGCTATTGTCCGCTCGGTTTCTTGGCAATCAGAGGCAGATGGGCTTCTGTAAATACAGCCTACTCTGGTTATTACTCCACCGCTGTCATCACATAGGTCGAACCATACAGATTCAACAAATTGTGAGTTACCTGGGAGACATAATCATCGTATACTATAACATGTCTTGAATAGCGCCAACGGACCACGCCTGCATTCTAAAGACTGTAGGTTTGACATGACACCATACCCTGGAATCTTAACATGGGAATCTTCGAGCCTGTTTCTACTGAACTTGGGACAAACCTCGGTCAATAGGACCAGATCATAATTTTTGGAATAAATCACGGATTTCAGCTTGTTCAATTTGTTAGGAAGTTGGTCGACGTTAGTAATTAGAGCATAAAAATCTGTACTTACTCGTTTTTGGTGTTGCTTACTCTGGTCGTTGGTCCCGTTGCCTGGTTGATCCGAGTCCTCATCTGTTTTGCCTAAAGTGGTTGCTGGTGCCTTCGAGTTAGCAGTGTAGTAGCTTCCAGAGCTTGTTTCGCTCTCCAATGAGCTGTCACTAGTCATGGATGAGAGTCTTTCCGTAGAAGAAGCACTAACATGTTCGGTAACACCCATATTTACATTATTTACATAGTTCACAACTTGGAAATCTGCATCGGTTTCGGAGGAGAGACTTCTCCTCCGCTTTTCGCGTTTTTTGACACAATACGAAGGTCACGGATTGCGAGGTTTTTTTTTCACCACCAGCTATTCTGTCCTTAAGCTCTGCAACAAGTGCTTTATATCTCTCTCGATCTTGTTTCGATCGATCATGGCGGAACTGTACTGCTCCTTTTCCTTGAGAGAGACTCTTTCAAGATCTGTTTTTTAATTTGAAAGGATGACACAGTAAACAAAAGGGGCGGTGCCGTATTCGGGTGGATTGCTAGCCTGTATATTCTGCTTTAGGCGACGGACATTAGTTAAGGGACCGCAATTGATTCCGTACTCGGTTGATAAAAACTGCTTGAGAGCGTTAGTGTCATCAATGGAAGTGTCAATACCGTATACAACAATGTTTTTTTTCCGTGACTCTCGGTCTTTTTCAGCATGGATGATCTGTTGTACTTCGGATTCTAACGACTGCTGAAAGTTAGAACTAAGTGCTCGGACTTCTGCTTGCACAATTTGCTTCGTTTCATCCACGCTACATTTTGAGGATAGGGCCACTTCCACATTATTTATTTTGTCTTTTATAGAACCTAGCTCAGCTCTAAGTGCACTCTCAGTTTGCGCAATGGTATTGGAGAGACTACTCTGAAGGTTTCCTATTGCTTGCGTGATCACAGTAGTGATATCTTGGATAGTAGCTGCGGGTTGGGGAGGGATAATGGATCTAGGGGTGGTCACATTTGATTTGCACCAAGCACAGTCCCAATTGAAACCATTTTTCTCCTGCATTTTCACGAGAAGTTCATACTCTGCATCGGATATTTTCAGGCAGTCACAACACATCCATTTTCCACACCCATCACAAAGTAATGCTTTAGAGTCCTCTTCTAGGTCTGAAGTACATAACAGGCATCTGTCCACATTTTTCTGGGGGCTCTCTCTGGGTTGTTTCGATTTTGGCGGCATTTCGGGCACGAACAAATTTTCCACCAACAGGAAATTGTAATGACAACACCGACAGAAAAAATTCAAGATATATAGACGTTGAAAACTCCAGGGAATTAAACTTATGTATTATTAGTTGGAAAACACATAAATCGAATAAAACTCCAAGGTGAGTAACTATAATTTAACACTTTAGGGTCTAATGATTATGAAAAATAATACACTAGGATTGGAAAAATGTCTTAAGACACTCAAATTGAGCCAATAATTCACAAGTTAAATTTCACAGGATCATATGGGTTTGCCTTGACAATTTTCGAGGTAGACAGAATGTGGGAAGTGCAATACTCAAATCACCTATTCCCAGCAGTTTAAGGATTAAAATCCCGCTGGTACCAATTCGGCCTCTTGTTTGTTTGCTATTGCTCCCTTCTGCACAAATTATCCACTAAAAAAAACGCGAAAACGGACGAGCCAACGTAATCAATGGTGGTTTTAGTATTTAGCGTTTGGCAACTGCGCTTTATTGCTGGCTGCAGATTCGGAAGAAGGAGAAGAACACTAAATTCAGCCTGGACTTATTTCACAAAGAATTAATAAAGATTGGTAATGCTATAAAAAAGATAGAAAAAGCTATATCAAAAACAAGAAAAAGATAGCTCTAAAGATCAGCCTATCTATCCAGCAGCAGCAGCAACCTTTTAAGAAAATCGAAATATATTTTCTTGTGATTTTTATATCTATTCTAATAAGCAGTTGTACCAAACCAACTCTGCTCAAGACATCCTCAGGGCTATACTGTGGTGTTTATCCTCCCCCATAGTATAGTGCAGACGGTTTGATATCATCTATTTTCCCTTCTTGTTTTAGTTTTATTTCTGTGTTTAAATCTTTTTCCAATAGGCGATGATTAGAAGTCCTCCAAAAAAAAAAAGTCCCCCCAGATCCCAAATCAAATTCCAGTGAAAGTGTCATAGTGAAAGATACCCATCCTGGCTGGTCAAGCACCCTATCTCAAAGTTCTAATGATAGCTCCAATTCGGAGAATAGGACAATGATAAGTGTAGGGGCTAATGTAACCATAAATGATAATGGGTTTCAAGAGGTCCTCTCTAGAAGTTCTAAAAAAAGGAAAAAAATCTCCCCAATTAAAAGCATTTCCCCTCTCCCTGCCCAAGATCCTCCCTCCAAAAACTTAGGAATTTACCTTAAAATTACTCCCACTTCCCCCTTTGAAATAAAAATGATCACTGCAATAAGAGTTGCAATTTTTAAATTGCAAAAATCAATGTTCTCTCTTAACATTAACCGTGATGGATCTCTGCTAATAGCTGTAGAAGATCAGAAATCAGCAGATACAATAATTAACCTTAAATCCCTTCTGAATAACCCAATTATTGCATCTAATTGGAACCCAAAACAATCACCAACAAAAATAGTAGTTTACAATGTTCCCCCAGAGATATCTACTCAGGAGTTAAAAGAAGGCCTTTCAGATAGGGCTGGAAACACAATCCCAGTTGAAGATGTTACCCAACTTGGAAAACCCAACTCTAATGGCCTAAAAACTAGTAGATCCTTCTTATTCACACTGAAGGATAAAATTGATATCCCAGAAAAATTATTCCTATTTGGGCAAATCAAACCACACAAGGAATACAAACCTAAGCCTATTCAGTGTCAGAAGTGTTTCAAACTGGGACACACAACAAACAAATGCAATGAAATTCTCCAAGAGTGTAGTAATTGTAAATCTTTCCATCCTAAAGAGCTGACAACTTGCAATAACACTCAGCCTACATGCATCAATTGCAAAGGCCCACATGAATCTACAAATAAATCATTATGCCCTGCATACAAGAAAAGAGCTCTAACACTCCAAATATCAACAGAGAAGGCCATCCCATACCCCTTTGCAGCAATGGAAGCAAATGCTGCCCAACAATACCAAATAAAGCCTGTAATGAAACCAACCAAAACCCCCAAGTCAAATGCCCCCAATGCATCAAGCACCCCATATAAAACACCATCTTCTAAGCCCCCTAGCTCAAATCCCTATCAGAAGGAATCACCAAGCCAACAAGCCTCCTTGTCCGGTGAGATGAGGCCAGCCTGGCCCTCCCTCCCAAGAAGAAACAAACCAGAAACACTACCAGGAATCAATCCCTTATCCAACAAACAGGATGCACTACCAAAAATGCAATCCCCAATATATGCTTATTCATTCTAAACTGTAATGCAGTTCAGGCCATGAACATACATCCACTACAGAAAACAAAAATTATTGCAGAATTGGCAAAAATCTACATCCCAGATGATATGCTCATTCAAGCAAAAAAAGATCTTGCTTTACTGTTAACAAAGCTGAACATTGATACACAGTCATATGAAGAATAAATCAACAACACAACATTTATCAATACTCCAATGGAATGTAAGATCACTCACAGAAAATAAGCTAAATGAACTAATATCATTTATGAATAATAATTCAATTAATATTGCTTGCCTCCAGGAAACTCATTTAACCCAAAATCAACAAATTAAGTCTCTGGGATATACTATCCTGAGAAAGGATAGATCTTCAGAGAGAAAAGGAGGTGGTGTAGCTTTATTAGTTAATAATAATATAAAATTTTGTGGCATCAATTTTCCAGATTTTGAAAATGATGTTGATGTAATTGGTATAAGTGTTTGGCTGAATAATTTAAAAACCTACATAATAAGCTTTTATAACCCTAATGGCCAAACTACAGATGCCAAGGATTTCTTTAATTATATAAATAATTCTAATATGTTAAAAAATATCATTATTTGTGGTGATTTCAATGCCCACAGCCTTTTGTGGGGGAATAAACCTGCAAATAAAGCTGGTAAATTTATTGAGCATATGACTTCAAATAATAATGAATTAGTTGTTGCTACCCCTCCAAACCTGAATACTTATTTCAACCCCAAAAGTGGCAATTTCTCCACAATTGACCTACAAATTGTGTCTTTAAATTTTTTGAACAAAATTTACATAAATAAAATTGATAGTCTATGTACAGACCACTTTGCTATAGTTTGCTCCCTAAATGAACCTGCTGAAACTTTATCTCATACATCCAAATATATCAACACTAAAGCAAATTGGTCTATTTTCCAAAATAAGCTAAATGATGAAATTACAAGTTTCACCCAAAGTTCATGCATTTCTAACACAACAGTTGACACACATGCTGAAGCGTTGACATCTTTACTAATAAATACAGCTAATCATGCTATCCCCAGGACAACACCTAAGAAAACTTTCCCTAAACAAATTCCTAAAGTATGGTGGACAAATGAGTGCCTAAATAAATGGAGGATAAAAAAGGCAGCTAGGAAAGAATTCATAAAAAAAAACCAACACCTACTACATATTTAAAAAAATTACAAGCAGAATCTAATCTAAAAAGGACTATAATAGATGCTAAATATAAATACTGGAATAATTTTGCAAATAATCTCTCCAGAGAAACAAATGAGCCAATTATACATAAAGTCATAAGCCACATATGTGGAAAAAAGACTTCTCCCAACCCACTCCTGTATGAGCTTATACATAATAATACCCATTATGACAATGATAATGAAAAGGCTAACCTATTTGCAACTCTTTTTGTTAATAAGCTAACATCAAATAATCAAAGCAAACTGTCCACAATTCCTATGAACCCTAGTTACCAACCACGCCCAGGATCCGAGTACATAACTAATCCATTTTCAATCCAGGAATTGAATAATGCAATACATCATATTAGGTCCAAAACTAGCAGTAGCTATGACAATATACACCCTACATGGATAAAGAATCTCACACCTTCATACAAACAAGAACTGCTAAATTGTTATAATCACGCTTGGGCATCTTCTAGGTTTCCCAATATATGGAAATGTTCGTCCCTCCTACCAATCCTAAAGAAAAATAAACAAAAGATAACCCTGAGTCTTATAGGCCCATAATGATTACACCTGTGATGGGGAAAATAATGGAGAAAATGATTTATCACAGACTCCTCTGGTTTGTTGAGAAAAATAACATGATCCCACACACTCAAACTGGATTCAGGAAATACCACTCCTCAACAGATGCTTTCATTTTGCTAACAAATGCAATAAATGAATCTTTCTCAAAAAATAATATCCTAGTGGCAGCTTTCCTAGATTTTGAAGGAGCTTATGACAATGTGAACCACCAAATCCTTTTAAATAAACTTGCAAACCTTGGAGTACCTCCTAAGCTAGTATCCTTTATTAAATCCTTCATAGAAGTGCGAAGTTTCATTGTTTTGTGTTGGTTCAGCCTCTTCACCCCAAAAGACAATTTCCAAAGGCCTACCTCAGGGAGCAGTCCTCAGTTGCCTCCTTTTTGCCCTATATCTCTGGGACATGAACCTACCCCACACGAATCTACAATATGCTGATGATATGGTGCTATGGTCATCTGGCAACACCTTTCAGATAGCACAGTCAAATCTGCAAAAGTCACTTTTCCAGTTTGAAAAATTCTCTCAACATTCAGATTTACCCATTGCACCCACCAAGTCAAAAATAATCCAATTTCACCGGAAGCGAAACCATGTTAATGCAAAACTAACTCTAAATAAAACAACTATTCCAGAAGATAATAATATTAATTACCTAGGTCTCATGCTTGACCAAAAACTTAATTTCCACCTCCACATTTCAAACACAATAAAAAAATGTTATAGAAAAGCAAATATACTAAAAAGACTTCTTTCCACACCCTGGGGTTGTAAGGAGAAAACCTTACTCCAGTTTTATAAATCACATATAAGACCCCATATTGACTATGGGCTCATTGTCTATGGTGCATGTGCAAAGACCCAGATGCAAAAAATTGAAACAACACAAAATGATATAATACGTCTCATATTTGGTCTTAGGAAACCCACAAGCACCAAGTTTCTGCTTATGGAGAGTGGATTAACAACAATAAGGGAGAGACGTAGCTTTCTCTTGATAAAACATCTTACGAAAATTGAATCAAATAGCTCACACACATTACATAATTGGTTAAGAAATCCAGCCATGTATAGAGGTATTGCAGATGAGTATGCCAATATTCAAAAGAAGTTCCCTGTACCAGCAAAATCTATTGCACCTACTTTCCCCCAATCCCCTCCATGGAATTGGTCATTTCCCATAATAAATACTGAATTTTCAAAATGGAATAAAGATTTAACCCCCATTGCTTTTGTCCAGAAAAAATTTGCAGAACTTAATACAATTACCTATGAAAATCACTTCCAAATATTTGTTGATGGGTCAAAAATGGATGAGAAAGTTGCAAGTGGTGTTTTCCTTCCTCACCTGAAAATTGCAATGGGAGAGAGATTATTTAATAATTTATCTATAATGTCTGCTGAGTTAAATGCCATAATCATGGCATTAGAACACCTTAAGCAAAACCAACCTTTGATTGAAAATTCGAATAATATTATCATCTATTCCGACTCTTTATCAAGCCTTGAGTTGCTGGCCTCAGCTCCTCAATATAAGTTGGACATTGACACTTATCATTGTCTCAGTACTATTGATAATCTTGCTTCAAGTGGCATAAAAACTTACTTTCAGTACATTCCTAGCCACTCTGGCATAAGTGGTAATCATCAGGTTGATGAAATAGCAAAAAATGCTATAAATATTGACCAGCCAAGTGGGAGACCAATCCCAATTAGAGATATTTACCGATGGAGGCTATCAGATATTAATTTTAATAAGATTAATCCTATCCTTTCCCCCTCTCCCAATAAGTATCTTTCCAAAATTTATCATAGAATTCGTTCTGGAACAAATGGACTAAATTTCCTTGCATTCTCATATAAGCTTTCTAATTCAAGTGGTTCAATTCCCCTGTCCCCTCTTTGCAGGCATTGTAATATGAATAATGAAACAATTGACCATTGCCTATTTGAATGTAATATGCTGACGTCTGCACAACATACCTTGCTTTGTAAACTGTTAAAATACTTCAAACACCACAAAATCCCACTATCAGCCAAGAGCCTAGCCAACTGTACCTGCACACAGAGCATAGAAATCGACATCTATCATCTTATATTTGAACTCCTAGAGTCGAAAGATCTGCTGAAAGATATCTGAATATATCTATAAATATGAGGCAATCAAGCCAGTAGCTCTGTAGCCCACAGAGTGAAGCAAAAGGAAAAGGGCTAAATAGTTATACTGAAAAGCCCGCCTGCTGTTAAATAGGAGCTTATTTACAATAAGTTAATCAAAAATAATCAAAAAAATAATCAATAAATTCAGTCAAAAATAATCCAATTTCACAGGAAGCGAAACCATGTTAATGCAAAACTAACTCTAAATAAAACAACTATTCCAGAAGATAATAATATTAATTACCTAGGTCTCATGCTTGACCAAAAACTTAATTTCCACCTCCACATTTCAAACACAATAAAAAAAAGTTATAGAAAAGCAAATATACTAAAAAGACTTCTTTCCACACCCTGTGGTTGTAAGGAGAAAACCTTACTCCAGTTTTATAAATCACATATAAGACCCCATATTGACTATGGGCTCATTGTATATGGTGCATGTGCAAAGACCCAGATGCAAAAAATTGAAACAACACAAAATGATATAATACGTCTCATATTTGGTCTTAGGAAACCCACAAGCACCAAGTTTCTGCTTATGGAGAGTGGATTAACAACAATAAGGGATAGACGTAGCTTTCTCTTGATAAAACATCTTACAAAAATTGAATCAAATAGCTCACACACATTACATAATTGGTTAAGAAATCCAGCCATGTATAGAGGTATTGCAGATGAGTATGCCAATATTCAAAAGAAGTTCCCTGTACCAGCAAAGTCTATTGCACCTACTTTCCCCGAATCCCCTCCATGGAATTGGTCATTTCCCATAGTAAATACTGGATTTTCAAAATGGAATAAAGATTTAACCCCCATTGCTTTTGTTCAGAAAAAATTTGCAGAACTTAATACAATTACCTATAAAAATCACTTCCAAATGTTTGTTGATGGGTCAAAAATGAATGAGAAGGTTGCAAGTGGTGTTTTTCCTTCCTCACCTGAAAATTGCAATGGGCGAGAGATTATTTAATAATTTATCTATAATGTCTGCTGAGTTAAATGCCATAATCATGGCATTAGAACACCTTAAGCAAAACCAATCTTTGATTGAAAATTTGAATAATATTATCATCTATTCCGACTCTTTATCAAGCCTTGAGTTGCTGGCCTCAGCTCCTCAATATAAGTTGGACATTGACACTTATCATTGTCTCAGTATTATTGATAATCTTGCTTCAAGTGGTATAAACACTTACTTTCCGTACATTCCTAGCCACTCTGGCATAAGTGGTAATCATCAGGTTGATGAAATAGCAAAAAATGCTATAAATATTGACCAGCCAAGTGGGAGACCAATCCCAATTAGAGATATTTACCGATGGAGGCTATCAGATATTAATTTTAATAAGATTAATCCTATCCTTTCCCCCTTTCCCAATAAGTATCTTTCTAAAATTTATCACAGAATTCGTTCTAGAACAAATGGACTAAATTTCCTTGCATTCTCTTATAAGATTTCTAATTCAAGTGGTTAATTCCCCTGTCCCCCCTTTGCAGGCATTGTAATATGAATAATGAAACAATTGACCATTGCCTATTTGAATGTAATATGCTGACGTCTGCACAACATACCTTGCTTTCTAAACTGTTAAAATACTTCAAACACCACAAAATCCCACTATCAGTCAAGAGCCTAGCCAACTATACCTGCACACAGAGCATAGAAATCGACATCTATCATCTTATATTTGAACTCCTAGAGTCGAAAGATCTGCTGAAAGATATCTGAATATATCTAATAAATATGAGGCAATCAAGCCAGTAGCTCTGTAGCCCACAGAGTGAAGCAGAAGGAAAAGGGCTAAATAGTTTTACTGAAAAGCCCGCCTGCTGTTAAATAGAAGAAGAATTTACAAACAAACAAACAGCTGTTTATTAGCAGACCAAGGACAAGTCCCTTGGGAATAGAAAATAAAAATTTTCTAACATCAAAAAAACAGGTAAATAAAGTGAAACACCAAGGAAAACCTCTTAAAATGAAACTTAATATCAAATATAAGCAGGTATGGTAATATATGGGTAGAAATAAATGTTCTTTCTCACAGATTGGGTCAATAATCCTTTATTCACTTTCACACCTCCCAGTTGCTGTTGAGTTGGTGATAATCAATGTGCTAAAATTTTACATCTTTTGTCAGAAAACACTTAAAAATGAAATCTTGAACTATGATCTTACATATTTTGTCATTTAATGTAAACATTTTTCATCATTCTGCTCTGATCAGTGGTCTGAGAACAATGATGAGTAGGTCATCAAAGTTCTCTCATCATTGTTCTATATGGTAAAATCATTAACATCAGTCAGTTGTAAGATCTTAGAACAAAGATGAGTTATAAAACAATAATCTTTGCAGAAAGATGTAAGATCTTAGTGCTACAAAATGGGCCTATTCTTAGAATATATACCCCCACCCCCTAATGTGCAAATATATACCTAGAATTGCATCCTCAATCTAAATATAACATCCATTTGCATCACAAATGGACTTTACTCCTATCTTAGCCATATGGTGGATGTTTGTTTCCAGTCATCTTGGTTGTTCTCCAGACAGTGCACTGAATCCCCCCCCCCTCCATGGTCCAAGATGAAGGACCTATTGGCATAAGAAAAATTCTAGATAAGCTATTTTTTACCAAACTAGGCCTATCTTGGAAAGTGGTTATTTTAGGAGCATTAAAATTTCAAAAGAGAATCCAGGGCCCAAAACACCCTGAAAGTATTGTCTAGCTAGTCTACTGTGTTAACCTTCTTCTGATCTCTTATGTACTAGAAATTTCTCTACTTGACTTACAACTTTTCAGTTTCTATCCTCTTGTTTTGGTTTTGAAAATGCTATCCCCTGTATTTAATGGAATTTTAATTCATGTCAAAATTTTTTTCACAAAGTTGTGAAGTTGAAAATACTGGATTTTCACTTTGCCTCTGATACTCTGGGCATATATCACAGCTGTGTGCAAATTTTGTTTAAAATCTATCCAATTTTTCAAAATATCAGAAACATTCATAGATATCAACTTCTGAAGAATCCCATTTAATCAACCAGCAGGGCAAAATGGAAATACATACAGTCCCTTTTTAGGTTTACATGTATGACCATTCCATTACAATTTTAAGGCCTATTACTATTTTTTCACCTGTTTTTATAGTTTTTGAAAAGATAATAAAAAGTAGATTTATTTCATTTCTGGTAAAGAATAAGTTTTTTTTTTCCTAATCAGTTTTGGTTTTTTGAGTGGTAGATCAACAGAGCAAGCAGTAGTTGCTTTACGTCATTTCTTATCAGAGGCTATGGATGATAGTTATTTGCCGGCAACTTTTTTTTTTTTTTTTGACATAAAAAAGCTTTTGATACAATAGATCATGCAATTCTTTTTGATAAGTTGGAAAATATAGGAATCCGTGGAATACCTCTGGATTTAATGAGATCGTGTTTATCTGAAAGAAGTTTTAAAGTCCAAGTTTGTGAAGAATCATCTCATATTTTTCCGTTAGAAAATATAGGGGTACCGCAGGATCTGTATTGGGGCCAATATTTTTTTGATTTATGTAAATGATCTTCCAAATTCCATGCCTTCAGGTGATGAGTTACTACTATTACTACTAACAACTCACCGCAGCATCAAGCCCCCTGAGGCCAACACAGATACGTATTAACAGACATACGATACACAGACACAGATAGGTATTAATAAATAGTATGTGTTTAAAACAATAAAATTCCTTAGGGGCGTTGAATGACTCTCATATTTCAATTTATATTTAAAAATTGCATACGTTAATTTCTATTCTACCTTTGTTTAAGTTAAACTTATGGCGCCTGAGGAGATGTCTGACAACCCACCTCCTTACAAAGCCCCACCTCCATATTGGTTCTTTGACGCTCCAGCCCCTGCAGCTTCTGGACCAGGTTTTGCGCCCTGAGGAGATGTTTGACGACCCGCCTGCTTACGAAGCCCTACCTCCATGTGAGTTCTTTGACGCTCCAGGCCCTGCAGCTTCTGGACCAGGTATATTAATTTTTATAGGGCTAATTATAATGCTCTAAGTCAGTGGTACCAATTTCGTGGCATGCCTCACCTAGGCAGGCTCCCTCGTGAAGTTTACAAATAACAAAAAAAAACATATCCACAAATCGTCAATATCCGCGATTTGCACAAAATCCAAAAAAATTATGTACTGCCATCGACAGATGCATTGTAACCCATCAAACCTCCCAGACATTTATTAATTTTGCCAGCATTTTCATCCAGGACACTTAAATCACATCAATAGTTTGAGTGTGGGAAAGTTTCACCTTCCCATTTGATTCTACTCTGCCATATACTTTACAGTGTTTCGAAAGAATGTAGGACGTCTTGACTCTTTGGTTTTGGACTTGCCAGTCATTAGTGGGCAGACAGGATTAGACATCGCACATGCTCTGCTTGAAACTGTGAAGCATCAGTCTCTGATGGTAGAAGATATCAAGCAGCAGCTTGTAGATGGTGCTATGGATGGACAATATTTTACGAATGAGCCCTTTTTGAAGTTCCCACGACAACTCCTTCGATACAAAGTGCCCTGATCTAAACAACAACAATAACAAAAAATAATACATTACACCCACTTCGATCTTTACTATAAAAATGTCAAGCCTTCCAATCACTTTCGACTATTAAAAAGGGCACTAGGCCTTTTGATTTCCAATCGAATGAGCCCTTTTGAAAACGACAACGCTTCCTATAAACACCTTATATGCCCCTAGGGCATAAATTACAACCCTTACCCTTATGTCTGTTAGGGTGGTTGTCATCCTCTACAACCGAATTTCCAGAACTTTCAACTATGAATTGAATGAATGAATTTCAATTGAAAGTGCGCTTTTCTAAGTTTCTACGACAACTTCTTCAATGCAAAGTACCCTGCTCTAAAGGAAAAAATTAATAAATAATACACTGTGCCAACATCGTTCTTATATGCCCCCAGGGCATAACATAAAACCTTTGCCCTGGGGGTTGTGTTGGAGTGTCCTCCTCTTTACTTAGTCCCCGTTTCTTGTCTCGTTCTCGAGTGTCCCCGTTCTTTACTTAGGCAGCGCGATTGCGCTAACTATAATTTATACAACAACTTTCTATATGAACCTTATATGGTCCCAGGGCATAACTTATACCCCTTGCACTGAGAGCTCTGAGGGGGGTTATCATCCTAAAAGACCTAACTTCCAGAAGGTTCAACTATGTTGAACAAAAAGGATATCTCAAAATTTTGATTGGATGGGTTTTGGAAAATGGTGGGCATGAGCGGGGTGTTAGTCGCTATCCAATCACTTTCAACTATTAAAAAAGGCACTAGCCCTTTCAATTTCCAATTGATTGAGCCCTTTTGAAGTTTCTACGACAATGCTTACACTAAAAACTTTATATGCCCCAGGGCATAACTTACAACCCTTGCCCTGACGGCTGTGGGGGGAGGGGTTGTCATCCTTAAAGAACTAATTTCCAAACCTTTCAACTACGTTGAATAAAATGGCTATCTGAAAATTTTCATTGGATGTGTTTGGGGAAAGGGTGGGCGTGAGTGGGGGGTTAGTTGCCCTCAAATCACTTTCAACTATTAAAAAGGATACTATCCCTTTGAATTTGAAATCGAATGAGCCCTTTTTCAAATTTTTACGACAAAGATTTCAATAAAAAAAACCTTATATGCCCCCAGGGCATAACTTATAATCCTTGCCCTGGGGGTTGTGGGGGATTGTCCTCCTCAAAAATATATTTTGTATCGGAAAATCAACTACGCTGAATAAAATGGCTATCTCAAAATTTTTATTGGATGTTTGGGGAAATAATGGGGGGGGGGGGGGGGGTGCTAGTTGCCTTCCATTCACTTTCGACTATTAAAAAGGGCACTAGCCCTTTGAATTTAAAATGTAATGAGCTCTTTTTGAAGTTTCTACAACAACGCCTTCTTTAAAAAACCTTATTTGCCCCCAAGGCGTAACTTAAAACCCTTGCCCTGAGGGCTGGGGGGGAGTGTCCTCCTCAAAAATATATATTTTCTATCTGAAAAGTTATAGTGCCTTTTCTGGAGGCAAAAGTGATCAGAAGGCAGCTGCCCCCCCCCCCTTGCCAAGCCCTATTTTCTCCAAATTTATGTGATGATAATTTTGAGATAGTCATTTTGTTCAAAATAATCCATAGGTCATATAACAATACTTCCAGGGTTGACACAACCCCCCAGAGATTAGGAACAGAGGCTGTAAGTTATACCCCGAGGCCTATAAGTTTTTTATAGAAGAGGTGGTCACATGAACGTTGGAGGAGGGTTATTTTGGCTGAAAATTAAAAATTCTAGTTTCCTTTTCTATTTTCTTGTCACCCACATGACCTTTTCACCTTCATTTATTCTAGTTAAAGCAGCTTAGTCTTTTCAAGAATAGTTCACATCTATTTTTGCATTCTAATCTATCAAAACCTCCCAGACATTTATTAATTTTGCCAGCATTTTCATCCAGGACACTTAAATCACATCGATAGTTTGAGTGTGGGAAAGTTTCACCTTCCCATTTGATTCCACTCTGTCATATACTTTACAGTGTTTCAAAAGAACATAGGGCGTCTTGACTCTTTGGTTGTGGACTTGCCAGTCGTTAGTGGGCAGACAGGATTAAACATCGAACACGCTCTGTTTGAAACTGTGAAGCATCAGTCTCTGACGGTAGAAGATATCAAGCAGCAGCTTGCAGATGGTGCTATGGATGGACAATATTTTACACTTCATGTGCCCACTCATCTTTTGATGCTTATTTGTCTCCTTGATTCTCCTTGGAATAAATTTAACTGTGATACAGTGCATCGGGTTTAATTGTCTGAAAGAGAGGCCCAAACATCGTCACAGTGTTTTTCAAGTCTTGCTTGCCTCATATCCACTGATAACAAAAACATGGGGTTACGGAGATATAGTTGAGTATGCTTGTCCGGTTTGGCATATTGCCCTTACCAAGGATGAAACCGATAAAATACAACCCGTTCAGAAGAGATCACTGCAAATCATTTATAGCGGTTCCCCTCTACCTTACTTCTTTTTACCTCAAAGAATTTAAACTTGAATCCCTTTCTCCCCGCCGAGAAAAATTATACCAAAGATTTGGCTCCTCCCTCCTCCAACATCCCATCTACCGATGATTCCTTCCCCCACCTTTTGTCCCTATAAGATCTTGTCCCCCCCCCCCCCAGGGAAGTGGCTGAGAAGGTTTTGTGCCAAGTGTTGTGAAATATTGTAATGATCTCTAGTATTTTTATTCTTTAGTTTATTTTATCCTGACAAAGTTTTATCAGACAATTTTATTCTCAATCTCAAGTGTTTTTATCCTTTAGTTTATTTTATTCTGACCAAGTTTATCAGACAACTTTATTTTGCTAATTTTGACTAAGAGACATCATATTTGGGCTTTGCCCACGAGAGCTATGTCTTGTTTTTGAATTAAATAATTTGAAATTTGACAATCAAGATAATTATTTGGATAAGATCTCACATGCCTATTTCGTACTTAGCTATTGATAGTTATGAGCTATTTGTACCACTATTATTGATATTCATGAAAGTATATCTAGCCTTTCCCTTTCATTCCAAAAGGTTACCGTGGAAAATCAGGAATATACTGAATAAATACATTGATTTCCTCACCAAAATTAAGTTACAACTGTCAGCAGATGATCCAGTTGATTCTCAGCAAATTTCTTGCTTCTCGCAATGCGTCTTCCATAACAACAGGTTTTTTATGCCATGGAGTTCTCTTAGTTTTACGCTAGAAACCCCTGATGTTGCGAGGGATGCGCTCGACTTGGAAACTTGGCTGATCTCGCAAATTCAGGCTGTTTTCAAAATTGGGTTTTTAACGTAAATGCAGATCCTAAGCATTCCTCTATTAGTGTACTACAAAAGATTTAATTTTTTGAGCAGCCAGCACTGTATGATGGCATTCCCAAATTTCTTCACCTCTTATTGTGCTGTATTTGCAAGACTTAATGCGAATATGTTGTCGAGAGTATAGCCAGTGTTGTGGACAGACGTGCTCGCGGCCGCGGTGTTAGTTGTGACACTCTTCACAATGAGTTAGTTATCCGGTGGCAAAGTCCCCCCCTGTTAGTGAAAAATGTAAACCATTCATTGAAGCTGCTTTGTACGTTCACTTTGGTTCACGGAAGAAATGGCATTTCTTCCGCTCGGAAAAAGCTATCCTCAACTCTGTTTCGCTGAAATTTCCTTCAGTCAGCTCTATTCTGTATACTGTTTTCCCTAAACCTCGTAAAAAATACGTATTTCTGCAAAAGGCTAAACAATTTTACATGGATAATTAATTTTCTGCTGATGCAATTATTTTCAATCAATCAAAAGAACTAAATTGATCCAATCTAGCAACAACCATTTTGAGGTTTTCGCTGCCTTTCATTAGGAGTCACTGATGACCAATTGCATCTTTCCCAAAAAAAAACTTGAGCAACTATGTTATTTGTTGGGGATGGGCTTGAAAAGTAAACGGTGAAATAATAATAGAGTAGGATATTAAAGAGGATTATACACAATAAAATTGTATTCTATTAAGGAGGAAGGAGATAAAAAGGGTGACATCCGTGATAAGGGTTACCCTCATGTGCTATATGTAATAAAAGTTAGCCGGTGGAGATACCTTGACCCCGTACTACGTATGGACAATCCCTGGCTACCGAATGCAGTGCTACTCCGGCAACCATCGGGTACACGCCGCAGAGACATATTCAGACACACCTCACAAATTGAATGTGTTATAAAAATCTTGACTGAATAACTTTATCCATTCCTGAGAACTGCAAATACGCTCTTTTGACCATTTGGATGCACAATTGTATTGTGATTCAACTAAACGCCCTTTTGAAGCCGCTAGCCCTAATTATCGAATAAATATACTATTTTTAAACTATTATCTATTCTTTTAACTTATAGACTGACGCCTTGCCATAATTGTCAGTTAAATGTCAGTTTCTGTTCCTCCTAGCTTGTTCTTCTTTTTTTTCGTAATAATCTTTCACGTTTGAATGAAACAGGCATCCATTTGGGCATTTTAACGCCCATCCTTCATGGCGGATCGAATGTTAATTTGGTTCACTCTGTTTTAGGGTTGTTTTCAAGTTTTAGCCCTTTTCTTTGTTTTTTTATTTTTTTATCACTTCTTTACATGTCTTTTATCTCCAATCGGTTAATGTCCTTTTTCTTTTCTAGGTTGAAAATTAGAGCTGAGCAGTAAATTTTGATCTTTAATTCTGTGTAGTCTGTATACTGTTGCCGTCTTTTTGTGTAATGGCGTGTATTTTTACATAAAAAGTCGTTGCAACAGACATGGCTTCTTGTAATTGTAAAGTTAAAATAAAAATCAAGGGTTCTCAACCTTAAGTTCGTTTCATTCTCCGTATAATTGTTTTTTATGCCTTTTTTTTCTCCCCATTTTTACATTTTAAAAGAAATTGAACCCTTTACTTTTTTTTCAATAAATTATCTTTTTTGCTCATCTCTCGCTAAACGAATTTACTGCTCATTCAAGATCTTCTGCTCCTTGCACAGAGTCTGCTCCTTAGTCAAGAAATCGTATCCTGAGTCAACAATCAATTAAATAAGAAAAAAAATTCGAAACATTTTATTTTCTCTTTATCTAAATAAATATTGAAAAGAATGTTCAAGTACAACTTTATAATTTGTATTCTTACAGCTTATCATATACTTACTACTTGCCTGTTCCTAGACTCAGGAATTATTTAAGAGTCAGATGGGAAGGTCATCTTGCTCAAAATCATGGTCTTGGAATTCTAGAATTGCTTTTTATGTTAGAAAAAGAAGTACGGTATATTTACACTAATTAATCTATACTGCTAAATTAATGTAATAATTATAATTTAGATAAAATAGACCAATATGTCGAATATCATTTTAGAGCAATCAATTGGCAAAGTAATACTTTCAGTCTCAAGTTTGATAGCTTAAGAACTTTAATTGAAAACTCAACCCTGGAAAGCCCAACGCTAGGAATGTCCTGCTACGTACTCTTGAATATTGCTAAAAAGAAACTATTGTAAACAGGGAAATGTTAAAAGTCTGGCATCAAAGGAATAAAGAACACCCTAGACGGTCAATCATTTTGATCAAAAGCTTCCGTCAATCGATTGATTAAAGCAAGATTGACCATCTAGGAACTGAAAGAGTCATTCAAACTCTATATCAATCACCATCAACGCTTGACTCAAGCTACAAACAGGTTCCTTGACGGTCAATAATGGTTCAATCTGTTGATTGATGGAAGCTTTGGATTTGGGTTTCCTTAAGACCATTTAATGACTAAAAATAGAGTCAAACAAAAATTTATATAATATAAATCATTAGCTTTACCAAATAGTAGTAAAGAAGTAAAATATTATTTTTGGGAATATGAAGGAAATTGGTATCTTGGCTGTATGCCATCAACCAGCAATGACACCTGTTTGAAGTTGAAAACGCAGACTAGCGATGAATTCTGTTAGGAGGTGGGGTATAATTATTAGATTTTCAATTTTAGTATTATCTTGTCTTGGATCTCACCTCTCTTGTGTTGAACTTTGCGCCACCAACTACTTTATGGCCAAAATAAATATATAATAATTAATAATTTAAATGTACTTTTAATGAGAGGCGGTGGGGAATGTGGACACCTGGTGACGTATTTTACCTTCTCACACAAGTATAACATGTCTCTAAAGTTTAAAATCTTTTCTAATAGCTTCGTTAATGGCTTCAGCTCTAATAAAAACGATTTTCATATACAAAGAAACGTTTCGCCTTGAATTTTTCTTTTTATGCCATCTATTAATAATGCTCGAAGTAGCTGACATGCTAACCCTTATTACTGCAGGGAATTGTTACGTTTCAAGGTTTATATGTCAAATATAGTAATGTTGTAAACTAATGAAAATTCTGCAGAGAAAAGGCATTAGTTTTGGTAAAATTATGCTATTAAAATGAATTGGGAAACATTTGAAAAAGGGTTTTTCACTCACGAAGCTGAACAAGAAGCTGCTTCTGTTCGACGCTTATGTTTTTCAAATTTTCTTCTGAATTTCTGCCCTGTTGACAATCTGGTTGTACAGATTGACTTGTGACTTCCTTCAAATCCTGGCCAACTGTCCCTAAAAAGTAAGTCATACTTTTAACAGATTTAAAGCTTCCACTGAAACTTGGTTTTATTTCCTCATCTCTTGCTGAGTTACGTCATATATCCCATTTTGACAACTAGAACGGACCTTGTACATTCCAATTTGGTATAATAACAATCACCTTTAATTGTCAGGAAATATCTACTTTATAAACTCAGACGTTCCTGAGATAACACAAATGTACTTTTTCTGACCTTCATGTAAGGGGTTTCTTGATTTTGTTTGGCCCCCTCTCGAAATTGATCGGAAATCAATTTCAGAAATGTGCCTTAGTTTATTCCTCAGTCCCCTCTCTGTTAATGCTGCCATTAATGCACTTGGTATGGGGTCTTGAGCTCAGCCTATTGCCTATAGCTCAGCCTATTGGAACTTGTCTACAAGATAACTCCATGTTTCTTTCTTCAGAAATAAGAAACACTTCAGAAATAAGCAGCTGGCTAGTTCTCCGGCAGATCTCACTATTACTGACAGTTGGTCACAGACAAAAATCTAACATAACACCACAGTTGCGTATATTAATATACACATATTTCCATAAAAAACACATTTAACTATACGTATATTTTTGTGGAAAGAAGGCGAGAGGACATATCAAATGATCGAAAAAAGGCTGATCACTTCGTCTCTAAGTATTCAAGCTATCAGAAGCAAGATTGCCACATTTAGCACGAAAGTGCTATTTTAGCAAATATTATTACGTATAGCACGTGCTCAGAGTTGCCATCTGTAGCAGGAATGTGCTATTGTAGTACAATTTTAGACCTATTGCTGTCAAATTTTGTGAATCTAGCACCGAAAATCGCTGTGTAGCACGCAAATTTGGGCAATTGTGGTATTTTAGGAGTAGACCGTGGGTGTAACCGTTTCTGCATGAGCGAGATATCAAAATCCCAGAATTTATTAGTTTTTGCATTATGTTTTTAGTCTTGAAAAAATTAAACCTGAAATTTCCTGAGGACATTGATATTTCCTAACTATTGCTCACTCAAAATTGTTGGCTAAGTTTCATTCCTTACATCTTAAAAGCGGTACAGACTGTGATAGAGATCCGATAACCTTTGTGTTGGATAGATAACATTTGGTCCTTTTTTTTGTTAAATATTGTCGGTTTATTCATCTGTTTAAAAGTAAGTCAAATTGTGGCTTTCCATTTCAGTGACTGATTCAAATTGCTTCAATTTTACACAATACATCTTTTGGGTTTCACGATTGGTGATTTTTTTAATGATTTAAGAGATCTAAAGCAATGATGCTTGAATCCTCATCGCTACTCCTATGTGCACACATTGTATGGTGGAAAAATCAAATTTGTCCGGACACGATAATAAACTGATTTTCTGGTACTATTTTTTTACATAAAATAACAAAAAATTCACATGAATCACAAGAAAATCTCTTATACACAGATATAAAATTATAAAAAAAAATTGTAGATACGTCAGTAGAACTTGTACAAAGTTTCAGAGAAATTATAGAAATAAAAAAGGTTATATATGTGGGTATTAATATCAATAGTGATGAAGAGGATTTTAAGATAAATTCAATTTATAATATTTTAATTAAAAAGCAGGTAAAATATTCAACCAGTAGTAATTAAAATAATTGTCCTGAAACAAATGATAAACTTTCGAACAAAGGTCAGAAATGAGGTAAAATCTGGGAAAAGTCAACGGATGGCAGCTAAACTAGCAACAAAAAAATCCATCCAATTTATGATTCATGAATTGATTGATTAACCTGTTAGATTTAGTTAAGGGTGATGGGGGTAGGTGATATTTATTGGTTTGTTAAAGTAAATATAGTCTTCACGTTTAATAGATTCCCATTTATACACTGAATGTTAAGAGGAGAGCAACCCATGGTTTCACTATAGACATTAACTTTTGTTCATGTTCTTATAACGTCGGGGCTGGAAGTTTGTTTGTAATGTGAGTTAGTATCTTGTTTGTTTATTTATAATATTATTCTTTTTCGTTGTGTTTAGTTTTCGTTTTAGTTTAGTTTATGTGTGTTTTCTTAAAAACTTTTTTTGTTGTTTTTTTCCCGTTGAGAAAGGCTCCCGGACGTGGGGCTGAAATATTGGAAATATTTTTTAATTAAAGTGTTGATTTGTCTTTAATTATTTTGTTTCACTGCTCTATTAAAGTCAAAACCCGTTTTTTTCTTGCTTAATTTTTTCGTAATCATTTGGGGCTTAATTGTTATGATTTAATATCAATATATGTAATTTCTGTTCGTTTTAGGTCTTAATTTAGCTCCTTACTTTCAGTTGAAATTTTTTTTTTTTTTTATTTAATTTCTGATTGTTTTTTTAAACAATGCTAGGAAATCCAAATGGAGATTCTCTTCCCCAATGGAAAATTCCTCCATGGAAAGATCCTCCCACGTAACCCCCTCCCCCCGAACCTCCCACCCCAGCAAGAAAAAAATTCAAAAACGTCCCTAAACTTCGTAATAACCAATACTATGTGTAAACAATGCGCAAGGTTCATAACTTGAAGCCCTTCCCCAGAGGACTTTTAGGGGTTAAGTCGTCCTCAGAGACATAGTTATTAGGTTTTCGTACTATTCTGAATAAAATGGATGTCTCAAAATTTTTATGTGGTGACTTTGGGAAACAAATAAGCATGGGAGGGGACCTAGTAGCCCTCCAATTTTTTGGTCACAAAACTAAAACTTTTCATTTTCTTTTTAATGAGCCCTCTTGCAGCTTTCTAAAACCACTGGGTCGTTACGATCACCCCTGGGAAAAAAAAATAAATACGAATCCGTGATCTTTCTTCCGGAAAAAAATACAATATTCCCCCATTTTTGCAGATAGGAGCTTGAAACCTCTACAGTAGGTTCTCTGATGCGCTGAATCTGATCGGTGATTTGCATTCAAATTCTATGGCTTTTAGGGGGTTTCCTCCTTTATTTTAAAATATGGCAAATTTTCTCAAATTTTCATTCCAAAAATACGAATATCCAACTTCATCTAAAATTTTTATAATTTCTTGTGGCCACCCTACCTCTATCTTATCTTCCAACAAACTAAAATACGCTTCTTACGCTATCCTATTTTTACTTCTTAAAGTTTTTATCCAAAACTTCACCATTCTTATTAACCTATTTAGTCCTTAATCCCCCTCCTGTTCAATATTGTGAGTAGATTTATGGGCCCTAAGAACTATCTTAAAATAATCTCTTTGCATTCTCTCCAACTCCCCACTTTCTCTAAGACCCCACAGCTCACACCTGTAATGCATAACCGGGAGGAGTTTAGTCTTAAATAAATATTTATGAATTGCTAAGTCCCTAATCTTTCCAACCTCATTTTTTAAAATTAAATTCATACACATATTTCCCTTTTATACTCTATACTTGACATCCTGTGCATACTTACCATTCCGAAAGCACTTTACTCCTAAAAACACGAATTCAATTAAGGGTAAAAGGAACAAAAATTACCAAAAACAGGCCAAGGGCTAACACCCCCTAGGTATGCTTAAGTATAGTGTCCTTTCAAGCATTGTGTTTTCATTTGTCATATAAAAAAAAAAAAAAAAGAAAATCACCATATTAACCAAGATCAGTATAGAATTAATGAAAGTAGATAGACTGTGTATCATATGATAATTTTCGTTTTTTAAAGTTTTGGAAACTTAGGATTTAAATATGTTATAAATAGAAAACCTTTGAAATGTATTTTGTTTTTAAGTGCAGGGCAAAGGACACTCTGGTCTTAAGAAAGCTTGGTGGCGTTAGGCCTATAATTGTTTGTGGTAATCTCTGTTAGTTTTAAGTTTAATTTAACTCTATTAATTTTAAATTATTTATTGCAATTTCTTGTCATTTCATGTCTTTTATTCATTGATAGAGATTTCTAGTATGTTTCATTATTTGTTGTAATCTATGCTTGTGTTGTGGTTCCTTCAATACATTGATGTAAATTAATGTTTGTTTTATGCACGAAATGTTCTTTTGCTTTGTAGCAAATTGTCTCTGTTGTAACTTGGCTCTTTACTTTTCCTTGGAAAATTTCTTTAAAAAAAAGCTTTCTAAAATTCTTTTTTTTTTATATTCAAATTGACAATAAGTTTAAATTTCTTAATCACTGTTGGAACCAAGCAGCTAAGGCACACAACATCCTTGGTTTGATGAAGAATTTTCTGACAAGTCACCAACCAAAAGTTATCAAGAAGCTTCACACAGCCCAATTCTGTTCTGATCTTGAGTTTGGCATGATGGTTGCCAACCTGCATTTTAAGTGTAAACCGCGAAACAACACTACAAAATATTCCATGTCATACGTTTCAACGAAAAACTTCTAAACTAAACTTTGAAACATCAACAGAATGTAACACTGACAAGATAAACCACGACACAAAACTACAAAAATATTCCATATCATATTTTCCAAGGACAAAATTCAAAAATGCACTATGACACATCAACAGAATGTAACACCGACGAGAAAAACCATGACACAAGACTAAAAAAATATTCCATGTCATACATTTCAACGAAAAAATTTCCGAAATTCACTTTGAAACAAAGTTTTTATAGAACGTGTTTTCGTAGAAACTCCAAAAAGGGCTCATTCAATTAGAAATTACAATGGCTAGTGCCCCTTTTTAATAGTCGAAAGTAATTGGAAGGCAACTAATACCCTTTCCACGCTCACCATTCCCCAAAAACATCCAATCAAAATTTTGTAATAGCCATTTTGTTCCACGAAGTTAAAGTTCAGGAAATTATACCTTTGAGCAGGACACTCCCCCCACAGTCTTCAGGGCAAGGGTTATAAGTTATGCCCCGGGGGCTTATAAGTTGTTATTGAAATCTTTGTTTTAGTAACTTGAAAAAGGGCTCATTCAATTGGAAATTCAAAAGTCTAGTGCCCTTTTTAATAGCCGAAAGTGATTTGAGGGCAACTATCCCCCCCCCCCTCTCGCTCTTCTTTTCCCCAAACACATGGAATCAAAGTTTTTAGATAGTCATTTTGTTCAGTGTTGTAGATTTCCAGATAGAAATTATGTTTTTGTGGAGGACACTCCCCGGCAGCCCTTAGATCAAGGGTTGTAAGTTATTTCCTAGGGGGATAAAAGGTTTTTTATAGAACGCGTCGTCGTAGAAACTTCAAAAAAGGCTAATTCAAATGGAAATTGAATTTGCTAGTGCCTTTTTTAATAGTCGACAGTGATTGGAAGGCAACTAACACCCTTTTCGCGCCTACCCTTCCCAAAACACATCCAATCAAAATTTTAGATTGCCATTTTGTTCCACGCAGTTTAAAGTTCAGAAAATTATACCTTTGTGCAGGATACTCCCCCCACAGTCTACAGGGAAAGGTTATAAGTTATGCTCGGGGGCATTTAAGGTTTTTATTGGAATCTTTGTCGTAGAAACTTGAAAAAGAGCTCATTCGATCGGAAATTAAAGGGGCTAGTGCCTTATTTAATATTTAAAGTGATTTGAGGACAACTGACCCCCCTCTCACGCCCTACTTTTTCCCAAACACATCCAATTCAAATTTTTAGATAGCCATTTTATTCATCATAGTTGAAAGTTTTGGAAATTAGGTCTTTAAGGATGACAACCCATTTTCCCCCTCCACAGCCCTCAGGGCAAGGGCTGTAAGTTAGGCCCTGGGAGCATGTAAGGTTTTTCTAGAAAGCGATGTTGTAAAAACATCAAAAGGGCTCATTCAACTGAAAATTGAAAGGGCTAGTTCCTTTTTAATAGTCGAAAGTTATTGAAGGGCAGCTAACCCCCCTCTCACACCCAAGATTTTCCCAAACACATCCAATCAAAATTTTGAGACATCTATTTTTTTCAATGTAATACAAAGTTCTGGAAATTATGTCTTTTAGGACGATAACCCCATCAGAGCCCTCAGTTCAAGGTTGTAAGTTATGCCCTGGGGGCATATAAAATTTATATAGAAAGTTGTTGCAGAAATCTCAAAAGGGGCTCATATGATTGGAAATTGAAATTGCCCTTTTTAATAGTAGTAGAACGTCACTGGAGAATAATTAACCTTTCTCGCACGCCCAATATTTCCTCGAACACATTCAATCAAAGCTTAGAGACAGCCATTTTTTTCAACGTAGTTTAAAGTTCTGGAAATTATGTATTTAAGGATGATAAACCTTTAGAAATCATCTATAAAGCTGACTTTGAGTCCGAGAAGACGACATATTTTTTGATAGTCGAGGTTTTGCTTGAACTTCCTTAAGGGCCTCAATTATAGCTTTTATTTCAGCAGTCAGGATGGATGATCCATTTAGTAGCCTTGTACAAATATTCAAAGAGTACAAAATATGGACAAAATTTGGCTGAAAATGATATATATTCTGGTGCTCAGTGGACATATTCACGGAACAGAAAGTTTGAAACCCTGATCTCAGGGTTGCCCACCGGTGACACTTTAGTGTCACTTTTGACACTTTTTTTTAAATGGCACTTTTCAGGACACCGGACACTATTAGGACACTTTTTAGCAAAAGTGGCACTTTTTTTGCTAAGTAGCATTATTTTACAAAAAAAGAATTTTTTCAGCCAAAAAAACCGGAAGGAAAACTGTCAATGTAGATATGCATCGATATCCTTTTTCTGTCAGTTAAGATTCTTATCTTAACTCTGCGCGGCAAAAATTGGATGCGAGAATCTTTCTGTGCGGTGAAAAACGTAAACGTGTTTGTCTCTATCTGTGTGTGAGAAACTTCTATATTCTTATTCTTATCACTGACAAGCGAAGATCACCCAGTGATCTTTGGTACGAAATACTTGGCAATCAAAAGTACAGAGACGATTTCCAGACTCCCCAACAACCCTCAGGGCAAGGGTTTTAAGCTATATCCTGGGGTATATAAGGTTTTTCTAGAAGGCGTTGTCATAGAAACCCTGTCATAGAATATAAATGTTTTTACTTTTATAACTTTAATAAATCAAATAATTTTAACATTTTAATTACTAAATATCAGTATATGTATATTAAACTGACAATGCACATTCATTTGTATTTTTTTTCAGTAAAGTGCAAATTTTGTTCTGGCCTTGGGAAGGCATAGGGGTGTTGAGTCCAACTTATGTTAATTTCTGCTCGTTTTGAGTTTGACTCGGTTACTTATTTTATTTTATGTTCGTTTTGGGTTTCATTTATTTATCGATGCTGATTTGTGGTAGTTTCGAGCTTGGTAGATTATTTTATTTTTGCTCATTTTCTGTTTAATGGAGTTCTTTACTTTTCTTTGAAAAACTTATTTTGTGGAAAAAGTTTTTTTTAATTAATACTCTATATGCTCGTGTTTTATTATAAAGGTGCTTTCATATTGATTCTTAAAATGCTAGTTGACTTTGCCTATGCCCTAGTTCCTGGAGACATCTTAAAGACAAATTTACCGGGAATGGCGAGAGTTCTTGTGAAACTTATTCTATTCAGGTTTTGATAAATAGGTTAGATGATATAGCTGTCTTATTGTTTTTCCACTAGTTTTTTCCAAATAAATTATTTGAAAGAGTTAGTGTCTGAACCACTATTAGTTGTGTTTATCATAGGGTCATCAATATCTGCGATCTATGTTAGTGGCATTCTCTTCAGCATTTTTGGAGAAAAGAAAAGTTTCAAGCACCTGAATGCACTGTAATAATCCAGATAGTCCATTTTATGGAAAAACTGGATGAAAAACTCTCAATAGAGACGAGTATTGCTGTCCTTTTTTTCCGTTTTCTCAAAAGAAAAAAAACTTAAGGTTTTTCCTCTTTTCTTTTTTTCCGTTCCTTTTTCACGCTATGAACAAAGACTGCTCAGAAAAAAGAAAAGAAAGTACTCTGTGGGACGAGTTCCTATTTTATATAGTAAGCACCATTTGCGTTTTAGCGGGTTTTTAGGAGGGGGGCTGGAAAGTTGACAAGAGTGGAAGGGCTGCGGAAAGCCGGAAATCAGCACCGACTGAGTAAAATCAAAAATTTTTTTTTTATAGTTGATAAATGACATTAGATCCGACATTTCATGTTAGAGAATTTAAAGATGCGGGAAACCACGCGGGGGTGATCTCAAGCGGATTGGCCAATATATTTGAATTTGAAAAGCTTGTTGATATGAGTGTGAGCGAAGCGTCGCGAGCGGCAAATATTTGGAAAATGACATTTTTTATACAAAATTGACACTATTTTGCTTCCCAAAGTGGCAGTAAAAAAACCAGCTGAGTGGCAACCCTGCCTGATCTTGTGTATTGTTTTCATCATCACCAATTGATATCCTGTCGTCCATCTTATCTTAAGAAGTGACAAGGAGTTGGTGCAAGGTATTTTCAGGTCCCCTGAATAGGGACCTGGAAATTCCCTATCTGTTGTACTTGGTAGAGTATTTTATAAAGGCCAATTAGTTAAATGATTCGTCCCCTCCTGTGATGGAGTAGTCTTCTTTTAGATTCATTTTTTGTAAATATTTACCAAATCATAGCCTATTATTGAGCTAGGAATAAAGTGAATACACCATTTGATGCCTTTAATAGAAAATACCTTGCGCCAACTCCTTGTCACTGCTTAAGATGGACGCCAAGATTAGTGACAAGGAGTTGGTGCAAGGTATTATCAGGGACCTGATAATTCCCTGTCTATTGAACTTGTTAGATTATTTTATATAGGCCAATTAGTTAAATGATTCGTCCCCTCCTGTGATGGAGTAGTCTTCTTTTAGATTCATTAGGCCTATTTGTAATTGTCTCCAAGGGATACCACTAGGTGGCTAATTTGACAGTGTATGTAGCCTAAATACAAATCTTTTAATTGGCCAACCAGTAGGCCTATTAAGCCTAGTTGTCCAGCTGGACATAAGGAAACATATTAAGAAAACTATTTCTACTCCATAATATGCAGAATAATCCTAGTTAACACATTATGCAGGGAGAGAGCCTTTATCTTCACTCTTTTCCTTGTTTTTCTAAGAAATTCATGAATTTCTTGGGATGTGTATATTCATAGAATATATACCCTCACCCCCTAATGTGCAAATATATAGGCCTACCTAGAATGGCATCCCCAAACCAATTAGGCCTATACAATAAAATTCTACTTTAGCTACTTTTGGCTATCTTGGAATGGGTTTAGGTTAGGAAAATGAAACTATCAGGTATGGGTCTACAGGCCAAAGAATGTCATGGGAAGGTATGTTGAAGTACCTACCTCCACTCCTTCTCCCTCTAGAGGGTCCTGAAATTTGCCTACATGACAGGTCTATAGCCTACCAATTGAAATTTTGACAAAACAACATTTTACCTTAATTTTCAGTTATCAGTTTCTTTTTCTCTGGCTTTTTCTCTGAAAATGCAATTTCAGTTATTTGAGCAGAATTTTAAGCCATATCAAGGTTTTATTTCCAGAATTTACAAAATGTATTTGCATATCTTTAAAACCTTATAAATTGGGATTGGGCAAAGTTGTGAAGCTGAAAAAACAATTTTGTTATGCTTCTTTTAAGCAGGAGATCTGTTTTACAAGGTTTCACTTCTATAACTCACAGATTTTTAAAGGTCAGGACCCTCTAGAGGTAGAAGGAGTGGAGGTAGATACTTCAAAATACCTTCCCAGGACATGATTTAGCCTGTAGACCCATCCCTGAAAGTTTCATTTTCCTAACCTAACCCCTTTCTAAGATAGTCAAAAGTAGCTAAAGTAGAATTTTACCAAAATGAAATGTTGAACTATGATCTTACATATTTTGTCATTTAATGTAAACATTTTTCATCATTCTGCTCTGATCAGTGGTCTGAGAACAATGATGAGTAGGTCATCAAAGTTCTCTCATCATTGTTCTATATGGTAAAATCATATAACATCAGTCAGTTGTAAGATCTTAGAACAAAGATGAGTTATAAAACAATAATCTTTGCAGAAAGATGTAAGATCTTAGTGCTACAAAATGGGCCTATTCTTAGAATATATACCCCCACCCCCTAATGTGCAAATATATGCCTAGAATTGCATCCTCAATCTAAATATAACATCCATTTGCATCACAAATGGACTTTACTCCTTCTTAGCCATATGGTGGATGTTTGTTTCCAGTGATCTTGGTTGTTCTCCAGACAGTGCACCGAATCCCCCCCCCCCTCCATGGTCCAAGATGAAGGACCTATTGGCATAAGAAAAATTCTAGATAAGCTATTTTTTACCAAACTAGGCCTATCTTGGAAAGTGGTTATTTTAGGAGCATTAAAATTTCAAAAGGGAATCCAGGGCCCAAAACACCCTGAAAGTATTGTCTAGCTAGTCTACTGTGTTAACCTTCTTCTGATCTCTTATGTACTAGAAATTTCTCTACTTGACTTACAACTTTTCAGTTTCTATCCTCTTGTTTTGGTTTTGAAAATGCTATCCCCTGTATTTGAATGGAATTTTAATTCATGTCAAAATTTTTTTCACAAAGTTGTGAAGTTGAAAATACTGGATTTTCACTTTGCCTCTGATACTCTGTGCATATATCACAGCTGTGTGCAAATTTTGGTTAAAATCTATCCAATTTTTCAAAATATCAGAAACATTCATGAATATCAACTTCTGAAGAATCCCATTTAATCAACCAGCAGGGCAAAATGGAAATACATACAGTCCCTTTTTAGGTTTACATGTATGACCATTCCATTACAATTTTAAGGCCTATTACTATTTTATCACCTGTTTTTATAGTTTTTGAAAAGATAATAAAAAGTAGATTTATTTCATTTCTGGTAAAGAATAAGTTTTTTTTCCTAATCAGTTTGGTTTTTTGAGTGGTAGATCAACAGAGCAAGCAGTAGCTGCTTTACGTCATTTCTTATCAGAGGCTATGGATGATAGTTATTTGCCGGCAACTTTTTTTTTTTTTTTTTGACATAAAAAAAGCTTTTGATACAATAGATCATGCAATTCTTTTTGATAAGTTGGAAAATATAGGAATCCGTGGAATAGCTCTGGATTTAATGAGATCATGTTTATCTGAAAGAAGTTTTAAAGTCCAAGTTTGTGAAGAATCATCTCATATTTTTCCGTTAGAAAATATAGGGGTACTGCAGGGATCTGTATTGGGGCCAATATTTTTTTGATTTATGTAAATGATCTTCCAAATTCCATGCCTTCAGGTGATGAGTTACTACTATTACTACTAACAACTCACCACAGCATCAAGCCCCCTGAGGCCAATACAGATACGTATTAACAGACATACAATACACAGACACAGATAGGTATTAATAAATAGTATGTGTTTAAAACAATAAAATTCCTTAGGGGCGTTGAACAACTCTCATATTTCAATTTATATTTAAAAATTGCATACGTTAATTTCTATTCTACCTTTGTTTAAGTTAAACTTATGGTGCCTGAGGAGATGTCTGACGACCCACCTCCTTACAAAGCCCCACCTCCTTACGAAGCCCCACCTCCATATTGGTTCTTTGACGCTCCAGCCCCTACAGCTTCTGGACCAGGTTTTGCGCCTGAGGAGATGTTTGACAACCTGCCTGCTTACAAAGCCCTACCTCCATGTGAGTTCTTTGACGCTCCAGGCCCTGCAGCTTCTGGACCAGGTATATTAATTTTTTTAGGGCTAATTATAATGCTCTAAGTCAGTGGTACCAATTTTGTGGCATGCCTCACCTAGGCAGGCCCCCTCGTGAAGTTTACAAATAACAAAAAAAAACATCCACAAATTGCCAATATCCGCGATTTGCACAAAATCCAAAAAAATTATGAACTGCCATCGACAGATGCATTGTAACCTATCAAAACCTCCCAGACATTTATTAATTTTGCCAGCATTTTCATCCAGGACACTTAAATCACATCAATAGTTTGAGTGTGGGAAAGTTTCACCTTCCCATTTGATTCTACTCTGCCATATACTTTACAGTGTTTCAAAAGAATGTAGGACGTCTTGACTCTTTGGTTTTGGACTTGCCAGTCGTTAGTGGGCAGACAGGATTAGACATCGCACATGCTCTGCTTGAAACTGTGAAGCATCAGTCTCTGATGGTAGAAGATATCAAGCAGCAGCTTGTAGATGGTGCTATGGATGGACATATTTTACAAATGAGCCCTTTTTGAAGTTCCCACGACAACTCCTTCGATACGAAGTGCCCTGATCTAAACAACAACAATAACAAAAAATAATACATTACACCCACTTCGATCTTTACTATAAAAATGTCAAGCCTTCCAATCACTTTCAACTATTAAAAAGGGCACTAGGCCTTTCAATTTCCAATCGAATGAGCCCTTTTGAAAATGACAACGCTTCCTATAAACACCTTATATGCCCCTAGGGCATAAATTACAACCCTTACCCTTATGTCTGTTAGGGTGGTTGTCATCCTCTACAACCAAATTTCCAGAACTTTCAACTATGAATTGAATGAATGAATTTCAATTGAAAGTGCGCTTTTCTAAGTTTCTACGACAACTTCTTCGATACAAAGTACCCTGCTCTAAAGGAAAAAATTAATAAATAATACACTGTGCCAACATCGTTCTTATATGCCCCCAGGGCATAACATAAAACCTTTGCCCTGGGGTTGTGTTGGAGTGTCCTCCTCTTTACTTAGTCCCCGTTTCTTGTCTTGTTCTCGGGTGTCCCCGTTCTTTACTTAGGCAGCACAATCATGCTAACTATAATTTATACAACAACTTTCTATATGAACCTTATATGGTCCCAGGGCATAACTTATACCCCTTGCACTGAGAGCTCTGAGGGGGGTTATCATCCTAAAAGACCTAACTTCCAGAAGGTTCAACTATGTTGAACAAAATGGATATCTCAAAATTTTGATTGGATGTGTTTTGGAAAATGGTGAGCATGAGAGGGGTGTTAGTCGCTATCCAATCACTTTCAACTATTAAAAAAGGCACTAGCCCTTTCAATTTCCAATTGATTGAGCCCTTTTGAAGTTTCTACAACAATGCTTACACTAAAAACTTTATATGCCCCAGGGCATAACTTACAACCCTTGCCCTGACGTCTGTGGGGGGAGGGGTTGTCATCCTTAAAGAACTAATTTCCAAACCTTTCAACTACGTTGAATAAAATGGCTATCTGAAAATTTTCATTGGATGTGTTTGGGGAAAGGGTGGGCGTGAGTGGGGGGTTAATTGCCCTCAAATCACTTTCAACTATTAAAAAGGATACTATCCCTTTGAATTTGAAATCGAATGAGCCCTTTTTCAAATTTTTTCGACAAAGAATTCAATAAAAAAAAACCTTATATGCCCCCAGGGCATAACTTATAATCCTTGCCCTGGGGGTTGTGGGGGATTGTCCTCCTCAAAAATATATTTTGTATCGGAAAATCAACTACGCTGATTAAAATGGCTATCTCAAAATTTTTATTGGATGTTTGGGGAAATAATGGGGGGGGGGGGGTGCTAGTTACCTTCCATTCACTTTCGCCTATTAAAAAGGGCATTAGCCCTTTGAATTTAAAATGTAATGAGCTTTTTTTGAAGTTTCTACAACAACGCCTTCTTTAAAAAACCTTATTTGCCCCCAAGGCGTAACTTAAAACCCTTGCCCTGAGGGCTGTGGGGGAGTGTCTTCCTCAAAAATATATTTTCTATCTGAAAAGTTATAGTGCCTTTTCTGGAGGCAAAAGTGATCAGAAGGCAGCTGCCCCCCCCCCTTGCCAAGCCCTATTTTCTCCAAATTTATGTGATGAATATTTTGAGATAGTCATTTTGTTCAAAATAATCCATAGGTCATATAACAATACTTCCAGGGTTGACACAACCCCCAAGAGATTAGGAACAGAGGCTGTAAGTCATACCCCGAGGCCTATAAGTTTTTTATAGAAGAGGTGGTCACATGAACGTTGGAGGAGGGTTATTTTGGCTGAAAATTAAAAATTCTAGTTTCCTTTTCTATTTTCTTGTCACCCACATGACCTTTTCACCTTCATTTATTCTAGTTAAAGCAACTTAGTCTTTTCAAGAATAGTTCACATCTATTTTTGCATTCTAATCTATCAAAACCTCCCAGACATTTATTAATTTTGCCAGCATTTTCATCCAGGACACTTAAATCACATCGATAGTTTGAGTGTGGGAAAGTTTCACCTTCCCATTTGATTCCACTCTGTCATATACTTTACAGTGTTTCAAAAGAACATAGGGCGTCTTGACTCTTTGGTTGTGGACTTGCCAGTCATTAGTGGGCAGACAGGATTAAACATCGAACACGCTCTGTTTGAAACTGTGAAGCATCAGTCTCTGACGGTAGAAGATATCAAGTAGCAGCTTGTAGATGGTGCTATGGATGGACAATATTTTACACTTCATGTGCCCACTCATCTTTTGACGCTAATTTGTCTCCTTGATTCTGCTTGGAATAAATTTAACTGTGATACAGTGCATCGGGTTTAATTGTCTGAAAGAGAGGCCCAAACATCGTCACAGTGTTTTTCAAGTCTTGGTTGCCTCATATCCACTGATAACAAAAACATGGGGTTACGGAGAAATAGTTGAGTATGCTTGTCCGGTTTGGCATATTGCCCTTACCAAGGATGAAACCGATAAAATACAACCCGTTCAGAAGAGATCACTGCAAATCATTTATAGCGGTTCCCCTCTACCTTACTTCTTTTTACCTCAAAGAATTTAAACTTGAATCCCTTTCTCCCCGCCGAGAAAAATTATACCAAAGATTTGGCTCCTCCCTCCTCCAACATCCCATCTACCGATGATTCCTTCCCCCACCTTTTGTCCCTATAAGATCTCGTCCCCCCCCCCCCCCCCCCCAGGGAAGTGGCTGAGAAGGTTTTGTGCCAAGTGTTGTGAAATATTGTAATGATCTCTAGTATTTTTATTCTTTAGTTTATTTTATCCTGACAAAGTTTTATCAGACAATTTTATTCTCAATCTCAAGTGTTTTTATCCTTTAGTTTGTTTATTCTGACGAAGTTTTATCAGACAACTTTATTTTGCTAATTTTGACTAAGAGACATCATATTTGGGCTTTGCCCACAAGAGCTATGTCTTGTTTTTGAATTAAATAATTTGAAATTTGACAATCAAGATAATTATTTGGATAAGATCTCACATGCCTATTTCATACTTAGCTATTGATAGTTATGAGCTATTTGTACCACTATTATTGATATTCATGAAAGTATATCTAGCCTTTCCCTTTCATTCCAAAAGGTTACCGTGGAAAATCAGGAATATACTGAATAAATACATTGATGACCTCACCAAAATTAAGTTACAACTGTCAGCAGATGATCCAGTTGATTCTCAGCAAATTTCTTGCTTCTCGCAATGCGTCTTCCATAACAACAGGTTTTTTATGCCATGGAGTTCTCTTAGTTTTACGCTGGAAACCCCTGATGTTGTGAGGGATGCGCTCAACTTGGAAACTTGGCTGATCTCGCAAATTCAGGCTGTTTTCAAAATTGGGTTTTTAACGTAAATGCAGATCCTAAGCATTCCTCTATTAGTGTACTACAAAAGATTTAATTTTTTGAGCAGCCAGCACTGTATGATGGCATTCCCATTCCCAAATTTCTTCACCTCTTATTGTGCTGTATTTGCAAGACTTAACGTTTACATTTGGATTCGGGCCCATTCATATTTTTCCGCTATGGTGGCGCTATTTGCAACTTTGATCATGTTCTATAGGTTTCACCCGGTACAGTTTATTGGTCAAAAGTAAGATATAGGGCGAACCCATGCCCAACCAATGAAATTCATTCTCGTTTAACATCTAGACTTGACATTTCGCCAAAGTACGAAATTTTAGCGGAGATTTGACTATGATATAAGGAGCGGACGACTTTTGGATAAGGTATATTTTGAAGTAAGATTGAAAAAAAAAGAAAGAAATGAAGGATTAGGAGTTTCTAGTGCCTGGTATTTTTTACTTGTTTAGCTGTAAATATTAAATGCTTATTTTAAAATCAAATTGCCAGTTTTTCCCCGTTGCGGATGCTTGCGCGATATAGTTGACTCGAGTAGGCTAGCCATCTCTGGGGGTGATCAAAAAATTTCTTTCTAAAGAAAGAAAATTATTTCTTAGACCACACTGCCTTTTCATTTACAAAAATGAAAAAGATAAAAATGGGTTTAATTTAAATAAAGCTTGATCCCACTCAAGAATTACGCTGTGTAAAATTCAAGAAAACCTAGAACCGGTTATTCTTGTGTCTGTATTAAAAGACAATTAGCTTATACTCAATGAAAAAAAAGTGGCGGGTGACAGAATACATGAGAGTTATGTAATTTGGGCTATATATTTGCATATTAGGGGGGGGGGGGCTAAAGTATTTGGATAATGTGAAATTAGAAAACAATTCTTATTTCATAATATGCAGAGTAATTGCAGGTAATACATTTTGCATGCAGACCCGCTATATTTTAACCCCACCCCCTAGTGTGTAAACATATAGCCAAATTTGTTTCTAAAGCATTATATTTTCATCCCGTTTTTTTTTTTTTTTTTTAGGAACTGCCTAACTTTACTTCTTGAGTGGGGGGCTGCTATAACAGAAAAGTACTAACCTGTTTTTTCTCTCTTAACCTGTTTTTTCTCTCTCGAGTTTTTAACCAGAGAAACATTTTTCTGCAATTCGAAAATCGTTTCCTTTTGTAACATGAAATATTTTTATTTACATACGTACCAGAACAAAAGTAATTGAAATTTGAAATGCTATTTTTAAGTCAATAACCACTAGGTTGTTTTCCCTGTCAGTTAAGCTTGTACCATATTGTTGCCTAGCTTTTTTGGGGTGATAGGTTTCTTATTGCATAAAAAAGTATTTGTTGAAACATTCGTACCAGAACGCCAGAAACAGATCATTGCTTTTTAGAAATATCTAGATTTAGAAGTGCAGACCTCAAACAATGTGTCAAAGAGGGATTGACCGCATGTCGTTTCAGTGGGAGAATTTTTTTATTCATCTCAAATCATTTCAAAAATGCAAAAATCACCTTTGTATCGTAAAAAACTTGTTTACTTCATAAGAAGACAAGCATAGACGATATTGCGACATGTTATGCCTGGGACGCATCAAAGTCACGTTTGTCAACAAAAAAGCCGAATTTCATTAATGACCAAGACCGTATCCAAGCGGGGGGAATTACAGCGTTTGAATCTCTGCCCCCATTAAATTTTTGTCCTACTCGCAAAAAAGTAACAAAAATTTTATATACTCATTTTTTTGTAACTCCTCCCCCCCCCCCGAAAAATACTCTCATCCCCCCCCCCTTTTCTTGTAAATCTCAAGAATATGCCTCCATAACTGTCAAATCTCTGGCAATTCATGAAGATTTAGTGGGGCACAACGTAATTTTCAAAATCCAGGGGGGCAATTTGTCAGATTTTTGATTATTTAATGAAAATACCAAAAAGGGCGTTTTCCAATAAAAACAACCCAAAAAAGGTATTTTTCAACATACAGGAAAGACATATAAAATTCGCCCAATTTACGCCACTGTAGTCAGTTCTCAATGAGTCAGGGAACCAGAAGCGTACTTTTGGAATGGAAGCCAGTCTCCCCAAGGGCTACAAGAATCAGATATAAGTATAATCTCACAATTCTTATTATTAATTTTTATTAATAATACATTTTTTATTAATAATAAAATATAATATATTTTATTATAATTAATAATAATAAAATAATAGAATTTTATTAATAATAAAATTTATTATTAATATTATAAATTTATTATCAATACACACCTTTTTAATTTATTAATGCAATTACTTCATTGAATGAAATTTATTTGTTAGCTTAGACCCATATGTAAGGTGGGAGCTTTCGGGAGTGTGCCCAATCATCCAAAAAATTCCTATTTTAGGGGGATTCGGTGCTATCTTTTTCATTGAAATCATTTATTGGTGTTTTTCCTATCAATTAAGGTTTCCCCCTCTCTAATGTTTTACCAGTTCTGATATAGGATCCTCTTTGTTGGTTCCTCAAACTATTTAAAGGTTATTAATTTATTAAGAGGTTATTAAAGGTATTAATTTATGATTATTTATATTATCTTATATTAACTTATCGGAAAACTCTTTCCATGGATCTGGCACTGTGTATTGATATGCTACAGACCAGAGAGTATTGGTAACTCATAAGTATGAAAAGTGGCGCTAGAGTCAACAAAAATCAACGCTATCTATTGTTTGGCGTTTTGTGGCAGCTTCGAGTTTTGTAGTCGTTTGCTGTGAAAAACTGAGATCAGACACTATTACTAATTACCTAACCTTTACCATTATATTTACTAATATATCAATTAAATAAATTTTTCTTAATCTTATTTTGATATTTGTAAAGAACGTCAAATGCTAGATGGCGTCAATGTTTTTTTCATCGATACTACAGCCAGTTTCTACTCTTACCTTCTGTTCACTAAGACAGGTGTGTTGCAGAAAATGCAACACGGTGTTTTCAGCACTGCATCGTCGCAGCGGTGAAACTGCAGACTCAGTTGAAATCAAAAGTTGCATTTCCTAGAAAAAACATTGACGCCATCTAGCATTTGGCGTTCTTCGCAATTATGGTCCTATATTTCAAATTTACCATGATCTTTCCATTTGGTCACTTTTTTCTGCATATAAGTCAATAAATTCAATATTTATATTATAAGGCAAGAATTGAAGGCAAAAAGGGGAAGGCAAAACCTAAAAAAAAAGCAAAACCAACTGTAACTACAAAGAAAGCGGCCAGAGTACTGCCTGTTGAGCATTTGGTTGACACAGATGATGAAGTTGGTTTACTCTCTCTCAGCAGCAGGAAAAGATTGAAGTAGTGGAAACAAAGGAAGATGAATCTGAAGGGTAGATAAAATACTTTTAATATATGCACAAACCAAATATAATGGGAAACTCATAACAAAACAAATAATTTTTCTTTGGCAGCTAGATCAAGTCAAGTTCAGCCATTTTTTAATTTGATTAGCAGATGCATTCAATTTACGAAAATGTAGAGGAGCAGGGGGAAAAATGTATTTTTCGAAATCTAGTGGTGGGAGGGGGGGGGGCAAAAGGTATTTTGGAAATATAGGGAGGTATATAGAGAAATTAGGGAATACCAAAAAATGTATTTTTACAAATTCACAATTGCCTCCGCCTCCTTCTCGACGCCCCTACCAATAAGAGAGCAAATTAGGGCTTTATCAGCCAAATACAAAATATGTAGCAATGTAAGGAAAAAGAACCAAAAATCATTACCAGTGAAAAAAAAAAAACAGCCACAAATAAAAGAGCACAATTGACACTAAAATGAATGTAACTACACAAAGGGGAAAGACAGAAATAAAAGGGTACACATATTATTTGTTATTTAACCTTATAAACTGGGTTATTATAATGCTTGATATGTAACTTGTCATGATTTTTCTTGTGTCTCTCTGTTATTACGAATCAGCCTTTGGTTTTCTTATCGAACATTTCGATTCTCTTGGGAGGGGTTTTCTCTGTTAGGATGACCTGAAAATATATTATTGTTTATGTTGGTTTAATTTTGAACCATTGCCAACGCAGAGACATAGATCCCAGTAAATTTGCAGGTGGCACAATAATTTAACTAGGATGAAAGTGAAAATGTCATTTGATGCCTTTTTTTTATGTTATTTTATAATACAATAATTGCTTCTGTCGCAAATTGCATCTTGAGCCCTTAAAGAGGCCCCGAAGGTATATTATATGAATTATGAAAGAGCATCAAATGATGTTTTCACTTTCATCCTAGCTAAATTATATGGCCCATTGCAAATTTACCTTGAACTTTACATCCCCACCCCCTAATGTGCAAATATATACCCTGAATTGGAATTTACCCTGAATGGTTGACGGCAAAGTTTCGAATCGTAATATTCACCGCTATTGTTTTTTCGATGACATTTGAAAACTTGAAACGGTAGTAAACCGGTTTGAATTGAGATGCCTAATAAATGAGGTGTGAATTGTTATAAATAGTATTTTGGAATATATTACTCTTGAACAACTTATTTATAAACCAGTGATATGTTTTTAACCACTTTTCAATAACTTAACTAGTGTTGATAACTCTTTTGTGTGGTTACAAAATGAAATATCTTTGGGGCCCCATCAAGGGTTTAAGATGCAATTTGCGACAGAAGCAATTGTTTTATTATGAAAGAGAATAAAAAAGGCATCAAATGACATTTTCACTTTCATCCTAGTTAAAATATTGTGCCACTTGTAAATTTACCTAGATCCCCATGTCTGCCCTTCAAAGTCTGTTATTCAAATTTGTTCAGAAAATAGTCACAGGGAGGTGAAAAAGTAAAACAAAAATGTCTTGGGAAGACTAAATTTTTTATTTAATGGAAGTTTTCCAGAGGTGCACATGTTGTTCAACTTTGCATTAATAGCTAAAGTTAAATTTTCTGAAAAAAGAAACATGAGACTTGCACTAGTTTAGTTTCAATGGAACTTTTAATTTAACTTAGACATCCTGTCATCAGCGTCACTTCTTGGGAATTTAGGGGAGGGGGAAAAGATATATTTTTCAAAATCTAGGGAGGGGGGTAGTTAAAAGTTTTTTTTTATGAAAATACCAAAAAGGTGTTTTTCCAGGAAAATACCCCAAGAAAGTATTTTAAAACTGGGGAGGGGTGGAGGGGCAGCTCCCTCTCCATTTGACAACCCCTGCATCCAGTCCTCTTTTCTGAAATACCAGCTGAAAAAAAAAAGGTCCTGGAAATGGACTATTGCAACCAATCGGGAATAATCATTATCATGATTGACACTGGTCAACTGAATTGATGATCAAATCCTCCTCGACATCACTGATTTACATAATAATTAAAGAAATTTCCCACATTTCGGTTTCAATAGGCTAGGAAATTTGTTTCTGTCTATGGGTTTAATCTTGCACCATCGTCAATACAGAAAAAACGACCCTTTGTCTACACTTTAAGGTCTATAATCCAAAATTACCTACAGAAAAGTCATTGGCAGGTTTCCTCCTTTTGGCGCATTGATAATTTTCTGGTGAAGCATATTATACATATACAGATATTTTGTACTACAATAAACAAGAAAAAGAAAGAAAGTGATACTTTAAATAGAATATAAAAGAGAATTTAAAAGAATAAAGCTTTAAAATACCTGGAACTATGTTTAAATGTGCTAAATATATATCGCTAGTTAACTATTTGTTCAGAGTAAAAGAACATTGTAGACTAATATACAAAACCCATTAAATTTTTGGTTAAGGATTTTTTAATAACTTTTGTTAGCTTGTCATACATTTCATAAACAAATTTTTATAGGCAAGAAAAAAAAACACTAAGATTTTTTTGCCAGGAAATACCTTAAACCTTTTTTTTCTTATTTACTAAACTAGCTAACTCTTTGCGCGTTGCTGTGATCTCAAAAAGAAGGACATTTAAGAATCCTCTCCCCTGGAAAATACTACCTTCGGGCAAACGTTCCTTGCAAAATCCCCCCCCCCCCTGCGTTTTAATAACGATCATATTTTTAAATTTAAAATATTTGAAAATCCCCCCCCCCCCTGATCCTGCTAATCCCACCTCATAGGAAAGCTCTCTGTAATAATCCCCCTAGACAATTCCCCTTCACTGGGAAATCAAGTACATAATTGGAAAAACACGATAATGCACTGAATCAACAAAGACAAACACCAATCTTTTTGAAACGTCATGCTTTCCCCAATTGTTAATCCCAGCCAGACCGGATAAAGGTGTCCTTTGCCCTACATTTATATAAATAACCAAAATAATGTGTTTTGTTTACATATGCAGTGACGGAAAAACATATATAAATCAAATTTATCATGGAAAATTCCTCCCCCACCCCTGGAAAATTTTACCAGGTTTAAGATGACGATAGTATTCTTAAATTCAAAAGATTCGAAAAATTAGGTTGAATTCAAAATTAACAAAACCGTTGGATAAAAGATTCGGATAATTTATTGAAAACGAAATTTTGTAATTTCGGAAGTGTCTTAGATGACAGAACTCAAATTTGATTAATCTGATAATTGAATACTCATTTTCCCTTTGTTCCTATGATAAGGCTTCGAGATGTGAGGTCGAAATATGGTTAGTTGTTTCTCTATTTATGTAAAAAAATTGTTTTCTTCAAAGCTACTATATTTTTTGTTTTTATATTTCCATTTTATGTCATGCTGTACTGTGGCCTTATTCAAAATTTGGATCATCAGCTAAATTACAGATTAGGGAATTACTATGTGATTTTTGAAAGAAACATTTTTTTTTGAATTCGAACTGGATCTATTAGGAGTTTCTCTTAAAACTCATATCCCGTGGGGTAGGAAGCATGAAATTAGGTGATATAGAATTTTTTTACTCAGGCAGGAAGGATGGGTTACATAGACAGGGAGTAGGGCTCATGATGAATAAGGAAGCTGCTAAGTCTTGTTTAGGCTGGGAAGGTATTAATAATAGAGAATACTAATTGCTCATTTTATGACTAGAAAGTTCAAGGTATCAGTTATAGTAGTATACGCCCCTGTAGAACCGACTGATGGAGATACTAGTGACTCAGATGAAATTTACTTACAGTTACAGGAGCAAATAGACAATGGTCCCAGGTAGAAATATGATGTTATTGCTGGGAGATTTTAACGCCCAGGTGGTAGCAAAATATGGATAGATGGTATCCCAGCTTAGGTAAATTTGGTGTAGGAAAAGAAAACAGTAATGGATACAGAGTGTTTTTTTGCAATTTTGTAGGTATAACAATCTAGTTATAACCAATACGGTGTTTGGTCATAAAATGGCTCATAAGCTAACATGGTATTCACGTGATGGTAAGACAGCAAACCTTATTGATTATGTTATAGTAAATCGAAGACTGGCAGGATCAATACAAGATACTAGGGTATATAGGAGTGCTGTTATTGATGTTAAAAGTAAAGATCACCATCTAGTAGTGTCAAGGGTAATTTAAAGCTGAAATATCGGAAGGGTAATTACCTCCCGGGAAGTTATCTGATGTTAGTAGACTCCAGGATGAGAACTTGAGAGAAGAAACTTTCCAGGAACAGTTGAATACTAAATTACAATTGAGAGCTTAAATTTGATAATGTGGAAGACCGTTGGAATAAATTTAGAAAAATAATTTGTGAAGTTGCTGAAGGGGTATTAGGGAAGAAAGCTAGAACTGCAGCTAAGAATATCTTAGTGAAAAAGCTTTAAGTTTAATAGAAAGGAGAAAGGACTTGTACAAGAATTATCTGAGTGATAGATCACATTGAAAACAAAAGAAATGTAAAGAAAGTGGAGAAAGCATTGAAATATGAAAACTAAGGACATGTGTGAAGTGGAGGCCATGGATAAAATTGCCGAGGATTTAGAAGATGCAGCTAGACGGCATAATAGTAAAATATTGTACTGGCACGTTAACAAATTGAGAGGTAGTAGTCAATCCGGACTTGTCCCAGTTAAAGATAGGAATGGGGTGGCAATTAGCGATAAGACAAAAGCTAAAGCGAGATGGGCCGAACATTTTGAGAATTTGCTTAACCGAGATAGAGTTGCAGGAAAAAATATAGAGGAAAATGAAAAAGTTTGTGATACCTTGGATGTGAAGGAAGATTTTGTTTTGTGAGGAGGAATTAGAAACAGTACTAAAAGGAAAAAGAATAATAAGGCTCCAGGTGCTGATAGGGTAGTAAATGAGTTTTCTTAAATATGGTGGCTCTGAGGTTGAAATAAGTTATTGGAGATTATGAATATGATTTTTGAAAAAGGGGAAGTACCTAATGATTTTAGGAAAACCTTAATTAAGCCACTTTATAAGAAAGGTGATAAAAGTGAGTGTGGTAATTATCGAGGCATTAGTCTGGTCTCTCGACCATTTACTAGGGTAGCAAATTGCTTAGTAATATGATACTTTTTAGACTGAGAGATGCCGTAGACAAAGTTTTAAGAGAAGAGCAGTGCGGTTTTAGAAAAGGTAGAGGATATGTCTTGACCAAATTTTCACTCTTAGGTTAATAATTGAGAAGTGCCTAAGTTTTCAAACACCTTTGGTCCTTAGTTTTATCTAGATTATGAGCAAGCGTTTGATTCTGTTGATAGAGGAGCTTTAGTATCAAAGGTTTTATCCTTGTTTTGGTATACCAGACAAAATACATTAAAGTGATTAGTGCTATGTACGAGAATAACACTGCTGCGGTTAAGGTAGGAAATGAGGTTAGCAGCTGGTTTTGTATTAAATCAGGAGTTAAGCAGGGTTGGATCTTTCTATCCCCCTTTATATGGATCTCCCTCCATTTGATGGACTTTGTTTTAAGGAGCACAGGAAAGGCAATGGGAGACCACGGAATCAAATGGGGAGGAAAAAGTCTCCTGGACTTGGATTATGCTGATGATTTTGCAATTCCAAGATTTAAGGCTCCTAGATGAAAGTGTGAGCAAAATGAATGAAGTTTTAGAGGTTTTGGGAGTTCAGGGTGCTAGTATTGGTTTTGAAAATTAATGTTAGGAAGACCAAGTCACTAAGGCTAGGAATAAGTGAAGATGAAAAGGTGACGTTGGGTAATGAAAAAGATTGATCAGTTCCCAGGGCAGTTTCACTTACCTTGGTAGTATTATTAGTCAAGATGGTGGGAGCAGTGGGGATGTTAAAAATAGAATAGCCAAGGCTCAGGGTTTTTTTCACAGTTAAAAAAAGTCTGGAAGAATAGGAAGATAAGTCTGCAAACCAAGATTAGAATCTTAGAAGCTACAGTGATGACAGTGGTCAAATATGGCTCTGAAGCATGGACTTATTCCGAAAAGCGGATGAAGATTTGCTAGATGTTTTCCAGAGAAATTGCTTAAGGATTGTTCTGGGTACCCGGCTGACTGACCGTATTTCAAACAATAGGCTATACGAAAAATGTGGTTCAATACCACTTTCTAGGTCTCTAATGAAAGAAAGGTTGAGGTGGTTAGGGCATAATAAGTAATATTCGGATGAAGGATGACAGATTGCCGAAGATTGTTCTTTTCGGCCAACCATCTAGGGCTAAACGAGTTAAAAAAAGCAGGTCGTCCCCGTCTGGGTTGGGAGGACGTCATAAAGAAAGATTTAAAGGAAATGGGAACTTCGTGGGCGGGTGTAAAAAGGGAGGCTTTGAATAGATTGGGGTGGAGGAGGAGCGTGCGTAGCTGTGTTGGCCTCAGGCGGCTTGGTGCTGCGATGATTTGTTAGTAGTAGTAGTAAATTCCGACAAAAAAGATGTTTTTTGTTTTAATTTCCCTGTCTCTGTTCATTTTTAGCTATGTTTGTTGAAAAGGCTATCATTTGAATGAAATTAAAAGGAGAGAAATCTGTCAGAAAAAATGGGATACGAATTATTGGGGGTTCCAACACTCCAGCGCTCCTTCTCACTTTGATCTAGAAAAGTTCACTAGAAAATCCATCAAAATGTATCTATAAACCTACATTATGAATCTTCGACCAGTTTCAACTCTCCGTAAAAAAAAAAAAAAAAAAAAAAAAAAAAAAAAAAAAAATCTATGCCTTAGAACATATGTGGCAAAACTACGGGACGGAAATTGTGAGCAAAGATGTTCATAAGATTTTATTTGTACTTATCAGGAAGAACGTATCCAGTATTTCTGTTTAGAGGTGGGAAGTAACAACAAATTGAAAAAAAAAAACATACAAAAATTTTTCATTGTCGTCAAAGGATGCTTCTGTTCACCGTTGTCAAACGCTTTGGAATAAACTGAACCAGTTTTCCAACTAAAATAGTACCACAAGAGATTAATTTTTACCATCTGAACAGCAGGTTGAAAATTAGCCATAACAATATTAAAACACGAACTGTTTGCTTTTTGCTTAAAGTTTGTTCGTTTTTTTCGTCGCGATCACTATTGTTTTACCGGCAGATTATTCCAATGAATAATATGGGTGCATAAATATTCTTAACGTTTTAAGAATGTTCTAGGTTAATTATTTAATATTTTTATTTATTTACTGTAAAATAATACTTTTGTTTAGCATTGCCAACTCTTTGAAATAAACAGTACCATTTCTCCGGCTAAAATTTACCGCAAGAGATTATTTTGTGCCATCTGAACAGCAGGTTAAAAATTTGTCGTAAAATTAAGATAATTTTCAATAAACTAAAACTTGAACAGATTTCTGAGTCAGAAAAAAATAAGAAAAGAGAAATATCGGAAAATTTGTATTGTAGTTTTTCAAAAAAAAAAGTACCCGAAAACGGTAAAATTACACCGTTTTATGAATGCTGCTTCTGTTAAAAGAATGATTACTTTATACGAATGTGATAGCTAACTAGTTTAATAAGCTGTATGATAATCGTTTGGAAAGGGAATAAGAAACGCTACTTCGGCAATATATTGAGTAATTTCCAAACCGAAGAATTTTATACGTTTCTTAACAATCAGCTCCTCTGAAGATTCGGGGCTACCCCTTCCTCATCGCCACCTCTATCTCATGGGCGCAGAAACTTCGGAGGGTGTTCATTCGATCAGAAAGTGAGAGTTCTTAACCTTTTTTTTACAAGTCAAAAGTGATTGAAGACAATCATAGTTGTTCCTTTTTATTTTTATATAGTTTATATTTTTATGGAAATAATAAGTAATAATCAACAAACACATCAAAGATCATATAAGTAAAAACCACAAATAAAGTCTAATATTTGCCAAATATTTGCCGTGCAAAATCAATGGAGTTAAAAATCCTTATAATCACCTGAACTACATTCTATTTTAAGGTCATACAATATCATCTCCCCCTACTTTCGATAAATAAAAGATTTATTTAACCTAGATTTAATACACTTTCAAACTTGTTTTGACTAAGGATCTAATGAAAAATCGAAAGAATTGCAAGTTCCAGGGCTATTGCTATGTAATATTATTTGTGTGTCTTTTAAATTCCGACAAAAGAGATGTTTTTTGTTTTAATTTTCCCGTCTCTGTTCATTTTTAGCTATTTTTGTTGAAAAGGCTATCATTTGAATAAAATTAAAAGGAGAGAAATCTGTAAGAAAAAAGGGTTTCGATTATTGGGGGTTCCAACCCTTCAGCGCTCCTTGTCACTTTGATCTAGAAAAGTTCACTAGAAAATCCATCAAAATGTATCTATAAACCTACATTATGAATCTTCGACCAGTTTCAACTCTCCGTAAAAAAAAAAAAAAAAAAAAAAAAAAAAAAAAAATAATCTGCATTAGAACATATGTGGAAAAACTACGTAACGGAAATTGTGAGCAAAGATGTTCATAAGATTTTTTTGTACTTATTAGCAAGAATGTATCCAGTATTTCCTTTTGCGTTTCATTTATCCATTGAGTGATTTTTGTTTGTTAAGTTTTGAATCATGATTTAGCTTTATTTCTGATCATTTTTCGGTAAATACAGCTTTTTTTTTTTAATTGAAAAACTTTTTTAGACAATTTTGATTTAGTTTCTGTTCGCATTTTATTTATATTTTATTTTGGTAGGTTTTATATTTTTTTTGGGGGGGGGGGTTTCCTGCATAAAAAACCAAATTAGTTAAATGGTTCGCATCTGATGTGTTTATGGTAATTTTTCAGGAAATGTGCTGTTAATTAAATTTTAAGACATAACATTCTATCGTTTAATGAATGCGTCGAATCTTGTTTTCCTACCTACGCCAAGTACTTTATTAGTCACTAGATCTGAAGCAGCGCTCCCTCTGAGGCTCTGACTTTTAAGACTATCGAAATCTTGCTTCGCAGACTCTTTGACAGATGGAACCGTTCCAATGGACAAATTAGTTCTTTTCTGTTATAATCCTCATTTCAAATGAGCATGGTATTTTATGGATATAAAAATCATTATTTGTTATGTCTTATTTTTTTGTTGTAAAATTATAATTTTTCCACGCTAAGTGATGCTATTGAATCTGGTATCTTTTTTTGTATGAGAATAACACTACCAGGAAAGAATATTGTCGATTTTTATTCAAAATTATCGCTTTCAGTATCTTTGTCGCTCCCTTTCTCTTCTTAGGAAGATATTCAAGGCCGATTAACTCTTGACCATCTGTTTTTATTTCTAGTACGATAAAGAAGATATTGAAATAGTGCCTGAATCCTATTTGTTTTCCATTAAACTCTTTATTTCTGTTTGTCATGCCAAACCCAAATTATACTGACGATAATGTATGCAGAAAGATTAAATCTTCAGAAAGGCCGAAAAATGTGTTCTCTACGAAGGCTGGACTCTAAATTATGTTTGTAGGTTGGTTTGGGAAGTGACTGTCAGTGTTTTGCACTGATAGATACATCAAAATGTATCTATAAACCTACATTATGAGTCTTTGAACAGTTTCAACTCTCCGTAAAAAAAAAAAAAAAAAAAAAAAAAAAAAAAAAAAAAAAAAAATAAAAAAAAATCTATGCATTAGAACATATTTGGCAAAACTATGTGACGAAAATTGTGAGCAAAGATGTTCATAAGATTTTATTTGTATTTATAAGCCAGAACGTATCCAGTATTTCTGTTTAGATGTGGGAGGTAACAACAACTTAAAAAAAAAAAAAAAAAAAATATTTTGCGCATTTTTTGGAGGGGGAGGGGAATTCGAACCCGGTATATACCCCTTTCCTGGATACAGCCTTGCCTATATAATACTCAAGTTTCTGTTGTTACGACTGCAAGAAGTGTAAGGCCTTAAAAAGTACCAAAAAAAAAAAATGTGTCAAAACGACACTACAAAACTAATAAAGCAACATCTACAAAATACTACCATCGCTTTCTTCACTTCTTGTTATGACATATACTTTTTATTTACCAGATTAAATAGGCCTACACAAAAATTTTCTTTGACCTCTCTACATTTACATTTACAATTAAACAAAATAGAAATAAAACCCTTTTTAATTTTTTTTTTTCGTTTCATTTTATTGATTTTTTTTCTCTTCTTTTTTTTATACAAGAGATATGAATTGAAGAAACTAAATTCGCTGTTCTTATATGTTTGATCAATTTTCATACAACTTTCCAGTATCCTAGCCATCCTAGCCAATTGGTTAGCGTGCTACGCTTGAAATGCTTTGTCCATGAGGACAGGGGCTCGAATCCTGGTGTTGCTGGGGGTTTGGAACATGGGTCAGTGGCTTGACTTTGTAAGCTCAGCCAGAGTCAACCCGGCTCTAAATGAGTGGCTGTAAAAATCTGGGGAAGGTAAACAGGAAGGGTATGCGACAGCACAGGATGGCTGCCCCCCCCCCCCCCTCCTTGTACTTCTTGGTTGAATGGCTGTGAAACTGATATCAGTACCGCAGGTTGGGACTATAAAATGTAGTACCATATTCTTAACCTTACCTTTTATTTGACCTTACATTGACCTTACCAGTATCCATACGTGAAGTAATACCACTCATTGTTTTTCAAGTAAATTTTTATTTTATTCGTCTTTTCTTTTACTAGTTCGACGCAAAAATTCAGTAATGTCAGTTTTTTAAGGTAGAAAATGTATTTTTTTTAATTTTTTTTTTACAAACATTAGTGCCAGTTTGAAACGGTTGAATTTACCGTTTATTCCACTTAATTCAGTAGTGGCTGATTATTAGTGGACATCGAAATACAGTATATTCACCAGTTCTTGTTCAAATTTTCTGTGATTTGTTTTCATCAACCCTAATCAACTGTAATGAGTTTTTTGTATGGTAATTTGATAATTTGAAGGCCGATTCGGTGCCTTCTGTAAGTGCAAAAGACATTGTTAATTAAGTACAAGCCGAAGTTGTTTGAATGCCAAAGAATGATCGTGCGCCTTGTGCATAATATTCGTCACGTTTGTGCTGCTTCCAAAATAAATGATTTTAAGACGAACTGTTTATTTTGTGTCTTAAAGTTTGTTTGTTTTTTCGTTGCAATCGCTACTGTTTTTGCGGCAGATTATTCAAATGAATGGTATGCGTAAAAATATTTTTAACTTTGTAAGAATAGCAGGCTTATTATTTTTTATTTTTTGCCGTCAAAGGATGCTTTTGTTCCCCGTTGTCAAACGCTTTGGAATAAACTGAACCAGTTTTCCAACTAAAATAGTACCACAAGAGATTAATTTTTACCATCTGAACAGCAGGTTGAAAATTAGCCATAACAGTATTAAAACACGAACTGTTTGCTTTTTGCTTAAAGTTTGTTTGTTTTTTCGTCGCGATCACTATTGTTTTACCGGCAGATTATTCCAATGAATAATATGGGTGCATAAATATTCTTAACGTTTTAAGAATGTTCTAGGTTAATTATTTAATAGTTTTATTTATTTACTGTAAAATAATACTTTTGTTTAGCATTGCCAACTCTTTGAAATAAACGTACCATTTCTCCGGCTAATAATTGTACCGCAAGAGACTAATTTGTGCTATCTGAACAGCAGGTTAAAAATTCGTCGTAAAATTAAGATAATTTTCAATAAACTAAAGCTTGAACAGATATCTGAGTCAGAAAAAAAATATCGGAAAATTTGTATTGTACAAATTTTTCAAAAAAAAATGTACCGAAAACGGTAAAATTGCACCGTTTTATGAATGCTGTTTCTGTTTAAAGAATGATTATTATATACGAATGCGATAGCTAACTAGCTTAAGAAGTTGTATGATAATCGTTTGGGAAGGGTATAAGGAACGCTACTTCGGCAATATATTGAGTAATTTCAAATTAAATGGTTGAGAAATCACGCTGTCCGATCCAGCATAAACAATGTCATTAGTCAACTTTCGCTCAAAAATTAACAGCAGAATCTACATCACAAGTTTACACATGAATTCTATGAGTTTGTATTGTTCAATCATGAATGTGATTGTACTTGGGAGGGGGCTCCGAAGGAATATTAGTTCGAGAAACCTGACGTTGGTTGCTTGAAATATTATATATCGATAAGCCACTGACTCTGAGCAACTCCCTGAAATAGGAAATATCATTAGAGCTAAATCGATGGGGTAACTTTCATGGTTGTTAATCATCCAAGGACATCATAATTCTTCCCAATAGACCAAAACGCACTGCCTCTGTGGGCAGATTATGCCCAACACCCCTTCATAGTAGTGGTGACAATTTGGGGAGGGGAGTCGTGTCACCCTAGATTTGTTCCCCCCCCCCCTCCCGCTTATTTTGGAAAATGTCCTTATTGGGATAGTCATGAAAAAACAAAAAATTTCGTCCCCCTAGATATTGAAAATACTTTTTGAAAAACACTGAAATGAAGTTTTTTATTCAGTGTTTCTTCTGATCTGTTTGAGTTCACTTCAAAAGGTTAGTTGCTTGTCATTTTTTAGCATTGAGGACAGCTTGGTGGAGGTCCTTCTCAAAATATCTGCTTTTTGATTTTCACTATACGTAGACCCAACGCAGCAGCGTCGAATTATTAATGCAAAGCCGCGTATCTCGTATCTCTGTATCATAGACGTATCGACTGTAATTAAAATCAAGTAATTTCCTGGGAATAACTTCAAATAAAACTTCTTTTATTAAGTTTTATTTGAAATAAAACTTCAAATAATTTCCTGGGAGTAACTTCAAATAAAATCAAGTAACTTCCTGGGAGGTTGTAAAGAGGGAGGCTTTGAATAGATTAGGATGAAGCGGGAATCTGTTTTAGCTGTATTCGTCTCTGGTGACTTGCTGCTGCGGTGAGTTGTTAGTAGTAGTAGTAGTAGTAAAGGCTAATTACCAGGCAATTCAACGAACTGCGTTCATAAGACAAAAAAAAACTTATTCTTTTTTTTTTTGCAATTCCAAGAATTTGCATATAAGGGCTTTAAATCACTACAGTGGGGTTTTCTGATTGTTTTATAGCTAGCAAGGGAGGGAAATCTCTCGAAGGGTGAATTTTAAAACCAAAACATCCTCAGCTCTCATTGAGCCTTCAGATACACACAGAATCGGTTTTAGGGGAGAGACGTGGGGAGGGTGGAGGTAGAAATCGATATATAGTTCCCAGGGCCATATCTAGGACTTTTGGGGGTTAGTTTTTCAGGGGGTGGGGTAAAAAAAAACCTTAAAAATGCATCAAAAATATGACATTAATATTTAATCCCTCTTAATTTCTGGTCTGCTATTATTATCAAAGTAAAGAGTAACTTTATACTCGTAATTTAGGTCTTATAACCCTGTTCCACCTCAAATGGACTACTTCCAACATGCCACACCTCTTCACACCAAGTAAAAACACATGTTGTGCCAGCATGGTAGTTTGCACCATGCAGGGTGCGCACCAACTGGTGTACACAATTTTTTGAAGCAGGCATCTCCTACATTGAAATCCAGTGCGAACGTAATGACAGCTCATTTTATCAATGAACCTCAACTTTACCTCCATCAAAACCGTAGACTATAAAATTATCGTCTAGAAAATATGTTTAATTTGAAATAGTCATAAAAAACTTTCATACTCACGAACGGATCATAATTCAAACAGGATTCTGTATAGGAAAGGGGCTACCCCTTCTTCATCCAGAGGTGCCATTTCAGCTAAACCATAGGGTGGGCAAGCAATCGACATGGGCCCCGAAGCAGGCTTGTATAAAAAAAAAAATTGCCTCTAGCTTTATCCGAAAAAAAAACTGCCTTCCGTGGGAGTTACCGTAAAAATTAAGGAAATAGTCTCAATTGCTTTGCCTTTCCTTCTTTCGCTCTTATGCCATAGGTTCGGAAAAGACCAGATATCTGAAGAAAGCGGAAACGGTATGTGCGATGTTAAAAAAACAGCCATATGGGAATCTTCCACTTTTCCGAACCTATAACTTGACGAAAGCCGAACCTCTGTAGAAACTCACGCTTTGACTAAAGTATATTCTGTAGCCGAATTTTTCAGCTCGCTGCTTACAGTAAATATTTAGTCCAAGTCGGAGTCACGCTCCGGCTATGACGATGCAAAACTTTGCTCGATCAAGTATATTTACAAAATCAAAAAATGCAAAAAAAATTTGAAACAGATCAGTGAACACTCAAGGCAACAAGGGGAACCGTCGTGGTTTCATCTTTGCAATGTCGTCAAAAAGCTGGTCGAAATCCAAGTTTTTAACTAAATTTTTCTCTGCAAAGATCAAAAGCAGGTGACTAAGACGATCGTCTCCTGTGGTGGAGTGCAGATAGTTCTTCACTATTTCCAGCCCAGAAAACAAGTGTTCATTGCTGGCTGTCGTGACAGGAAGTGTGGCAGCAATATGAAGAACTTTGATAATTTCTGAATAGGCCACTGGAAGTGTCTCGATATTGTCGATGACGTCCATGAAGTACTTCAGCTTTGCCTCCTCCTCGAGCAAAAACCGCTTAGCAATACCAGCTTGGGCCTCAAGAAGAATCTGGTCAATGTCCATTTCAGAATAAAGTTTCAGAGAATTGCTTGAGGAGCCCTGCATCCATGAACTTGGTAGAGCTGGGGTCCAGAGCTTCGAGTGTACTGAGCACTGGAAGGTTATCTGTAAACCGTCTGTCGAATTCCGCAATCAGACGATCTACAGTCTCCAGGTATTCTCTTTTCAGTTATTCCGCTAGAGTTGGAGCTCTATTGTCGGATTCAACAAAGTTTTTTTTTCTAACGTCGAAGTGGTCATGAATTCTTTCAGGTGTTTCATAATTTTTTGGGTTCTTCTAGGTCGTCCCTTCTGACCCGCAGAGGAGGATCCGGTCCCGGGTCCATTCACGTCAGGCACTTCAGTTTCAAGACCTTCAGCAAACTCTTTTGCCTTCTCCAAAAGCGATGCAAATGAAGTGTCAGAGCGCAGTTCAGCTATTTCCTTCCTTGTTGCTTGAATCAAGGTGCGGGACCTAGATATTACCAGATCATCTGCCTGAAGCTGCTCAGAAAGGGAGTTTGTCGTCCTCAGAATTGCTTCCATATAGAGCAACTGGAATATAACTGTGAAAGATTGTATTTTTCTCTGGAGCCCAGCTGCTTCTGCTCGAGCTTCACTATCAGCTCCCTCGCTGACTGCAGACAGTACAGCCAGAACACATTCATATCGGAGTCTTATCTTCGATATTGATCGATACCAGTATGATCATCTTGTCGCAGCACTCCTTTCTAATTCCAGGACTGGCAGTTGAGTAGCCTTTTGGGACTTGGCAAAAAGCTGATGTCTGGTGTTGCTGTTGGAAATGAACGTGTACAGATTTTGGAATAACGAAAAAAATGAGCCAACAGTCCAACACCTTCAACGCAGTTTGCAATGACCAAATTTAGTCTATGCGCATGGCAATGAATGTATATTGCTTGTGGCGCTTTCGCTCTCAGTCGCGCTTGAACACCAGAGAAGGGCCCGCTCATCACGCTTGCTCCGTCGTAGCACTGAGCAACACAATAGTTCCAGTCGAGACCAAGTTTAGCCACTGTGTCGTGAATGAAGCTGGCTAAACTCTCCTCATCCAGGCTTTTCATATGGTAGCATCCTATTGGTCTTTCTCGTACTTTTCCTTCGTCGAAGCACCTCAGAAGAATGGCCAGCTGTTCTTTCTTCGAATTATCTTTTGTCTCGTCGACAAGAATAGCAAAGTATTTGGCACGCTTAACTTCTTGCACTATTATAGACCGAAGCCTAGATCTGATAACTGAAATTAGATCGTTCTGGTATTTGTGGGACGTATCGTGGCCGTATCGTCTTTGTAGCTTGTTGAAAAGCGTGGGAAAATACTCGGCGAGAAGATTGCAAGTTTTGACGAAATGTCCTTTGTTTGCCGAAGATTCAGTCTCATCGTGGCCGCGAAAGGCTGTACCTAGTCGCCTCAGTAGGGCCGTTACATTCAGTAAAGCCTTTACGTGTTCCCTGTTTACATTCATCTCCTTATTCTTGTCCGTTGACAAAACAGATGCGATGGGTTGCATCTCCTTGGCTTGTATAGCTTTTGAACTTTGTCCACGAAACTGCACTGTCCCTGTGGCGGTCACTTTTTGCATGCTCTTCTAGAACGCTTGTCCTTCCATCTTCTGACGCCGGTCTCGATGAAAGGTCTCGTCCTGTATCTCTGTCTGCGAAGGGTTGACGTGCCGCCAAAGTGTCTGCAGCAGAAACAGAAAACCAAATTTTCCTTTACTGAGTACTCAAGCCAAGGATGCTTTCCATAATACGAAATATTAAATGACCGTCTTAGCTTGCCGTTTGCTGAAACCCGTGCAGGGTACCGTAGCAGCTGTGGTTGACATGGATGGTTGTGGGAGGATGAAGAAATATCAGTAGGACCACTTGAACGATGGTGCTCTTCATCTCGAGTCGTATCTCGTCCAGATTGTGCCTCTTGAGCAGTGACAGGCGCAGTGTCTCTTTGAGTCGTCTCGTTTTCTACTAGCTCGGTCTGATCGACCACCACGTCCTTCGAAGGACCCAAAGCGACGGCAATGGAATGCTCGGGTGCTGAGTCGTGAGTCAGGCACCTGAAAGATATACCCAAAGGTTAAAAGTCACTCTTGTACTTTGAAGCACTATTGAACTCATTTTCAACATTTAAACAGTTGCTTTTTTTAGTATGTTAAGTCCAAACTGTGTAGCAGTTTCCACTTTCGGCACAGGAGTTCGGAAAAATAGTGCTAGAACTCCTCCATGGTGTGACAGTTTACTAAAGTATATCGAACTTCGGAAAAAAAAGGAATTTTCAGCAAAGCCAAAGAGGGCGTTTTTCGGATGATTATACATGCGTTGATCCTTATCTACCTGTAAAGACAATAATAGAAACTTTGGGCTTAATGCAATAGCAACCCAAATCGCAAAAAGCCTTTGCAGTAGTCCTTGAATGAATGATTCGGGTGTCATGACAGATCGCAAATAAGCTAAAGGCGCGTTCGATTTGCTGTAATTTCAGTTACTTCCTTCTCCTTTATGGGCTTATTTGCATTTTTTCTGCGACGTTCTCCATTTAGCCTGAAGAACTACTGATAATGTGACCGCCAAACAGGTTCATACTTTTGGACCAAATGTCGAAACGTGAAGCGTGACTACAGCAAATCGAATGCGGCTTCATATCACCAGTCGGCATTGCAGCAAATCGAATGCTATAAACACTGCCAAACTGTGTGTCCCGTCAATAAAAAAAAAAAAAAAAGAAAAAAAAAAACGACAATCTTTAGCTTATGCCCCTCAACCCATGTAGCATTGTTATCCATAAAATTAACAGCACTGCCAAACTGTGTGGTTCCATCAATAAAAACAAAAAGAAAGAAAAGAAAAAAAACGACAATCTTTGGCTTATGCCCCTCAACCCATGTAGCATTGTTATCCATAAAATTAACAGTGCTTTGCAGAAGAAAAAAAAAAACAAAACAACATAGAGGTAATCTTAATATTGGAAACCAGGTCTACTGCATATCCAGTATTATTTTGTATTTATTATTTTTCAGTAAAAGGCTAGTTAATTTTAAAGATAACTATGCTGCATTGGTTGAGGGGCTATAATTTTTCTTTTATCAAAGAAGAATTAAATTACAGAAAAAAAAGGAAAGATCTAAGAAGAAAACTAGAAAAATTAAAAGAGGCTACCTAACTTCTGAATTAGCTTTTTTACAACGGTAAAAAAGAATTAGCTTTTTTAGCGCCATACTGAGTTCCCAAAGGGACCAAGCTGGTCAACTGATAATTCCTTTAGAGGTGATTTTCGGTGTTTTCCTTGCAGGTATGCTGGAACATTTTGAGGGACTGTCCTTTCCTGAACTTTATGAAAAAAATTTGCTCCGATTAATAGAAAAAATAAAAAATAGGCTTTCCGATGATATATGTTTCATTAAAACTGAACATCTCTATCTCCGGGACAAACCGCGAGAAGTTATATGATTTTTCTAAGATTTCCAGGAAAGTAGGTGTCAGCTTTTAGTTTTGTGTCAATTATTCGAATATCTTATCCAAGCTCTACAAGCCAGGGCAAGACTGCCCAATCAATTCGAAATAGTTTGGCCAGACAAACTAAGAAAGTCTATAACGGGCGAGATAGGGTGTACATTTAAGGTACCGCATCCCCTTAACACCATATAAACTAACCAGGGCGGTTCAGAATAGTAACTTTGGTCCACCAGATCGCGAAAAAAAAAAGTAACGACTTAATAAAACACAAATACTGTAGGTTACTTACTTGCCGAGCCGGTTCACTTGGCTTTTGCTTATTAATCCATCTGTTCAGAGAAACTTGCTTTTCTGCTTCTTTCTCCTTCTTCAATGCTGCCAATTTACGCTTTTGAGCTCCTGGCAAACTCATGAATTCTCAATGGCTCTTCAGCTGCTGATATTAGATAGTAAACTGGCGAACTGGGTGAATAATACATGGGTTATATATGGATGGTCTTACGGTTTTAAACAAATTCATTCATTTAAACTGATCTTTATAATTTCCTTTTTGCCGCTCCCGACAGATTCCGCTCCCGACATTCAGCGGAATCAAACCAAAATACTTGGTCGGCACGAAAACTTAAGCCTCCAAAAATAAGTAGAAAGTAAGTAGATAAGTAGATTTAATATTTGGAAGTAGAATAGTCCAAAAATAAGTATTCTACTACCAAAATAAGTAGAAGTGGAAACACTGCTCATGATAGCACACAAGAAAGATGTTGAATCAATAAAATCAGAAACTGATATATCACTTCAACCCTTGCACGACCCAGTTGCACTATTAATCTCACTATTATCTAAGTTAATCTACATATAAATGTAGCAGTTTCAAAATTTTGACTAATTGCTAATTGTAATTTTGTTCCTGTATATTTTGTAAAAGAAAAAAAGGCCTTTTTGGGAGGAAGCTTGGGTCCCCCAGAAAAATTAGGGTGGGCAATGGCCCACTCCTGCCCCCCATCCCAAATGGCGCCCCTGTCTTCATCTTCACCTCTATTTCATGGTCGCAAAAACTTTGGGTGGGTGTTCATTCGATCACAAAGTGAGAGTTCTTAACCTTTTTTACAAGTCAAAAGTGATTGAAGATAATCATAGCTGTTCTTTTTTAATTCTATATACTTTATTTATTCTTATGGAAATAATAAGTAATATTCAATAAACACATCAAAGATCATATAAGTAAAAAACTACCAATAATGTCTAATATTTGTCAAATATTTGCCCTGTAAAATCAATTGAGTTAAAAATCCTTATATTCACATGAATTACACTCTATTTTAAGGTCATACAATATCATCTCCCCCTACTTTCGATAAATAAGATTTATTTAAGCTATATTTAATACACTTTCAAGCTCGTTTTGACTAGGGACCTAATGAAAAATCGAAAGAATTGTAAGTTCCAGGGCTATTCTTACGTAATATTATTTGGGTGTCTTTTAAATTCCGACACAAAAGATGATTTTTGTTTTAAATTTTCCCGTCTCTGTTCATTTTTAGCTATGTTTGTTGAAAAGGCTATCATTTGAATAAAATTAAAAGGAGAGAAATCTGTCAGAAAAGTGTTAGTTATTCAAAATTATAAGATTTTCATTTATATGTGAATGTCTATAAGTTTATAAATAGGAAATTACGTTATAATTTAGTTTTGCATCCTACTTTGACCACTAGATTTCCTGTCGCAGTGCTTTTGTTTCTTAATTGGAAACATAAACGCTATCTAGATTGAACATATTGATTAGATGGCTGTTTGAGGAGATTCGTCTTCTAATTTTAGATAGTATTTATATATATTTAAATATGGATATTACGAATAATGAAAGGTAAAACAAATAGGAATTATTCTAAGACAGTGAAATATTATCTAAGGGATAGTTTGGCTTTATATCTAAGAGCCGTTATCAGCAAAGAAAAGAACAAAATAAATAAAAATAACACTTGCAATAAAATACTTACAATTAAAAAGACAAAAACAGTTCTAGATTCACCATTTCAAGGAAATTTAAAAAGAGTACTGGTCAATATTCCTTGAAGTGACGATTTTGAATTATTTAATTTTTAACCAAGAAAATAAGGTTTTTCTTTTTGAAAAATTGAGCAAATTTGAAAATTAAAACTAACAAAACTTATTGCTTCGCGGATTTCGTAACGTTTATCTTCAAAAATTACTAACATAGACTGACTCATGTTAATCGACAGACCGAGTCAGTTGGGTGATAAATATCTATATTTGTATAATTCCAATAATAGTTATCATTCTTATTTAATAGCTATATTTAATAGCATTCCTGAAATACCTTTGAATGAAGCATTTTCCTCACTAGACAGATTTTTTTTTCAACACGTTTTTTTTCAAATTTACGATTACTATGGGCTGTAGTTTACTCATCACAAAATATGGTGCTAACCCCCCATCATTCAATAACCCCGTTGTCACCGTTTTCATTTTCAATGAAGTCTGCTTGTGTGCACATCAAATTTCGAACGATAAATGCTACTTTTTCAATAGTTTTTTCGAGTAATTCATAAAAAAAAAGGGGACTTCGAGTAATTCATAAAAAAAAGGGGACTGAAGGTCTACACTCCAGCACCAACCCTTTTCTTACATGGGAATGGAGAAAGGCTTACAAAGCTCAAGTCTATATAGACTCGTTAAATGCTTCGTTTTCAGTTTGTCGCATAATCTACCTTAATGCTTGATCATTCCGCAAAACTGCCCAAGCTTTTCGTGTTTTTTGATGAGCAAAGTTCGGACTTGACATAGTACTGTACCATTGGTACTGTAGTAGGAACTGAGTCTGAGATGCTTCCCAAATTAGTTGACCTTTTTGAGAGAGTCGTTCTTTGGTTTGATGCAAATTGCCGTGACCTGAGTTATCTAAAATCCAGCTTTCAAGGGGCTCTCTCAGTAGACCTAAGGAACGATACGTCCGATTTCTCGGTATTTGTCTCGATGAAAACCTTTCATTCAAGCATCATATTGGACTAATTAATATGAAGATCTCAAGGAGTCTTGGAATTTTGAGCAAGCTAATACATATTTTTCCTGGATCAGTTTTAAAAATTCTGTTCCATTGCTTAGTTCAGTCCTACGTCTCTTATTGCCCTACAATATGGATGTCAACTTTCTCTTCTTTTTTGAAACCACTTTCTAAGTTATATGATAAGGCGAGAAGGCTTATACAGGAAACAAATTGCTCTACAACTAACCCAACTAGCCTATTAATTGATTTTGCAGTCTCTCTACACTCTTTCGTGTGCGTCTTTCACTTTTCATCAAATTCATGGTGATGTTCCCACAGCCCTTCAAACTACTCCTTCTTTGGTCGCTGATAGGTCTTCGCATCATCTTTGCAATTCAAGGAGTATTAATATTCTATTTACTCCATCGGTGAGGTCTGACTTTAATATATTAACTGCTTGTCATATCATTTGGAATAGCCTACCTGAGTCAGCTCAAGAATGTCACTCGTTTGGTACTTTCAAAAGAATCTTAAGAATGTTTTTTAATGTCTTGATTTTTCATGTTTAAAAATATTTTTGTTGATTTTTATTATTTTTATTGGGGGGGGGGGGGAGGTGACACTAGACTGGGTTGGAAACATTTGTTGTGAGGGGTTTTGAGTCTCTATAATATTTTTTTGGTAGTTTGGTTTCAAATATATATTTTGAATTTGGTTTATTTTATTGGATTGTCCAACATCTTTTTTTTTTTGGGGGGGGTCTCATAAAATCGCTTTTTGTTTGGGTCTTTTAATTATTGTTTTTTTTTTCTCTTGTTTTTTTTTTTTTTTTTTTGTGTGTGTGTGTGTTGAGTCTTTGAAAGGTTGAAATGCAATGCATTATATTGAAAATACTTGTTTTTATTTCATTTTTATTTCTCCCCCTGTTTTTTTCCTGGCCATAGAGCCTTACGGGGGAGTTTATATTGAAGTGTATTTTGTTGATGTGAAATTTTACATCTGTACATTTTCAGATGTGAAAATTTTACTTACATCGGAGCTGTTTTCATTTCTATTTGTTTAAGGGTGACCAGTACCTCATAATGATGTTTTTTAAGGGTCAAAACGATACAATGCACAATTTGCTTTTTTATAACTAAGCTAATCAATTTTGTTTCTGACACTTCCCGTAGAATCCCATTTTTAATGGGATTGAAAAATCGAAGCATTTCTTCTGACAGTTATTAATTCTGTCATTATTTTCTTGAATTGGAAAAAAAGTTACCTGAAAGTACAGAATGAAATTAAAGGTTAGGATCAACATATACTACTCTAAACCTTGGTTATTGGCAGCTAGATTCATTCTTAACACTAACATGTAACGTTTTTATTACTAATGATACAAAAAAAAAATAGAATCTCAGCTTTATAATTTTTTTTCGCAATGATTTGAGAATGTATATGCCATTGAGGTCAAATGTCCTTAATGTATTTACCAATTTTAGCGATTCTGAAAATTGAACTTTTAATTATGTTTTTTGTATTGAAAATATTTTTTGCATTATATTGCAATGCAACATAGTGTTATAATGCAAAATATATTTTGACCTCTAAGTTTTCAGTGTAGAACAAGATAATGTTGGGCATAAAAATAATCTATTGTAGATTCCCTCATATTTAATATATGAGGGAATCCCTCCCGCTCCCTCCTGCTATTATGAAGGGATTCATTAGATAGTATGGCAAAACAGTGAATACCAACAAACAATATTCTTTCTGAAATCAACCTTCACATAAGAGGGGTGGGGCAACCACCTAAACTTGGATCTCTTTATCTTTGAAGTGTCTAGTGAAACGTTTCAGTCGTCTATTCTTAGTCCATGATGATCGTGGATTGCATTAAACTATGATGACTGTTTCTTTTCTTAGGCTCAGTCTGAAGACGATACCCCAGATTATTTTACTGTCATGATGCATCAGATGCATCCTTTTCCATCCAGACGCATCTATCCAGACGCATCTATCCAGACGCATCATCTGAGGACTCATTTCATCTCATCTTCCAACAGGTAATTCTTTTTTTTCTTTTTTATCGGAATGGAAACTCACATTAAAATGTCTTATAAAAACAGAGACCTTTTAGGGGAAGTGATTCAGAGAGTTAAAAATTTTGGATAAGATTTCTCCAAATTTTCCAAGATAATGCTACGGAAAAGGTCTTCTAAGAGCCAAGTCTTGTTTTTCCCTGTCATTGTGGCATGTTTGGGTCAGGGTGCTAGTTATCCATTACGTAAATTATCCAAAGCGTAAAATTGGTATTTCATGTATGAAAATATGTTATTTTATCATTTGACTAAATCATTGGCTGGTGGTATTGCTAGCAAACTACGTGATCGTCAAAGTGTTAGCTAGCGAACACCCCTCCTCTATCCGACGTAGTTTCTACCATGGCAACTATTCAAGATATACCCAAGTTTCGAAAGTAAATTTTTGCAGTGGCTATATGATTTTTGTATCTTATGCCACTCTTATGCATTACGATTTATTGTATTTACTTTTCTCTGAACCTATCATTATTTCCATGATCTTGAAATGAAAAGCTATTCAATCGAATCCAGTTTGAGTTAATAACAGAGCGTAATGACAAACAAGTCTAAGAAGCAAAAAAAAAAAAAAACACACTAGTTAGCTCTCCCAATATTTTCTCCTTGCGTATTAATTTAAAGCTCTACGACTGGCTATCATGTCTGTACTAATCCTAAAAAGTCAATTAAGTGTTTTATCAGAAAAAAGATCACACTAACCTGCAAACATGAAAACTCTTTCTTGTGCATTTGTGTTGCAAAGTAACACTACTACTTTCATGGATCTTTTTCGTCGTGGTCAGGTTTTTGCCCTCAAAAACGGGGAGCAACAAAAATTTGAAAATTTTCTGATTCTGAGATTATGAAGCAGAGAAGAATTACCTCTTGAACTTTAATGAATTTCCTCTAGAAACATTTTTTTACACAGCTAGCGGCTCAAAAAAGGATATTAAATGAAACTGTATTAGCTACGAAAATTTTCTCAGGGATCATGTAGTTCCGAGCTTATGAAACATTGAATTCTCTCTTTGGGAACTAACTCTTGGAATTTGGACCTTCACCAAAAGGGGGTGTCAGATTCCAGTAAATCTGGGGGAAAGTCAGAGCTATTTACACCCTTTAGCTGTCTGGTTTTCCGACCCAATCTAACCCTACAGAGAAAGAAGGAATCTAAAGCTAAGACTGGCAGAAGAAACTTTGAATAAGGTTTTGAATTCAGAAGACGAAACTGCCTTGTATGATTATGATGACCATTAAAGTTTCTTTTTCTCTTTTCTAAGTCACTCAACTTTTCCAGTCAAAAAAATCTGTTGCGTAAAACTATAACCGGAGCAATTCAAATTTATAAGTTGCAACCGGAGCTGATTCTCCATCATTAGACTATTGTATGAAGCTTCTACGTCGTGGCCCAAATGCATTTACACAATTTCGTGATATATTGATCACGACACGACAAAATGATATTGTGGATATGCTTTTAAACATTAGTTTAGAAATTTAGGACTTTTTTCATGAGAAAGATGGTGCTCAAGGATGATTTACTCCTCTCTCTCTATACCAGACAATTTTTTGTTGTTGCTAGCTCAGTTTCATTGTGGCAGTGAGAGTGTCAACACATGACAAAATGTTCCAAACATGTCCGTTATGTATGTACACACTGGGCAGCTGGTCATCATGTGAGAATTGCACAATGATTGATGAGTATGATGAAAAGTGTAGATTATGCAACCCGTGTAAATTGTATAGAGGATATGCTGTACAAATTAAATGTGTTAATTCCTGTCTTGAAGAGGTGTGTGACTCTCATCCTAGAGGCCACCTCTGCTCCAATTGTCACTATGATAAATGTAATCAGTGGGAGAATACATATCCCGGTATGATTGGAAAGAATCCTAACCGTGATTTTAGTTTATTGCTACGAGATTGGTATCGTCGTGGTTTTAGATTGTTCTGGGAGGAGGAACCGGGTCAGCGATTTAACTGTTGGAACAACAAAAGAATATGGTTCTCTACGTCATTGTTGTGAAGACAATGGGTGTTATGATTATAAGCCCACTGATTTTTATTTGGCTGTGACGGAATGTGATTCGACACTTGAGGACACTGTTTTTGAAATTGCTTCAAATAAGCAAATTGAAACATGTGAATTCTATAGAATGAATGAGAATAGTATCATTGACTATACAAAGAGATATGACAAGAGTGAATTTACACTCTACTGTAGAAAATGTGACCCTGACATTGCAGTACATCAGGATCAGTACACTGTGAATTCAGATAATCTACTTGCACTAGTTGTCGTCGACAAATACCTAGTAGTGGATGAAATCTAAAGAGTAGAAATTTTTTTTTTATTATTAATAAACAATTTCACATACATTTTTAGAACATTTTATTCGTAGGGCACTAAGATCAATATTAAATACGCTTGTAAGTATATTCTCCACTAGAAAGTCGTTCAATCGAGGTAAGTCAACGTAGATATTGAGAAACTGCTTGTAGGTATAGCCACGACATCTGAACATGAAAAGAGTAGTACATGAAAGCCATATGTCTTAGTCGTTAAATCCTGTACTCTTCGTTGATTTTGAATAATGGTTTTCCCACTGCTTTCAATAAAGTTGCTGATGTATGGAGCGTAGAATTTATACGATAGGCCAAGAGGATAAAAAATTCAATATTCTTCGCTGTTTGAAAGATGCATAGCCAATGGCCGGTCTTCAAAGTCGATGGACTGCTATTAACAATGATTAGGGTATTGTTAACACTTGAATTTTTTCAATGAAGTCCGAAGGTATGCAATAGGACTTGTACTGGGACATGTATAGATCCATACTAAATACATTGATTATTTGGTTTGTGTTCATGGTGCTAGGTCTAGTAGAACACTGCCGTCGGGTGTGATTTCCCAATAGGTTTCAAATTGACTCAGTGATATTAGCGTGATACTCTCAGTCAGAGCATCGGCAAATGTACACTCTAAACGTACATTCCCTGTACGTACTATGCTCATATCCTGAGTCCCTGACAATTCCAAAACAATTACCCCATGATTTTTTGAAAACATTGAATCGGTTATTCCATTTTCAAATAGTTGAGTCATGATCTAGGGATTGCATGGTCAACTCGTACAGAGTTCTATACGATTTTTTGTCAAATGATAGAGTGTACAGTGGAATACCATTCACTTTGCACACAAGGCTAGATAGACCGAAAAAATTAAAATCATGGGGGGATTCAGTCCAGGATCCAACGGCACTGCCACTCTTCACAAAGGCCAAAGCCAATTTTGATGGGATTTCTCCATTGATAAATGATGAATCGCTATAGCTACGAGAGCCGATGGCAATGTGACGTTGATTGGTGATCGTATGGGGGACAAGAAGTTTAATGTTGTTACCATTGGCTCTTAGCTTTTCCACTGCCAATGCAACAGAGCTCATAACCTGTTGTTTTCGGACGTGGAGAATTGCCGATGTGATAATGACATTTGCATCGGGTGCTGCAGGAAGGGTTTTTCTCAAAATGAAATTCGATGGTGCCATCTGTAACTTCATGTCAATCTTGACATTGGGGGTAGCCATTGGGATATATTGAATATCTCATGATTTAATTTTCCAACCAGATGATACTCCTGGGTCACTGCAGTAGTCAACTCTTCGTCAGTATCAACACCTGATCGATATTCATAGCCCAATGATTGTCCTCTCAACTCCTTGTACGCCTTTGGTGTCATCATCATAAATTGTATGTAGCTTGCATAGTTTGATAAATTATTGCTAGTGCTCACCAATGTTCCATTAATAAATACATTAATTTGTTTGAATAGGTTGTGTAGAATACAGTTTTCATAGGAGAGACCTTCGCCAGCATTTGGAGTTGTATTATCTGACTTTTTCTTCACCACAACATTTAAATCAATAAATGTTGATGACAAATCAATGAAATAGTCTTCATTGGAAAATATTTGAAAGTGTATATTCTCCGAGAGGGGTTGTTGGGGATGAAATTGTTCATAGTAGCCATACTTGACACTGACATCAACATTTTCAGCATTGAATAGATTCAATGAGGAACTGATTGATGGACATGATTCCTTGTGGGGGAGATAAGTCATCTTAAGAGAAGAAATCCTTCTTTGATCTAACAATCTTTTTCTTTTTCTTCTTCTGCTTATTGGTCTTCGTTGTTTTATTCCTCAAAGTCCTTGCTGATGTCCTTTGCTTCCTGCCTGGGTGGAGACTGATGAGTGAATGACGCGAACGCATCCTTTTCAATCCCTCCCCATTTTGTCGAGATTTTAGTTGCTCACCAACGGCTCTTGCTGAAGATCTAATATTTTCCTTAACACTCTCCTTGAAATTCTTACCCGACCCCCAGTCCTTTAGTGTGGAGGCAGCAAAATTTGATGCAGCAGGTACAAGATATTTTCTGGCAAGGGGTAGTGCAGAACGAAATAGCCTAGCAAACCAGCTACCAAGACCATAGCCAGACATTGTAGTACGACCCTTGTAGTAGTCCAATCCATTGCCTATTTGACGTGGACTCAAAGCACCAACATAACATTCAATATCGGGACAGACAAATGGAATTCTTCTATTGTTCATTTTAGGTGATTGTGCTGTCGTTGACAATGGGTCGAAAATGACATGTAATCACTGCTAAGCCTTTTGTTATTGCTAGAGGATCACCCAATTCACTTCTTAGTGTTAACTGACAGAGTTCCAAATACGAAGTGTTTACATGAACATACTGATGATGCTTTATATTATAGTGATGAACAAGTTCATGAGTTGTTTTTCGTTCAAGAACACGTAGGAGGGGGACATTTGAATTACCGACTCTCGACGTTTCCACAAAGGATGCATAGAGAAATATGTAAGAGTCCGAGGCGAAACAAGGTGGATAATCAGCAAAAATAACTTGATCCATCCCGTAAACGGTGCCAGCATTTTTCCCATTGATCATATTCTGTTTAAAGCCAAGAACGTCTCTCAGATTATCACTGAGAATAATTATTTCAGTGTCAACAGTTGAGCTAATGTAAATCCTATCATGTTCCAATGAATAATTAAAATGGAATGTACCATTCCTACGATATGAGATTTTTCTATTGATTGTACGACACAAATCTCCCATATTATCATATTCAATATATTTCAATTTGGCATGTGGATATTCGCTAGATTTAAGTGCTTCAACCCATTCATAGTCGACAAAGAGTGTCCAATGGAATGGTATAACTTTTATATCATACACACGATCCTTTCTCAGGATGTCATAGGTATTTTTGAGAATACAGTCGACAAGAGCCACTTCATACGCACCGTCAAATTTGATGGTGGGGAGAGTTTTGTCCAAAAATCACTTGTCGTATTCAAGTCGTTGTAGAGAGGATCGGAAACGTTGGACATGAAAGTTACATAGAAATCATTGGGCATTGTCAATATCTTCAACACCGATCCAAGAATCAAAATCAGAGTTGTATCCTAGCCACCGAACAAGTAACTTTTTCTTACCCCTGCGAGTACGTGTTTTTAATATCTTTTCAATTTGATAGATTTCACTATTATTTTTAACTTTTTGCAGTTCATAGTCATAAAAGCCACCGAGAATCTCTTCATCTTTGGTATCACGCAGGCGATAAGTTATGGGTTTAGCGTCTAGGATTTTTGCCACTTTATAAAGTTCTGTGGACCACAAGTAATTCCCCTTTTCAAAAACATTAGTTGTTCTATTAATTCGAACAGTATCACCAACACTGAATTTATTTTTCTTCTTGACAATTGATTCATTGGAATATTGTTTAAGAAAGGTGTCAATTGTATCATGATCAGAATGATGAACTTCCGTTGGCGTAGAGTTGGACAATGATCGATGAGGTCGTTGATTATAAATCAACATGATTTTATCTAGATCATGAATAAAAGCCGATGTATTTTTTAATGTACAATATCTTGAAATTAAAAGTCGAATAGTTCTTATCAATCGTTCGGCCAATGCAGCCTTTATAGGACTGTGACTATGATAGAGCAGTGTACTATATTTCTCTAGTACTTTTGCAACATGGGGATTAACAAATTCACTACCGCGATCCGTTTGAATTTTTTTATATGAATCCTGTTCGAGAATACTTTCAATGCCTGAGCAACTTCAACACCTCTCTTTGATCGCAATGGAATTGCATATGCATAGCGACTAAAACACTGATTGCAAGTAGAATGTACTTGTATGGTGTATTGTGATGTCGTTGAATCTTATCTAGAGTCATTATCGTTGAATCTTATCTTTAGTTCTTCGATATTGATTAGCACGAACTCTATGATTTCCATGCAGAGTGTAACTTGATTCATTTTGTAGATAGTCTTGTACACTTTTAGTGTGAACACCTGTGACTTTGGAAAGAGTGGTGGGGGAACTTAAACTCCCCGCCTCACCAATATTTTCATAAACACCTTTCAGAACTTCAACCATTTTGAACGTAAACACGTTGTAGAATGTCCGCTACCCTTTTGTATACTGGATGGTGATGGTGACATGAAACGTTTTCGCTTTTTCCTCGCCGCCATTGTCAAGTTTTTTCCACTAGGTGTGCTAGTATTTTCTTCTTCTTCTTCTATTTAACAGCAGGCGGGCTTTTCAGTAACACTATTTAGCCCTTTTCCTTTTGCTTCACTGTGGGCTACAGAGCTACTGGCTTGATTGCCTCATATTTATTAGATATATTCAGATATCTTTCAGCAGATCTTTTGACTCTAGGAGTTCAAATATAAGATGATAGATGTCGATTTCTATGCTCTGTGTGCAGGTATAGTTGGCTAGGCTCTTGACTGATAGTGGGATTTTGTGGTGTTTGAAGTATTTTAACAGTTTAGAAAGCAAGGTATGTTGTACAGACGTCAGCATATTACATTCAAATAGGCAATGGTCAATTGTTTCATTATTCATATTACAATGCCTGCAAAGAGGGGACAGGGGAATTGAACCACTTGAATTAGAAAGCTTATATGAGAATGCAAGGAAATTTAGTCCATTTGTTCCAGAACGAATTCTATGATAAATTTTAGAAAGATACTTATTGGGAAAGGGGGAAAGGATAGGATTAATCTTATTAAAATTAATATCTGATAGCCTCCATCGGTAAATATCTCTAATTGGGATTGGTCTCCCACTTGGCTGGTCAATATTTATAGCATTTTTTGCTATTTCATCAACCTGATGATTACCACTTATGCCAGAGTGGCTAGGAATGTACTGAAAGTAAGTTTTTATGCCACTTGAAGCAAGATTATCAATAATACTGAGACAATGATAAGTGTCAATGTCCAACTTATATTGAGGAGCTGAGGCCAGCAACTCAAGGCTTGATAAAGAGTCGGAATAGATGATAATATTATTCAAATTTTCAATCAAAGATTGGTTTTGCTTAAGGTGTTCTAATGCCATGATTATGGCATTTAACTCAGCAGACATTATAGATAAATTATTAAATAATCTCTCGCCCATTGCAATTTTCAGGTGAGGAAAAAAACACCACTTGCAACCTTCTCATTCATTTTTGACCCATCAACAAAATATTTGGAAGTGATTTTTTATAGGTAATTGTATTAAGTTCTGCAAATTTTTTCTGAACAAAAGCAATGGGGGTTAAATCTTTATTCCATTTTGAAAATTCAGTATTTATTATGGGAAATGACCAATTCCATGGAGGGCATTGGGGGAAAGTAGGTGCAATAGACTTTGCTGGTACGGGGAACTTCTTTTGAATATTGGCATACTCATCTGCAATACCTCTATACATGGCTGGATTTCTTAACCAATTATGTAATGTGTGTGAGCTATTTGATTCAATTTTTGTAAGATGTTTTATCAAGAGAAAGCTACGTCTCTCCCTTATTGTTGTTAATCCACTCTCCATAAGCAGAAACTTGGTGCTTGTGGGTTTCCTAAGACCAAATATGAGACGTATTATATCATTTTGTGTTGTTTCAATTTTTTGCATCTGGGTCTTTGCACATGCACCATAGACAATGAGCCCATAGTCAATATGGGGTCTTATATGTGATTTATAAAACTGGAGTAAGGTTTTCTCCTTACAACCCCAGGGTGTGGAAAGAAGTCTTTTTAGTATATTTGCTTTTCTATAACATTTTTTTATTGTGTTTGAAATGTGGAGGTGGAAATTAAGTTTTTGGTCAAGCATGAGACCTAGGTAATTAATATTATTATCTTCTGGAATAGTTGTTTTATTTAGAGTTAGTTTTGCATTAACATGGTTTCGCTTCTGTGAAATTGGATTATTTTTGACTTGGTGGGTGCAATGGGTAAATCTGAATGTTGAGAGAAATTTTCAAACTGGAAAAGTGACTTTTGCAGATTTGACTGTGCTATCTGAAAGGTGTTGCCAGATGACCATAGCACCAGATCATCAGCATATTGTAGATTCGTGTGGGGTAGGTTCATGTCCCAGAGATATAGGGCAAATAGGAGGCAACTGAGGACTGCTCCCTGAGGTAGGCCTTTGGATATTGTCTTTTGGGGTGAAGAGGCTGAACCAACACAAACAATGAAACTTCGCACTTCTATGAAGGATTTATTAAAAGATACTATTTTAGGAGGTACTCCAAGGTTTGCAAGTTTATTTAAAAGGATTTGGTGGTTCACATTGTCATATGCTCCTTCAAAATCTAGGAAAGCTGCCACTAGGATGTTATTTTTTGAGAAAGATTCATTTATTGCATTTGTTAGCAAAATGAAAGCATCTGTTGAGGAGTGGTATTTCCTGAATCCAGTTTGAGTGTGTGGGATCATGTTATTTTTCTCAACAAACCAGAGGAGTCTGTGATAAATCATTTTCTCTATTATTTTCCCCATCACAGGTGTAATCATTATGGGCCTATAAGACTCAGGGTTATCTTTTGGTTTATTTTTCTTTAGGATTGGTAGGAGGGACGAACATTTCCATATAATGGGGAATCTAGAAGATGCCCAAGCGTGATTATAACAATTTAGCAGTTCTTGTTTGTATGAAGGTGTGAGATTCTTTATCCATGTAGGTTGTATATTGTCATAGCTGCTGCTAGTTTTGGACCTAATATGATGTATTGCATTATTCAATTCCTGGATTGAAAATGGATTAGTTATGTACTCGGATCCTGGGCTTGGTTGGTAACTAGGGTTCATAGGAATTGTGGACAGTTTGCTTTGATTATTTGATGTTAGCTTATTAACAAAAAGAGTTGCAAATAGGTTGGCCTTTTCAATATCATTGTCATAATGGGTATTATTATGTATAGGCTCATACAGGAGTGGGTTGGGAGAAGTCTTTTTCCCACATATTTGGCTTATGACTTTATGTATAATTGGCTCATGCGTTTCTCTGGAGAGATTATTTGCAAAATTATTCCAGTATTTATATTTAGCATCTATTATAGTCCTTTTTAGATCAGATTCTGCTTGTAATTTTTTTAAATATGTAGTAGGTGTTGTTTTTTTTTATGAATTCTGTCCTAGCTGCCTTTTTTATCTTCCATTTATTTAGGCACTCATTTGTCCACCACGCTTTAGGAATTTGTTTAGGGAATGTTTTCTTAGGTGTTGTCCTGGGGATAGCATGATTAGCTGTATTTATTAGTAAAGATCTCAAGGCTTCAGCATGTGTATCAACTGTTGTGTTAGAAATGCATGAACTTTGGGTGAAACTTGTAATTTCATCATTTAGCTTATTTTGGAAAATAGACCAATTTGCTTTAGTGTTGATATATTTGGAGGTATGAGATGAAGTTTCAGCAGGTTCATTTAGGGAGCAAACTATAGCAAAGTGGTCTGTACATAGACTATCAATTTTATTTATGTAAATTTTGTTCAAAAAATTTAAAGACACAATTTGTAGGTCAATTGTGGAGAATTTGCCACTTTTAGGGTTAAAATATGTATTCAGGTTTGGAGGGGTAGCAACAGCTAATTCATTATTATTTGAAGTCATATGCTCAATAAATTTACCAGCTTTATTTGCTGGTTTATTCCCCCACAAAAGGCCGTGGGCATTGAAATCACCACAAATAATGATATTTTTTAACATATTAGAATTATTTATATAATTAAAGAAATCCTTGGCATCTGTAGTTTGGCCATTAGGGTTATAAAAGCTTTTTATGTAGGTTTTTAAGTTATTCAGCCAAACATCTTATACCAATTACATCAACATCATTTTCAAAATCTGGAAAATTGATGCCACAAAATTTTATATTATTATTAACTAATAAAGCTACACCACCTCCTCTTTTCTCTCTGAATATCTATCCTTTCTCAGGATAGTATATCCCAGAGACTTAATTTGTTGATTTTGGGTTAAATGAGTTTCCTTTCCTGTTTTTCAAGTAAATTTTTATTTGATTCGTCTTTTCTTTTACTAATTCGATGCAAAAATTCAGTAATGTCAGTTCTGTAAGGTAGAAAATGTAGTTTTTTTTATTTTATTTTTTTTTTTTTTTTTACAAATATTAGTGCCAGTTTGAAACCGGTTGAATTTGTCGTTTATTCAATGTTTTTATTCAATGTTTCTGTGATTTGTTTTAATCAGCCCTAATCCACTGTAACGAGTTTTTTGTATGGTAATTTGATAATTTGAAGGCCGATTCGGTGCCTTCTGTAAGCGCAAAAGACATTGTTAATTAAGTACAAGCCGAAGTTGTTTGAATGCCAAAGAATGATCGTGCACCCTGTGCATAATATTGGTCACGTTTGTGCTGCTTCCAAAATAAATGATTTTAAGACGAACTGTTTATTTTGTGTCTTAAAGTTTGTTTGTTTTTTCGTTGCAATCGCTACTGTTTTAGCGGCAGATTATTCAAATGAATGGTATGCGTAAAAATATTTTTAACTTTTTAAGAACAGCAGGCTTATTATTTTTTATTATTTGCCGTCAAGGGATGCTTCTGTTCAGCGTTGTCAAACGCTTTGGAATAAACTGAACCAGATTTCTAACTAAAATAGTACCACAAGAGATTAATTTTTACCATCTGAACAGCAGGTTGGAAATTAGCCATAACAATATTAAAACACGAACTGTTTGCTTTTAGCTTAAAGTTTGTTTTTTTTTCGTCGCGATCACTATTGTTTTACCGGCAGATTATTCCAATGAATAATATGGGTGCATAAATATTCTTAACGTTTTAAGAATGTTCTAGGTTAATTATTTAATATTTTTATTTATTTACTGTAAAATAATACTTTTGTTTAGCATTGCCAACTCTTTGAAATAAACAGTACCCTTTTCTCCGGCTAATAATTGTACCGCAAGAGATTATTTTGTGCCATCTGAACAGCAGGTTAAAAATTTGTTGTAAAATTAAGATAATTTTCAATAAACTAAAACTTGAACAGATATCTGAGTCAGAAAAAAAATAAGAAAAAAAATATCGGAAAATTTGTATTGTAAAAATTTTTCCAAAAAAAAAAATGTACCGAAAACGGTAAAATTACACCGTTTTATGAATGCTGCTTCTGTTAAAAGAATGATTACTTTATACGAATGTGATAGCTAACTAGTTTAATAAGTTGTAAGATAATCGTTTGGAAAGGGAATAAGAAACGCTACTTCGGCAATATATTGAGTAATTTCTAAACCGAAGAATTTTATACGTTTCTTAACAATAGGCTCCTCTGAAGATTCGGGGCTATCCCTTCCTCATCGCCACCTCTATCTCATAGGCGCAGAATTTTCGGAGGGTGTTCATTCGATCAGAAAGTGAGAGTTCTTAACCTTTTTTTACAAGTCAAAGTGATTGAAGACAATCATAGTTGTTCCTTTTTATTTCTATATAGTTTATATTTTTATGGAAATAATAAGTAATAATCAATAAACACATCAAAGATCATATAAGTAAAAAACCACAAATAAAGTCTAATATTTGCTGTGCAAAATCAATTGAATTAAAAATCCTTATATTCACCTGAACTACATTCTGTTTTAAGGTCATACAATATCACCTCCCCCTACTTTCGATAAATAAAAGATTTATTTAACCTAGATTTAATACACTTTCAAACTTGTTTTGACTAAGGACCTAATGAAAAATCGAAAGAATTGCAAGTTCCAGGGCTATTGCTACGTAATATTATTTATGTGTCTTTTAAATTCCGACAAAAAAGATGTTTTTTGTTTTAATTTTCCCGTCTCTGTTCATTTTTAGCTATTTTTGTTGAAAAACTATCATTTGAATAAAATTAAAAGGAGAGAAATCTGTCAGAAAAAATGGGATACGAATTATTGGGGGTTCCTACCCTTCAGTGCTCCTTGTCACTTTGATCTAGAAATTTCACTAGAAAATCCATCGAAATGTACCTATAAATATACATTATGAATCTTCGACCAGTTTCAACTCCCCGTAAAAAAAAAAAAAAAAAAAAAAAAAAAAAAAAAAAAAAAAAAAAAAAAAAAAAAAAAAAAAAAAAAAATCTGCATTAGAACATATGTGGCAAACTACGTGACGGAAATTGTGAGCAAAGATGTTCATAAGATTTTATTTGTACTTATTAGCAAGAATGTATCCAGTATTTCGTTTTGCGTTTCATTTATTCATTGATAGTGATTTTTGTTTGTTTAAGTTTTGAATCATGATTTGACTTTATTTCTGATCATTTTTCGTTAAATACAGTTTTTTATTTTAATTGAAAAACTTTTTTAGACAATTTTAATTTAGTTTCTGTTCGCATTTTATTTATATTTTATTTTGGTAGGTTTATATTTTTTTTTTTTCCTGCATAAAAAAACCAAATTAGTTAGATAGTTATAGCCAGTGTTGTGGACAGACGTGCTTGCGGCCGCGCTGTTAGTTGTGACACTCTTCACAATGAGTTAGTTATCCGGTGGCAAAGTCCCCCCTGTTAGTGAAAAATGTAAACCATTCATTGAAGCTGCTTTGTACGTTCACTTTGGCTCACGGAAGAAATGGCATTTCTTCCGCTCGGAAAAAGCTATCCTCAACTCTGTTTCGCTGAAATTTCCTTCAGTCAGCTCTATTCTGTATACTGTTTTCCCTAAACCTCGTAAAAAAATACGTATTTCTGCAAAAGGCTAAACAATTTTACATGGATAATTAATTTTCTGCTGATGCAATTATTTTCAATCAATCAAAAGAACTAAATTGATCCAATCTAGCAACAACCATTTTGAGGTTTCGCTGCCTTTCATTAGGAGTCACTGATGACCAATTGCATCTTTCCCCAAAAAAAACTTGAGCAACTATGTTATTTGTTGGGGATGAGCTTGAAAAGCAAACGGTGTAATAATAATAGAGTAGGATATTAAAGAGGATTATACACCATAAAATTGTATTCTATTAAGGAGGAAGGAGATAAAAAGGGTGACATCCGTGATAAGGGTTACCCTCATGTGCTATATGTAATAAAAGTTAGCCGGTGGAGATACCTTGACCCCGTACTACGTATGGACAATCCCTGGCTACCGAATGCAGTGCTACTCCGCAACCATCGGGTACACGCCGCAGAGACATATTCAGACACACCTCACAAATTGAATGTGTCATAAAAATCTTGACTGAATAACTTTATCCATTCCTGAGAACTGCAAATACGCTCTTTTGACCATTTGGATGCACAATTGTATTGTGATTCAACTAAACGCCCTTTTGAAGCCGCTAGCCCTAATTATCGAATAAATATACTATTTTTAAACTATTATCTATTCTTTTAACTTATAGACTGACGCCTTGCCATAATTGTCAGTTAAATGTCCGTTTCTGTTCCTCCTAGCTTGTTCTTCTTTTTTTTTCGTAATAATCTTTCACGTTCGAATGAAACAGGCATCCATTTGGGCATTTTAACGCCCATCCTTCATGGCGGATCGAATGTTAATTTGGTTCACTCTGTTTTAGGGTTGTTTTCAAGTTTTAGCCCTGTTCTTTGTTTTTTTATTTTTTTATCACTTCTTTACACGTCTTTTATCTCCAATCGGTTAATGTCCTTTTTCTTTTCTAGGTTGAAAATTAGAGCTGAGCAGTAAATTTTGATCTTTAATTCTGTGTAGTCTGTATACTGTTGCCGTCTTTTTGTGTAATGGCGTGTATTTTTACATAAAAAGTCGTTGCAACAGACATGGCTTCTTGTAATTGTAAAGTTAAAATAAAAATCAAGGGTTCTCAACCTTAAGTTCGTTTCATTCTCCGTATAATTGTTTTTTATGCCTTTTTTTCTCCCCATTTTTACATTTTAAAAGAAATTGAACCCTTTACTTTTTTTTTTTCAATAAATTATCTTTTTTGCTCATCTCTCGCTAAACGAATTTACTGCTCATTCAAGCTCTTCTGCTCCTTGCACAGAGTCTGCTCCTTAGTCAAGAAATCGTATCCTGAGTCAACAATCAATTAAACAAGAAAAAAAATTCGAAACATTTTATTTTCTCTTTATCTAAATAAATATTGAAAAGAATGTTCAAGTACAACTTTATAATTTGTATTTTTACAGCTTATCATATACTTACTACTTGCCTGTTCTTAGACTCAGGAATTATTTAAGGAACCATTATAAAAAGGTTGAGTCAGATGGGAAGGTGATCTTGCTCAAAATCATGGTCTTGGAATTCTAGAATTGCTTTTTATGTTAGTTAAAGAAGTACGGTATATTTACACTAATTAATCTATACTGCTAAATTAATATAAAAATTATAATTTAGATAAAATAGACCAATACGTCGAATATCATTTTAGCGCAATCAATTGGCAAAGTAATACTTTCAGTCTCAAGTTTGATAGCTTAAGAACATTAATTGAAAACTCAACCCAGGAAAGCCCAACGCTAGGAATGTCCTGCTACGTATTCTTGAATATTGTTAAAAAGAAACTATTGTAAACAGGAAATGTTAAAGTCTGGCATCAAAGGAGGAGTAAAGAACACCCTAGACGGTCAATCATTTTGATCAAAAGCTTCCGTCAATCGATTGATTAAAGCAAGATTGACCGTCTAGGAACTGAAAGAGTCATTCAAACTCTATATCAATCACCATCAACGCTTGACTCAAGCTTCAAACAGGTTCCTTGACGGTCAATAATGGTTCAATCTGTTGATTGATGGAAGCTTTGGATTTGGGTTTCCTTAAGACCATTTAATGACTAAAAATAGAGTCAAACAAAATTTATAATATAAATCATTAGCTTTACCAAATAGTAGTAAAGAAGTAAAATATTATTTTTGGGAATATGAAGGAAATTGGTATCTTGGCTGTATGCCATCAACCAGCAATGACACCTGTTTGAAGTTGAAAACGCAGACTAGCGATGAATTCTGTTAGGAGGTGGGGGGTGTAATTATTAGATTTTCAATTTTAGCATTATCGTATCTTGGATCTCACCTCTCTTGTGTTGAACTTTGCGCCACCAACTACTTTATGGCCAAAATAAATATATAATAATTAATAATTTAAATGTACTTTTAATGAGAGGCGGTGGGGAATGTGGACACCTGGTGACGTATTTTACCTTCTCACACAAGTATAACATGTCTAAAGTTTAAAATCTTTTCTAATAGCTTCGTTAATGGCTTCAGCTCTAATAAAAACGATTTTCATGTACAAAGAAACGTTTCGCCTTGAATTTTTCTTTTTATGCCATCTATTAATAATGCTCGAAGTAGCTGACATGCTAACCCTTATTACTGCAGGGAATTGTTACACTTCAAGGTTTATATGTCAAATATAGTAATGTTGTAAACTAATGAAAATTCTGCAGAGAAAAGGCATTAGTTTTGGTAAAATTATGCTATTAAAATGAATTGGGAAAACATTTGAAAAAGGGTTTTTCACTCACGAAGCTGAACAAGAAGCTGCTTCTGTTCGACGTTTATGTTTTTCAAATTTTCTTCTGAATTTCTGCCCTGTTGACAATCTGGTTGTACAGATTGACTTGTGACTTCCTTCAAATCCTGGCCAACTGTCCCTAAAAAGTAAGTCATACTTTTAACAGATTTAAAGCTTCCACTGAAACTTGGTTTTATTTCCTCATTTCTTGCTGAGTTACGTCATATATCCCATTTTGACAACTAGAACGGACCTTGTACATTCCAATTTGGTATAATAACAATCACCTTTAATTGTCAGGAAATATCTACTTTATAAACTCAGACGTTCCTGAGATAACATAAATGTACTTTTTCTGACCTTCATGTAAGGGGTTTCTTGATTTTGTTTGGCCCCCTCTCGAATTGATCGGAGATCAATTTCAGAAATGCGCCTTAGTTTATTCCTCAGTCCCCTCGCTGTTAATGCTGCAATTATACACTTGGTATGGGGTCTTGAGCTCAGCCTATTGCCTATAGCTCAGCCTATTGGAACTCGTCTACAAGATAACTCCATGTTTCTTTCTTCAGAAATAAGAAACACTTCAGAAATAAGCAGCTGGCTAGTTCTCCGGCAGATCTCACTATTACTGACAGTTGGTTAGAGACCAAAATTTAACATAACACCACAGTTGCATATATTAATATACACATATTTCTATAATATACACATTTAACTATACGTATATTTTTGTGGAAAGAAGGCGAGAGGACATATCAAATGATCGAAAAAAGGCTGATCACTTCGTCTCTAAGTATTCAAGCTATCAGAAGCAAGATTGCCACATTTAGCACGAAAGTGCTATTTTAGCAAATATTATTACGTATGGCACGTGCTCAGAGTTGCCATCTGTAGCAGGAATGTGCTATTGTAGCACAATTTTAGACCTATTGCTGTCAAATTTTGTGAATCTAGCACCGAAAATCGCTGTGTAGCACGCAAATTTGGGCAATTGTGGTATTTTAGGAGTAGACCGTGGGTTAACCCTGATCAGAAGCCGTTTCTGCATGAGCGAGATATCAAAATCCCAGAATTTATTAGTTTTTGCATTATGTTTTTAGTCTCGAAGAAATTAAACCTAAAATTTCCTGAGGACATTGATATTTCCTAACTATTGCTCACTCAAAATTGTTGGCTAAGTTTCATTCCTTACATCTTAAAAGCGGTACAGACTGTGGTAGAGATCCGATAACCTTTGTGGTGTTGGATAGATAACAGTTGGTCCTTTTTTTGTTAAATATTGTCAGTTTATTCATCTGTTTAAAAGTAAGTCAAATTTTGGCTTTCCATTTCAGTGACTGATTCAAATTGCTTTAATTTTACACAATACATCTTTTGGGTTTCACGATTGGTGATTTTTTTAATGATTTAAGAGATCTAAAGCAATGATGCTTGAATCCTCGTCGCTACTCCAATGTGCACACATTGTATGGTGGGAAAAATCAAATTTGTCCGGACACGATAATAAACTGATTTTTTGGTATTATTTTTTACATAAAATAACAAAAAGTTCACATTAATCACTAGGAAATCTCTTATACACAGATATAAAATGATAAAAAAAATTGTTGGTACGTCAGTAGAACTTTCACAAAGTTCCCCTAGAGAAATTATAGAAATAAAAAAGGTTATACATGTGGGTATTAATATCAGTAGTGATGAAGAGGATTTTAAGATAAATTCAATTTATAATATTTTAATTTAAATTGCAGGTAAAATATTCAACCAGTAGTAATTTAAATAATTGTCCTGAAACAAATGATAAACTTGCGAACAAAGGTCAGAATGAGGTAAAATCTGGGAAAAGTGAACGGACGGCAGCTAAACTAGCAAAAAAAATCCATCCAATTTATGATTCATGAATTGATTGATTAACCTGTTAGATTTAGTTAAGGGTGATGGGGGTAGGTGATATTTATTGGTTTGTTGAAGTAAATATAGTCTTCACTTTTAATAGATTCCCATTTATACACTGAATGTTAAGAGGAGAGCAACCCATGGTTTCACTATAGACATTAACTTTTGTTCATGTTCTTATAACGTCGGGGCTTGAAGTTTGTTTGTAATGTGAGTTAGTATCTTGTTTGTTTATTAATAATATTTTTCTTTTTCGTTGTGTTTAGTTGTCGTTTTAGTTTAGTTTATGTGTGTTTTTTTTAAAAACATTTTTGGTTGTTGTTTTTTCCCGTTGAGAAAGGCTCCCGGACGTGGGGCTGAAATATTGGGAATATTTTTTAATTAAAGTGTTGATTTGTCTTTAATTATTTTGTTTCACTGCTCTATTAAAGTCAAAACCCGTTTTTTCTTGCTTAATTTTTTCGTAATCATTCGGGGCATAATTGTTATGATTTAATATCAATATATGTAATTTCTGTTCGTTTTAAGTCTTAATTTAGCTCCTTACTTTCAGTTGAAATTTTTTTTTTATTTAATTTTTGATTGTCTTTTAAATAAAGCTAGGAAATCCAAATGAAGATTCTCTTCCCCAATGGAAAATTCCTCCATGTAAAGATCCTCCCACGTAACCCCCTCCCCCCGAACCTCCCACCCCAGCAAGAAAAAAAATTCAAAAACGTCCCTAAACTTCGTAATAACCAATACTATGTGTAAACAATGGGCAAAGTTCATAACTTGAAGCCCTTCCCCAGAGGACTTTTGGGGGTTTAAGTCGTCCTCAGAGACATAGTTATTAGTTTTTTTCGACTATTCTGAACAAAATGGATGTCTCAAAATTTTTATGTGGTGACTTTGGGAAACAAATAAGCATGGGAGGGGGCCTAGTAGCCCTCCAATTTTTTTGTCACAAAACTAAAACTTTTCATTTCCTTTTTAATGAGCCCTCTTGCAACATTCTAAAACCACTGGGTCGATACGATCACCCCTGGGAAAAAAAAAAATAAATACGAATCCGTGATCTTTCTTCCAGCAAAAAAATACAGAATTTCCCATTTTTGCAGATAGGAGCTTGAAACCTCTACAGTAGGGTTCTCTGATACGCTGAATCTGATGGGTGATTTGCATTCAAATTCTATGACTTTTAGGGGGATGTTTCCTCTTTTTTTTAAATATGTTAAATTTTCTCAGGCGCGTCGCTTTCGTTGGTAAGACTAAACTTGATGAAACTTATATGTTTAAAATCAGGATAAAAATCAGATTCTTTTGATGCATCTATTGGTATCAAAATTCCGTTTGGTAGAGTTTCGGTTACTATTGAGCCGGGTTGCTCCTGTGTTCACATTTGAACACTGTCATTTGTTTATACCACATGTAATAACGCACTCTCTTCAAAGATTCAAAATGTACGAGGTGTGGATAGTTCAGTACAAAAATAGAACTTTTTACGTGACTTGCACAAGTTCTAAAGGACTAAAAAAGTGTGTTTACAAGGAGTATTGGGTATAATAGATTATAGGCTATTGCTAATATTTTTAAACCCGGCTATTTTTATTTAATACAAAATCATTCTGTTCTTCTAAGAAAACGAAATTAGTTTAAAGTCAAATAGAAGCATAACTTATATTTAACACTCTTGCAGAAGGCACGAGTATCTTGTGACAACGCACCCAGAAATTATAAGTGTAGCGATGAAAGCTTTGGGGCTGTGGTTATAAAAGAAAAGGGACTGGGCTTAATTGTGGTCATAAATATTGACCGCGTCAAATGTAATATCGTACCTTAAAGCTGAGAACTTACACTTTATAGGTTCTCCGATAGCGCCGCTTATAGCGCTAAAGATTGTGTCAACTAGGCTAGCGCCGCCCTCAATTAATGGGAGAAAATAGAATATGTAGACATATAAATGTGGCCTCTTTTTCTTGAGCTATATGGAGATTAGATTCCCCTGGGAACGTCCTTGAAATTTTGCGAACTAATTGCCTGTTACTAGACTAGATGCAGACATATAAAGTGAAATAAACACAGGTAAAAAATAATAGATTTATTGGGACTTACATATTTAGGTTCACAGCAGTGAGTCACTTCAAACGACAACAATGGTGACAGAGATATAACAATCAAAGAATTGCCCAGATCGTACGCCGAGTAATTCTGTCTAAGCGGTCCTGATTCTCAAATACGAATCTCTTCAAAAAGCACTTCTACCCCACTATCAAACGTAGCTCTTTAGTCTTGCGCTGTAAGAACTGGCTCACAATTGGCCCGAGTGGCCCCAAGGATGCGAACCCTTCGTCCAATAATACGTCTTAAATATTTTTGATGATTTAGACGTTCACACGGTTCTTATCGTTTAAACTTCCTTAGAAATATTGTGCGTAGCACCTTTCTTATTGCTCACTGTCTTAGCGAAATCCAAAGACTGCAGTTTTTTTTTGCTGATTAAGGACTTTTCATTTTTGAAACTAGGTTTAACTTAATTATAGGAAGTCGGAATTATCTTTGGAAAGAAGGAACTTTATTTTGGTATTTTAAACACATCGCATTTTACTCACGGTACATATTACCCTTCCCATCAATTAATGACGTCCCGTCATTAGTATTTGCTTTCCTTTGGGCTTTTAAGATGTTCGCCATTTATTAACTATTTCTTCTACATAATTATTTTATATTTATGTTATGGCTTAATCAAGAGTGCTAAAAATTTTCTCTATTACTTTTCTTTTTCTTTTTTTTCTACCTCCCTATCTAAAATTCATCTACCGGACTAAGATTATTCATGGTTCTAGGCTAGCTACTATACTAAAGATTATTTTTTCTACATCTAACACTGATTACTTTTACATTTCCAACAAGGTTGGGGCTATTCTACCTTTACATAAGATTTTTTTGAATTCACTTTTTACAAGGCTTTTTTTTATTTTGCTGTCTATATGGCACACTACTTTCTATCTACGCTACATTAAATGAATAACATGATAATACTACACCTAATTCTACTTGAACATCTAGCGGTACATACATGAGTGATTTATAACACACAATATTATGTTTACCATTTTCACTGGTGACAAAAACACTTTCACTTGGACTGTTTGTTATGTAATATCAACATTAAATTATCAAAATTGTTAAGTTGTCAGATATGAGTTCACACCTATTTTACCACTATACGTGTCTCTTTACGTACTCGCTCCTCCTGTTGCGAATTATGGTACTTCACTAGTATCGTATTGTTGAAACAAAGTTTTAAAGCATTCATATGTAGTTTCCTCACAGATTAGTTCGAGTATGGTTACGTTCATCTTGGACGAAGTGATATCTCCAATTATCAAACTGGAAATGATACTTTTGGTTACAGGTGTGTGGAATTTTGCTATTAAAGTTCATTTTCACCTGTTGTTTTTGGATAGTTCGTAGGGTGCCTTATTGTTAAGGGTTTGAGTACTGGGAATGCGTTGATGACAGAAGGGTTGACTATCCCATATTATTTTAATCTTGGGTTGTCTTTAATCACATAGAGAATGTGTTTCTCGTGTAAAATTGTTCCTTCACGCACTTGGAGATTTTAGTTCATAAAATTTTTCGTGCATGGCTTGTACCCATTAGCTTTTATGGGGACTCCTTGATAAATTATAGGGGAAATGATGTTAGAATTTGGAATGGGTCAACATCAAACTTTAGTGACTCCTTCAACATATTGTCTTTAACTTTTTGGAGGAGTATATTGTAACTCAGGGGTTGTTCATTGGGATTATTTTGGTTACAGGATTCAATGGTTGGTTTCCAATTCCATATTTCAAAACTTATCTCGTAACATTAACGGTAATTCTCTAATGTCTCTGTAATCTCTTAATGGAGAAAGGGTCGAAGGGGATTTAACATGTGAATCCTCGACATGTAGAAATTCTGCTGAATTGGGTTCATCGATATTATTGTCAGGGATGATGTATTCACTCACATCTTATGCTAGATAATGGGATTCTCAGGGTTGTTATGTTTATAGTTCGATAAAGCACTGGATACTGAGATTCGTTACCTGATACATAATATGATTTGTGTTTGAGGAAAATTATTCTTCGTCAAACGATCATCGTTTCCTTGATCAAAGGGTATCCGTAATTTTCATAGGCGAAGTTGGGTCGAGAGTTTCTTGGGGTTTACGGCGAGTACTCTTCGTTGGTCGAGAAGTGATGAAAATAGGTGCTACTGGGCTATACTTGCACTGGTCTATGCATTGTCCTGATTAGTGTCTGGTATACCGTTCCAATTCCTGAAATAAAATAACTCGGTAGAATCACACGTTCTTTAAAAACGAGTAGTCATAATACAAATAGGTCATGTATCGACTGGGTACATGGATTTTTACGCTACAAGACAGGGTTAAATAAATACACTAATATTAGTACACAAAACTAAATTTTTATCGTGTTCAAACACTCCTTCTGCACTCAGTTAATTTTACATTAGATTTAAAATAATCATTTAAACAGAGTTTATGCTACATGGTTAATTTTGAGGTCTAATTTTACAACATATTTCATGCCTGCATTGTTCACTCACGTCCTTACTGTTTAAGAAACGCATTTTGCAGCGTCATAACCACACGGTTTTACGTAAACGATACTACAATGAGGGAACAAGACATAACAAGGATGAGTGGAGACCTCTATACCCACTCGTTTTCTAATGTCTTCCCTATTTCTTGGCTTAGACGTTCTCATTAGGTTCCGGGTTTAACCTCTGCATTTCTGCTGTTTCCCCGTGTTCTTCTCTTGGTTTTCGCCTTCTTAGTCGCAGGATTTTTCCGTAATTACAAGTCAATAGGGTTCTTATGGTCAGGGAAGTCGCGAATACGAAACATACGGCCAATAGTATGTTCCACCAGAAATTGGTCGATTCTTTGAGTTCATTCGTATTTCTTTCTAGTCTTGTTACTTGTTGAAACAAGGTCTCGAAGGGTTTGGGGTCCAATTTCATAAAGATCTTCCATGCGTCATGGCTAGCTAGCAATGAATTTTCCTGATTGGATATTACTCCATGTTTTACAATATCTTGGGCCACTGTGTGAACAACGAGGATTATGATGATATTCTTAAGCATCATCTTATTTTTGTTTCTAGAATTAATTTATCATTAATTTTACCCATTTTTTTGCAAAATTCGTTTGTTTACTGCTTTGTTATTATTATATTTTTTTTTCAAAGGCACTTTAATTTTTACTTAGGTTATTTCTTATTATGTAATCATTTTGTGGCATTGGCCAAAGAAAACTGATTTGTAGGCGTAAAACAGAATAATATTTTATGATTAGATAGGTTAGGAAACTAAAGTTAGGACTCCCGAGCTTTATTCTGGTCGTGATATACCTCTATGACTGGTTGAGATATAACTTTAAAGCGTAGCTAGTAATCGTTATACAATTTAATTTTACATTATATTTCTTGAGTAAGAAACACATGAATAAGCAAGCGTGCAGCACTTGGATAATATCCATCTTGGTTAGGACATGGGTCGATTTTTCATAGAAAATCCGAGGGTGAGCCCGCCCACAACAAATTAAAAGCTGTATGGGCTTTGAGTTCCTCCCCAGGCTTCCCACAGAACGTGGTCCAACACCACTTGTCGTTTTCAGTCGACCATGAGCTTCCTACCTTTGGTTATTTTCTGTTCCCACCTTTCTCTCTGATCACCAATGTTTTGACATCACTCGTATTATTATTATGATTATTTTTTTTCATTAATATTGACTTGGTTAACTTTACTTGCACACTGTTAAATTTATTATGGTGGATCACAAGTTGATTTTATATAAGGGATTTGAAATTTGTCTTTACATTAATTAGGGATATTTCCATCTGTCAGGTTTTTTAACCGTTCTGCCTGACTGTGTCGTTATTTTTTCCTCTGTTTCTTGCGGTTTTTTTTTTCTTTTTCGGTTTTTCTAGCGAAATAAGGTTGAACTTTTTGTATTGTTTTTTTCAAAAATTCTTGCCCTTTTAATTTCGTTTGTTTCGCGTGTACGGCTGCTGAAGTCGGTCTTGATTTCCCTATTTCTTTAACTACTATATAGTCCGATTCGCCGTCAGACTCTTCGGAACTGGTTTCCGACGAATCCGGATTAGAACTTTTAGAAGTGGCGCTTTTTGAGGTATCACCTGCCCTTCCTTTGTAAATTTCTACTCCTCTGAAGTAGAAGGTTTATTCTTTAAATCCTCGCCTTGAGTTTTCAACTCGGGAGATTTGAAAGATTCTTGAGAGCTTTGGGAGGAATCAATAGTTTTTGCGGGGTTCCTCCCCTGTTTGAAGGTCAAGTCCTCAGGGGGATGGGGCATTTTTTTTTGCACTAAGGTTTCCCTCCATGAAGTCCACTGTTTAGGTTTGACCTTGGACACAGTTATATCATGATATTGACCTTGCTGGTCATCCTTGGGAGTTTTATTCTCGGGCAATGTACTTTGACTCGTTTTTATGGGAAAATTTATTAAATCCATAGCTTCTCGCAGGTTTGTTTTAGTTGAATCTTTGGGGGGAGTTTTCTTTACAGTAATACCGGGGGTTTCTACAGCTCTGTTTAATTCTTCCTGTAATGACAGGGGCCTTTCTATTGGTGTTGCAGGGGAAACCATATCGTCTGGAAATCTTTTGGGGGACAAGGGGTCGAAATTCTATCGGGAAAAAATTGGGTTTTTGGAGATATTGTATAATCTAATTCTCCCGCGCTCTCTGGTTGTGAACTTTTTGAGCTTTTTGGCGTTTTTACTGCCGAGATTCAATATTCTCATTATACGGGATTCTAAAATCACGACCAAAAAGTAAATAAAATGGATTGTCTTTGGTTGTTTCTGAAAGCAGTGTTGATTACGTTAGTTAAATAAGGTAAGAATTGATCCCAGTCGTTCCTATTGTCTTTTGTATAAATACTTAATACGTTCGAAAATATTTTATGCCTATTTTCTATTTTACCATTAGCTTGTGGGTGGTATGGAGCTGTCACCATTTTCTCTATATTAAGAAAACTCATTAAATCTTTTGTTACCTTTGAAACAAAATTGCTTCCGTTGTCACTCAAAATCTTATTTGGAACGCCAAATTGTAAGGAGTTAGCGAAATAATTTCGCTAACTCCTTACTGGTGGCATAAGCACCTTGATTTTTTAATGCTTTTGCAAAAGTAATTCCTGAAAAATGGTCTATAACTGAAATAATACAAGTATGGCCTCTGCTAGAAACAGGCAAGGCTCCGCTCGTTCCGTATAAGTCAAATGAGATAATATCAAAGGGGTACTTTTTTACCGGGACCCTTCCCATTGGAGGATTAGGATAAGCTGGGGGAATTTCCTTGAGTTACACGCTTCGCATGTACTTACAAATTCTTTAAGTTTTGTCATTGCCGACGGTACGTAAAAATATTGTTTTAATTTATGGAACGTTTTCATTGCTCCTAAATGTCCACCTATATCTGAATGAAAATATTCAAATGCAGGCACTATTAAGTTTTGTGGTAATACAGGTCTTATTGAGGTTTGGTTTCTATTTGTGTCAGCAGTCATGATTCTACATAGTATTTCTTCGTCAAGATCATAGTAAAAATTATCTATCTCTTTTCTAAGAGTTTTGAATTTATCCGGTAACGCATTGTCATTCACAAAATAATTAATAAGCGCCGAACACATATCGTCCTTTTTTTGCTTTCTTTTTATATTTTCTAACGACAAGGGACAATAGTTAACCTTATTTTCCTTTACTGCGTCTTTGACTTTGTTTTTCTTACATTTGTGTTTGCTCTTAGCATTGATAGCGTTAACTTCATTTTCCTCAGCTTCCGACGGATATTTTTCTCGCTATCTACTCAAAAAGTCACAAGCTGCGTTTTGTTTACCTTTTAAATGTTCAAATTCGTAATCTAGGTCTTGGATTTTCATAATCCATCTAGCTAGAATTCCCTTGGGGTTTTAAATGTGCGCAGGTACTGGAAGCTTTTATGGTCTGATCGTAGCATAAATTTTCTATCAATTAAATAGTGTCTAAATTTGTCCAGGTGGTGGATTATAGATAATAATTCTAAGTTTGTGGCGGAATAACTACTTCCGCCCTTTGATAAGGTTCTACTCGAATAGCATATAACTTTTTCTATTTTTTTTATTAGAAGGTCCTTGCAAAGGATCAGGGTTTCCCATGGGAATTATTTGCGGAAGAATGGCCCCAATGCCTTTTGAACTAGCATCGGTCGTGACCACAAATCCTCCGTTTTCGAAATCAGGAAGTGATAAAATTGGTTCAGAAGTGAGCGCCTTTTTGAGACGGTCTAGGGAAGTTTGAGCTTCCTGGGACAAGGTAACATATGGGAGTTCCCTTTAGTTAATTCCGTGAGGGGTTTTTGCAATTTGGGCGTAATTGCGTACGAATTTTCTAAAGTAGCCAGTAAGACCTAAAATTCCTCTTAATTCTTTCATAGTTCTAGGGGGTTTGAGGTTTTCAAACACATTTTATTTTATCAGGATCTGGGAATATCTCTCCTTGTGTCACTACAACTCCCAAAAATTTAATTTTATGTTGAAATAAATTTACTTTCTCAGGCCGGCATTTTAAATTGCCCTGTCTTAACTTCTCGAACACCTTAGCTAATGTCGCTAAGTGTTGTTCAGTGTTTTCCCCCACGCATATGACATCGTCGACAAAATGAATGATATTCTTTAATCCTCTTAACAGGTGCAATAGGGGTCTACATAGCGTTAGACCCCTAACACCTTAGCTAACACCTTAGTTAACACCTTAGCTAATGTCGCTAAGTGTTGTTCAGTGTTTTCCCCCACGCATATGACATCGTCGACAAAATGAATGATATTCTTTAATCCTCTTAACAGGTGCAATAGGGGTCAACTTGTTTTCAGTCCAAATGGTACCCTTAAGTATTCATATGAACCACATTCAGATGCTGAAAATGCAGTTTTATGGACATCCTTTTCGGCTATTTCCACTTGGTGGTAGCCTTGGGTAAGGTCCAAAGAAGTAAAAATTTTGTTTTTGCTTGAAATTGAGTCAAGAATTTCATCTATTCTTGGTAGAGGAAATTTATCGCTAACTACTTGTTTGTTAATGGCTCTATAGTCTACTACAAGTCTAAGATCACCATTCTTCTTTGGTACTAATATCACTGGTGCACTATACGGACTTATACTTGGGCGTATAATTTCATTTTTTTCTAATTGCTGAATTTTATTTTTTAACCATTCTTTGTGCTTATATGGCACACGATATGGCTATTTTGCTACGGGGTTACCAGTCGTTAAAATTGAATGTTCATAAAATGGTATCAGCCCGATGTCATCTTCAGATGCAGAAAACACATCTTTAAAATTCCATAATAATTCGCATAATTTTTTCTTAATTTCCAAGTTCGTAATATGATCCATATTAAATTTGTTTAAAAATTGCGATTTAATTAAAGGATATTTGTTATTTGAAGTTTTAATACCGTTAACTGGGTTTCTTTTAGAATTTTCCCATGTATTTAAATCATTCTCCGTTAAACCTGGATTTGAACTAAACACGTCCCCTTTTTAATTGTAATTATCATTTTCGTGGTTATTAGTTACCCAAATAAAACCTTCTCCTTTGTCATAAGATATAATCTGTTCCTCGCATAACATATTTTCGGGTATTTCAGATGGGGTCGCAAACCATATTTCTGGCTTGCTAACCACTGGCTCAATCATCTGTGATATTTGATTTTTTGCATCGTTTTGGGAGGGACTTTTGTTTTCCTTATCGCGAATCCGTAATATTGTTCTTTATATTTTCTTTATTTATTAGATTCATACTGGCGCTATGCTGCGCCATTGCGGCCTCCTGTGGCGTCACGTTGGGTTTTACTATGTTTTTCCATAATTCTGATATTTTCTTGATTTCGTTTGACCTGTACTGTCGCATATCTCATATTTTTTGCGAATTCAATACTTTTATTATTTAAATTTACTTCATCTCTGCAATGTCTTTCAGAATAATTGGAGAAGTTTCTGATTATTCCATGAGGTTCAAAAGATTGCGACGTTATTCCGTCAGAAATTTTGTTTACTGTTATGTTGCCTTCGTATCCTCTGTTACGATTTCTTAAGGTAGAAATTTCTTCCCCCACCTTAGCCGGGTAGACAAGCCTCTCATTTGCTACGTCTAATAGTATTCTATTGGACCTTAAAAACATTTGCGCCTATGATTGCTTCATATGGAAAGTTATCGCATATTATAAAATTTGTCGTTAAGATCCTATTGTCTCTTTTTACATTTAGGCAAATTGAACCTTTTGCATCCAATTTATGGCCTGTCACATTAGTTAAATTGGGATTATTAGGGTTCCTCTGTCGCCTAATATGCAGAGGCAACATATTAAATACGCAAGTGTTTATGATACTAATCGTTGCACCAGAGTCAATCAAAGCCTTAAAATAAACATTTTCTACACACAAAAATCATTAAATATAGGTAACTTGTTATTAATATCACTACAAGACGGCACTACCATTGTTTTGGACCTATTAAATATTCCGGGCACCCTCTGGGTCCAATTTATATTTCTGAGGGGCCTGAAACGTTTCCCTGAGGATTTATTTCATGTTTCGGTGCCTGTAATGGATATTCAGACGTATGAGTTTCCGTAGGCATATCTAATTGATTTACGTCTGTCTGTCTTCACCATGTATTATTATGGTAACGTGGATGTCCTGTGTCAGTGCCGCTTGCTGGCACTGACTGCCATATTGGCTTATATTGGCTTTGGCGAGTATTTGGGTTTTCAAATCGGTAATTAATTTGTCAGTTTGGTTGGTACGTGTTGTAAGGTACTGATTGGCGTAATCCCCCTTGGCTATAGCCTAGTGCACGACCGGTGCTAAAATTTGTTCTTCCGAACAAATGGTTGCCGTAATTTTTCGTATTACCGACAGCAATTCTTGGTATGCGATTGGGGACATAACGGCACTCTCTCGCGATATGCCCAACACGATTACGATTATAGCACCTTATTATTGTAGGGTTATTTTCGTAATTTGATTGTTTGACAGGCTGAAAACGTACTGTTTTCTGCCTAGTGGGTTCTTGCATTTTATTTCTTTGTGGCACTGGGGAGTTATCCCTTGAAAAGAAATTGGGGGACGCCTGATCGCTCTTGAAGTTTATGTTCACATTTGAATTGCCTAGGCTATTTATTTTTGCTTTACTGTGATTTGCGACCATCGTGTCGACTTCGATCAATCGCTCTACCTCCTGAACTGCGAGATCCAACGTCTGAATATTTTTGGATATTACCACTCTATATAGTTTTGGGGGTAGCCCTTGCAAAAAGGTATTTAGTATGACTTTTTCATACAGTTGCCCTGAACCACTTCCGTATTTTGCATCTACCGAAATGCGTATATTATCAATATATTCTCTTATATTTTGTGAATAGTCAAAGCTCACCGTTCCGTGTTTTAATTTATTTATTGAACTGGTTTCCATAAATCTATCTTTAAATGCTTTTAACAATTTGTCCACCGTATTTATTGGCAAGTTGGCGTTATTGCCTATGGTATGTTCAATCTGTTTTAGAAAGGTTAAGGCCTGGCCTTTTAATCGTAGTAGGAGCATGTCGACTAACGCTTCTAGCTCTGTTTTTGTTAGTTGTACAAACTGGGCCAGTTGGATATTGAATTCGTCAATATCTGATTGACCATTGTACTCCGGAATAGACTTCGCTATTTCTATGTTTTTCGCGACTAACTTTTGCGCCATTAATTTTTCTTCTAAATCCTCTGCCCTTTTTTTTTGTTTTAATAATTCGAAATAAATTTATTTTTTTACTTAACCTATTTTGGGGAATGCTATTATCTCCTATGAGATATAAAGGGTTTCCTTTCGTAGCTTAGCCGTTATAGGCCTAATCACTTTACTTATATGTCTGTATCTCTCCAATAATTAAATTCAAATTACAAAGTTTATAGCGTAATTAGTTCATAAGTTCTCTTCCAATTTCCGACTGTGCCATTTGTACCGATGAAAGCTTTGGGGCTGTGGTTATAAAACAATAGGGACTGGGCTTAATTGTGGTCATAAATATTGACCGCGTCAAATGTAATATCGTACCTTTAAGCTGAGAACTTACACTTTATAGGTTCTCCGATAGCGCCGCTTATAGCGCTAAAGATTGTGTCAACTAGGCTAGCGCCGCCCTCAATTAATGGGAGAAAATAGAATATGTAGACATATAAATGTGGCCTCTTTTTCTTGAGCTATATGGAGATTAGATTCCCTGGGAACGTCCTTGAGATTTTGCGAACTAATTGCCTGTTACTAGACTAGATGCAGACATATAAAGTGAAATAAACACAGGTAAAAAACAATAGATTTATTGGGACTTACATATTTAGGTGCACAGCAGTGAGTCACTTCAAACGACAACAATAGTGGCAGAGATATAACAATCAAAGAATTGTCCAGATCGTACGCCGAGTAATTCTGTCTAAGCGGTTCTGATTCTCAAATACGAATCTCTTCAAAAAGCACTTCTACCCCACTATCAAACGTAGCTCTTTAGTCTTGCGCTGTAAGAACTGGCTCACAATTGGCCCGAGTGGCCCCAAGGATGCGAACCCTTCGTCCAATAATACGTCTTAAATATTTTTGATGATTTAGACGTTCACACGATTCTTATCGTTTAAACTTCCTTAGAAATATTGTGCGTAGCACCTTTCTTATTGCTCACGGTCTTAGCGAAATCCAAAGACTGCAGTTTTTTTTCTTTGCTGATTAAGGACTTTTCATTTTTGAAACTAGGTTTAACTTAATTATAGGAAGTCAGAATTATCTTTGGAAAGAAGGAACTTTATTTTGGTATTTTAAATACATCGCATTTTACTCACGGTACATAAGGGGTCATTTATCTGACACGCAACAAGGCTAAGGGCTCCTTTGTGAAATGGACGTAGTCAAAGTGTTTGTTCTTTCACAACCCATTTTGGTATAATGGTCCATGTGGCCGTATGGCAGAGTTTGTAATAAACATATCTATTTGACCTGTATTTAAAAAACAGTCGGGGTGATACACGAGTTTCTTTTTTCTTCAAATTTTATAATCACGGTGATACTTCAATCCTGGGTAGTCCATGAATTACACCATTGAATGATTCATGGTTTTTCTCGACAAAGGTAAAGATTACACCAGGCATCCTTCATCTCAGATGTATACATATTTGAATTGTAAACTTCTTCATCTTCATATTGAGTTCTGAATGTCTGGTACAGTCTCCCACTACCTTTTTTTGTGCCCTTTTTCCAGATTCTTCTGCATCACTGTCACTCTATACATAGTAGCTAAATGGACAAGTGCATTAGAAAGCACTTCATTCTTGTTCTTTTATGAACATCCATTGTTTCACATAATAATCGCCTCAGCGTTTGGGTTCGACCATAGCAGGTCTTCCAACTTGTCAATAACAAATGAAACGAATTAGAATGGATTCAACTGCCCTTAAGTCTCGATACAAACTATATTCAGGACGTCTAAACTCACAAGATCGTTGAAGTGCAGCTATGCAAAACAACCTTCTGCTTGAAGTAAACAGACAAAAATGTTATGTCTTGACAAAGCAACTTAGATTCAAGGTCACGAGTTGCCATTATAAATACCCTCGAACTAGCGTTGGCTCTGTCCTTGCCACTGTCATTCTCAGTCCTAGCTTTTGCTTTCTTCAATATGTGCTCACAATTCTTCAACTTAAATGCCATGCACCTGTCACACTGGTGCTTTTTCGGCTTGAAAAACTCATTGTGTTTCACTTTCAAACTATTGCCTAAGAAGTTATAGCTTACAAAAACAGTCGTTTCTTCCGTGATTTTGTCCCTATAAACATAAATCACCTCTTTAACAGTCCCAAAAGTATAATTTTGGGCTGTATTTTTTGGGATTGTACTTTTTCTTTTTCCGGCTCTACAGAAGTGTGGTGCGAAGTTCGGGAGATCATCCTAAAATTTCTTTGCGCCTTGCATCCAAAACTGCAAAGCTAAGTGATTTCCTATTATGGAATCGAGTTGAGGCTTCTGGGTGGTTTGCATCTTGTGACGGATGAATGCTGTCATTCACAGTCTGTTCAGACCGGTTATTCACTTGCCGTTCGCCAATCCAAATGTACTCAAAAACACTTGATTGCAAACTCTTAACATCCCTTCCTAAGTTTTCAAATTGTGTTTCAGGATTCTTTTTTCCTAGAAGAGCTAAGATCAGCATCCTTGAATTTCTAACAATCGTAGTAAGTAACAAGTTTATTTATGTAAACCCTTTTTCATTTCCAGTAATTTTTTGTCAAAAAGCAACCAAACTTACGCTGTCTCTCTCTTTCAGGAATGATTGAACATATGATCAAAAAACTCCAAATATCCCTTCTCTTGCTTTCAAATTGTATTTCAGACTTCCTCTTTTCCTAGAACGACCAAAATCAGCCTCTTTTAGTTTCTCATAATCATTGTAAGTGACAATTTTAGGTAGATAAACCCTCTTTAGTTCCCAGGAAACATTGTCCAAAATTATTACTTTCAGGAATAATTAAACATTTGAACACTAACCATCTTAGGATCAACACTACAATGTTTGCATTGAGGGCCAATTTCAAGTTCAGGCTTTGAATCTTTAACAGATTTCTACTCAACATTTTTGCTCTTCCATACCCTCTTCCTTCTTATTTTTTGCCATGGCATCTAGAATTTTAATTTTCAGTTCGTTTTCCCTAACTTGGATCTGTCGTTGTTTCTGCTTTTTGGGATGAAGCAATACTTTTTAACACTGAGTTTTTTGTTTTCTGTCTGAATTATTTTCTGGAATATCTCTTAGATTTCGTTTTGAACTGATGCGTTTCCTCTTTTGAAGGCCGGTATAAATGGTGAGAAAACCTTTCGTATGGTGAGAAAATAGGCCCACTTATATCCGCTGATTAAGCTAGAGGAGTTCCTACAGCAAAACTCTCATTTTGATCCATGTCATATTCCTGTTAGTGTTTTTGAATTCAGATTAGTTTACAAAACAGATTATCCACTGTTTCAACACTTACGAAGTCTGTTTCAGTAAAAGTTTCATCGGTTTCCTTTGGCAGTCAAGGTTTAACACAAACATATATAAGTGAAGCACTTAGTAATCTGATATCTTGAAGAACAGGTACAAAGGGCAAAGATCAGATAATCATATGCTGTAATCTCAATCTTACTTCTTTATTCCCTGGCGCCTACAGGTATATGGCTGGTTTTCACGTAAAAATCTGATTAAAGGCATAATGGGCACATAATCTTCATATTGTTCCTGAACAGGAAATATTTTCCATTTTCCAGTTTTGGAATTACTGAGAATGAGTGACTGCTATTTTAAGTTATTTTTTGCAGAGAAATGCGTATCTATGAATAGAAAGAAGGTAAGAGGGTTTTAAGGTGGATTACTTCATTGAGATCAAAATACAGTTGGATATGAACAAAATATATGAGTTCTGTTAGCTTGAGTGTGGATAATATATTTATATTTGTCTATTTCTTTTCTCTGTTTTTATTCTGTATTCAAATCTGCCACTTAGTTAAATAAAAAAAACAATTTTTTTTTAACTGAAAGTAAGGAGCGACATTTATGCTAAAGTTTTTATTGTTTTAAAGAGTAGAATTGTGACTAAGAATCAAACTTTACCGTAAAGAGCGTTTTTTTTTTTAGGAGGGGAAAGCCTCTTTCGCATACATAATAATTGTTTTCGTTTTAAGTTTTAATGTCACTTCTTACTTGCAGTAAAAAAAAAACAACTTTTTTTTACATTTAATGTTTGAGCGTTTTCCACCTAATGCAAACTTGAATTTGGCTCACCGTACATGAAAAATTAAAATGAAATTTGCATATTAATTTCGGTAAATCTATTCTGTATGTGAAGGGTTGCCCCCCTCCTCAATATCTTGCTCCTTACACTAACACTGTTATTACTTTTAAAAACGCTTCTTATTCTAATAAAACGACCCCATGTTTCAGAAGCAACTCTCAAGAAATTTGGACAAACAGTCAAACTTTAGCCCCCAAATGTAAATCTTCAATTTTAATCCAATTATATTGGTGGTGTCAGTGGCCATATTATATTCATATCCAAAAGCCAGACCTCTCAATTTCATATAAGACACTGAAGTCATCAACATTAATTGTATATAATTCGTATAGTTTGAAAGATTGTTGCTTGTGCTCACCTCAGTTTCATTTATATAGGCACCGATTTGTCTAAACAAATTGTGTATTAATTTTTCACAGGATAACCCCTCAGCTGCACTTGGTTTTTATTGTTAGATTTTTTTTAACAATGACACGCAAATCTATAAATGTATGTATAAATTTATGTATGTATGTATTTCCAAAAAAACATAATGGGATAGGAAAAAAAAAACAAAAATAACAGAACATAATTATAACAAAACCAACAAATACCAAATAAATTAGAAACAAAAAACAAAAAAGTTTTATTTTAACTTCTGTCTTTAAAACACTATCCATCTCGTCAGTTAGCGCAAAGTCTCTTGCTCCAGTCTCTTTCCAAAAGTGGACCTTAAGTTCTTCAGTTGCTACTTTTTGATAATGATAATGTTGTGAACAGAATTCCCTTTCTTGCTCTTCAGCTCAATCAAAATGTAATCACCAGCCTTGACTTTCTCAGTGTCAAATTAGAAGTTGCTGGTAGGGGCTTGTCTTCAATGTCTATGCTGGGGTCTGAAGAGTTATTGTATACAGGATCATCGACGTCAGAATCGTCACTCTAACTTTTTGGCAGATACAGCTTTTATCCTAGCAGTAATGCATTCTTTCATGGGGGTGTCAGTGAGCACTTCTGACTTTTTCATATTTTTTTCCTGTTGAGTTTTTGGGTTTGACTTGATTGATAAAATGCTGCAAGTAAAGCAAAGAATGAGAGGCAGTCATCCAGCCAAAAGTATTTTCTGAGCTGATCGTGATGGTTCCTGGTAAAGCTCCCCTGAGTAAAATTTCCAGACACTGTTTTTGTGGGGAAATAAGTAGAGGAGAGACTGTGTTCCCAACCCATTAACACCAGCACAAATCGTGGTCAACTGACCTTTTTCTGCTGACGTGACCTTCCCTACTTACTTCTGGCCTCGCTGTGCAGTGATTTTACCAGGCTTGTGGATTTTTTCAGACCTGATTCGTCAAAACTTCAAATGTCTTGTGGTCTGAACATGTGTTTATATAGGCCTCAATCCAGGTTGTTAAAGAAAGCTCCTACACTGTGACAATTGAAAGCAGTTGTCCATCATAAGCTTGTACTTTTTGGCGTTCTTACTGATAGTTTTAAGGCAATCCATAAAACCACGGTACCAATCTTTACCGGTAATTCCTCCACTGTCTCCACTGCCTTTGCAGTTCCGTTATCCGGTACGTTTATGCTCTTAATAATGGCATAAGTGTATGCAAATTTTAAACGCTTTTTGGGGAATACAGTCGAAAGCATATCAGCTATCGTTTTCAAGTAAGTTTTTAGTCTTTTTTCTTGTTCCTCTGTAAATACTTATCATGTATATCATGTATTATAGCAGGGTGTAAAGAAATTCAGGTCCAGACTTTTTAGAGGGATATTCAGCTTCTCAACTTTTTTTTTATGTAGTCTTGCAGCGTTCCTCTAGGGACACCCATGGTACTTCCAGAGAGAATCCAACTGACTTCTTGTAGAATAAGACAGAAAAAACTGCTATTTTATTTTCTTCTGGATCACAGCCACCTTTCTTTCTTTTCTCTTCTGTTTTACTTTTATTCATTTTATCTTGAATGAAATTTAACAGGAAAATATAGAACTTCATTTCACCTACTGTTCTGACAGGATTAAACAACGCCAGAAATAACACTGTTTTAGGTTTTAAGCTTGCCTTCAACCTTTAAATATGCTGTTTACACAGCTTTTACAAGCATAGCCCACTTTTGGACACCTTGGTACGGCATGCCAAATTTACCCTGGGTACTGTGGCCAAACATGGGAGTTCACTATCCCACAGGATGAAAAAATACTAACAGCAAACTGATGAAGATTGCACGTCTCGGAAGCTGCCAAAAACAGGCAAATAATAAAAGAATACAATGTGAGTTTACAACGCGAGTTTTCTAGTATTCGTAATTAGGCGTAGGCTTTCAGACAAAATTCCAGAGTTAATCACCATAAAACCTGATCCAATCTGATATTTTGGTAAAAGCATTAATTAAGGTCAGACATTTTAAAAACATACACTGCCGTCTGTCAGAGCTTTTATAATCCACCAGAAGCCCCATAGGTTTTTATATTAAAACTGTTTGCTTTGGCTGAACGTGGGCCAGTCTCCCCTATACCAATTTTGATATTTAATTTTGCCCAACTGTAAACTTTTGAGTTGAATTCTTAGAAGAAGCTGTAATCTAACCATAATGTGATTTGTGTCAAATCGCTTTTGTGGTGTTTATGTTTTCAAGAAATTGGAAGTAGGATAGTGGTTCTCTTATGTTATACTGTTGCAGGAAAAGTAGAACATGGAAAATGTTAAAAGCCGAGTTTTAGTGAGATATAGAATGACTAGTTTCTAAAGACCTATATTCAAAGGACCTCGGGAAGTATTAGTAAGATCCCTCCCCCCTCCATCACAGAGGCGGTTGCCCCCCTCTACACAAGATGCTGCCTACGACCATGTTTCTAACTGTGCTTTCAAAAATTCTGTTAGCTCTACTAAATATTCACCAAAATTTTTTCTCTTTCTTAGAACAAGCTGTATGAAGAGTCCATGTAAATTATTGAAAAATATTTTGATATATATATATAAATATATATATATATATATATATATATATATATATATATATATATATATATATATATATATATATATATATATATATATATATATATATATATAGATATATATATATATATATATATATATATATATATATATATATATATATATATATATATATATATATATATATATATATATATATATATATATATATATATATATATATTTCAAAATATTTTTCAATAATTTACATGGACTCTTCAATACATTCAGAAATTTTTCACAAATATATATATATATATATATATATATATATATATATATATATATATATATATATATATATATATATATATATATATATATATATATATATATATATATATATATATATATATATATATATATATATATATATATATATATATATTTGTGAAAAATTGAAATTTTCTCAGAATATAGGGCTGAGCTTAGGCAACGAATAGGTACTATTTGAAAGATAAAGATGGCTTCAAACGATTTTTGCCTGTTATTTCAAGCAAATCAAGGGTCCTATGTCAATTCAAAATTCTTGGTCAACCTTCTTAAGACCATAAGCGGACGTGCCTTGTTTGCCTCTCATTACAGGCAAACTAGGTCTAACGGTCTTGTGTCAATTTTAAATTCTTGGTCAACATGCCTGAGACTCTAGGCAGGCAGGCCTTTCCAAAAACTAACAAACAAGTATGTGTCCAATAAGAGAGGCCTGCATACTCCCGCCATTTACCCGTGCCCCAGCCATTTAAACATTTGCCTCTCAATTACTTGGACTATCTGTCTTGGCTTTTCTCTGTCTACAATTAGCCATGTCTTGATGCAACCTATGCAACCTACTGCAAAATACTTGATAACTTCATTTTAAAATCAACGGATCCGTTGATTTTGAATTGAAGTTATCAAGTATTTTGCAGTAGGTTGCATAGGTTGCATCAAGACATGGCTAATTGTAGACAGAGAAAAGCCAAGACAGATAGTCCAAGTAATTGAGAGGCAAATGTTTAAATTTTTTTTATATATATATATATATATATATATATATATATATATATATATATATATATATATATATATATATATATATATATATATATATATATATATATATATATATATATATATATATACATACATACATACATATATATATATATATATATATATATATATATATATATATATATATATATATATATATATATATATATATATATATATATATTTGTGAAAAATTGAAATTTTCTCGGAATATAGGGCTGAGCTTAGGCAACGAATAGGTACTATTTGAAAGATAAAGATGGCTTCAAACGATAGTCCAAGTAATTGAGAGGCAAATGTTTAAATGCTGGGGCACGGGTAAATGGCACGGCACGGGTATATGAAAGGGGCTGTGCCCTCCTCAACGCCTCGCTCTTTACGCCAAAGTTTTTATTGTTTAAAAAAAAGAGTTGTGAGAAAGTCAAACTTTAGCATAAAGAGCGAGGCGTTGAGGAGGGCACAGCCCCTTTCATATACGGAATAATTTCTGATCGTTTTAAGATTTAATGTCGCTCCTTACTTTCACTTTAAAAAAAACTTTTTTTATCTATTTACAGGCTGCGAAAGCGGGGGGTTTGGGGGGCGGCAGCCCCCCAACTGTGCCTCCTAATCCCTGTACGTTTTAAGGTTCGACCTTGTAACTCAGCCTCTTTAACTCTTTAGAAAACGTAGTTTTTTTCAAATATTTACATAAAATTACTTGCTCATTTTTGCGTACCGATTTCATCATGGCCTTTTACCTGAGTGTTTTTCTAATTTGTTCCAAAATATATTAAATCTTCATAGTGTAAATATTAGAACTAAAGATCAATTTAACATTCCTTCTACACCTTGCATAAGATCCGATTTTTCTATTGATATAGTCTGCTCTAGGGTGTGGAATGCGTTGCCTAAAGATTTAAAAGAGAAGAGGGCAGTGGGATCATTTAAATTTGCGATAAAAAAGTATTTTGGGTCATTGGGTTGATTGCTTTTTTTCCTTGGGAGAGGGAGGGGGAATAGGTTAGGGAAAGGTTTGAAGGGTAGTTAAACATAGGTTAAAGGGGATTATGTTGTTTTGGGTTCGTTTACTTTTATTTCCTTTTATTGATTTGATGATTTTGGTAGCTGGGTCTCATTTTGGTAATTTGGAGTGGAAGGATTTGAATGCTCATGTAAATTGCAGCAATTTATATTATCTCAACAGGCCGCGGCCTAGAGGAACAGTGTTTAGTATTTTAAAGTGTTTACTAATTATGGTATCTTTTTTGTATGAATTGTTTATATTTTTATTGAATCTATTATTAATAAAACTGAATTGAATTGAAGATAAAAATATAATACTTTAGAAACAAATTTGCCGCTATGTATTTGCACATTAGGAGAGGGTGGGGGTTAAGTATAGTGGATCTGCATGCCTAATGTTTTAGGTTCAATTATTCTGCATATTATGTAGTAAGAATTGTTTTCTAACTTCACGCTGTCCAAATACTTTAGCCCCCAAATGTTCAGATATATAGTCCAAATTACATATTTCCCATCTATTCTGTTACTTCTCTTTGTCTTGTCTCACTCTAAGCTGAAAGAAACTAACGAAACAAAAAAAAAAACAGTTCTATAATGCGTCGATGAATGAACAACTTGAGCGGTAGTAAGTTTATCATAAAAGTAATTAATTGTGCAAAAGAGTCACACAGAGTCTTTTGTATGACCGTAACCAATATGCCCTACAAAATTGGTCGGGGGTCGTCACCTAAACTTCTGTAACTTATGAATAGGTATTTTTATTTGTCAAAACTGAAATAACATAAATCATTCATCTCCCAAAACGCCATCAAATTCATTGTTCCACTTCGTCTTCTTCTTCTTAGGACCTGAAACGATAATTATTTATTCTTCACATTAAAAATAAAAAAAAACTATCAAATAACCGTGCGATATTCAAGAAGAAAAAAAAGAATATTGAAATTGCGCTTAGGCTATAGAAATATTTTATTTACCTTATATAAGCTGTTCACTTAGCATAACAATCAACTGCATAGGACAAACGACAAAAAAAACGTCCCAGTTTCCTAATAACCATAATTCTTTTAAAACTTAAATTCAGTTGTTTTCAAAAACCAAAATTAGCACTTGTTCAAAAAGTGGTTTCAGGGCGTTAAAAGGGGGTTTTCTTGATAAGACGTGTCCTAGTGACAAGAAAGTAGCTTATTAGACAAGCTACTGCAAATTATACCCGCTAGTTGTGAATAACAAGAAAAAAGCAATTTATTTAAAAACTGACCACATTTCCATTGTTACAGTCAATGGTTATGTATAAAACAGTGTTAATAATTGGTCTTAGTCATTATCTTGCAACGTTTTCAAAAATTCTTTTAGTTTTTCAAGTAACCAATAATACGACTAAAATTAAGAAGAAAAAATTTGAAGTTTTTCTAAGTTCATGAGCACTATAATTTGAATTTAGCGTCAAAATTCACCAGCCAGAACGTTGTATATGCATTCAGAATCCACTTTCCATCTCTACCCATATCCTGTCTTCTCCAGAATAACAATCTGGCAGCTGTCGCGGGTCACGAATAACCGAAATCAACTATGAAAGCTAAGCCTACTTCCATTTCCAGCTCGTAAAAAAGACCGATAAGTGCTCGAAAAAAGACCGTAAAAAAGACCGATTTCCAGACCGTAAAAAAAGACCATAAAAATCTAGTGGTCAGGACCCTACGTTATGACCGTAGTAGTACAGGTTCAAATCCTAGTTATACCAATTTTACCCTGTTGGAGCATAGTGGATTGATGCACTGCATGGCAATACAGACTTCTGGGCTGATTACTTTTTCCGCATGGTCGGGCGACAGGCCTGCAACCTGTCTCCTTAAAAAACGCCCAGCAAATAAAACTTTGATTTTATCTTCATCTTTCCAAATTTGCGATAATTTGTGATACGGATGTTAATATCGCTTAAAATATCACCCCAACTCTTAGTTTTCTGGATAATTCTGTATCTTATATTACTATACGAGCAATAACTGTGTATCATTTATTTACCTGTATTTTTTTTTTCTACCATAAGGGCACTACATTTTTTTTCTAAAAATTGTCATACGGTCTTTATTTCAGTAAAAAAATGATTTAGATGGACCATAACTCTGGAAAATTCATTGTCCCCTCCCAGCGTCCTTAACATTTTTCATAAATCGTCTACTGACTGAAATCAGAGGTCCCTGAAGGTCGGAAGCCTTGAGCATAAGTAGGAGAAGTTTCAAAACATCATGTATCTGTTGACAAATTAGTTGGTTCCGAGATTTTAGAGATAAATGTCAACATTTGGTAACTGTGAAGTGAGTCTTGGATTCTTAATTACTTTGAATCAAATGTTACACATCACGGGAGAAAAATTACTACAATAATTTGCACACCAAGGATCCGAGCTTTGCCCGCTGATTATTGTTTGTTTGATAAGATTGTTCTTACTAAGATAATTGTTAGTTTTTCGGCGTGAAAAAAAAATCTAAATTGCTCACGACCTTGGGAAACTTCGTTTATGACCTGAATTAATCTTGAAAAAACATTGTTTATACGAATAACGTCACAAATACCCAGACATCTAACACCTTAATGGTTTCACTTTCTACAACGAATAAAATAAAACGAAACTGAAGTTTTTTGCAAAAGAGATTGAAAAAAAACTGCCTTTCTTTTCACCAAGCGAAGCTCGATGCCGTAGTACTTAAAAAAAAGGAAAGCACAATTATTTTCCAGTATTGTTTTGTCCAGATTTTTTGAGGGAGAAGGGGGTTACAAAAGGATTTTTGGGGGGAGCGGGATGAAAAAAACTTTAAAAACGCAACGAAACTTGTTTATATTCATTTTTGGTATGACTTTACGAGTCGGGAAAACATTTCGTGTGTGTGGGGGGGGGGGGGGGGGGGTCAAACTTTTTATTTTCCTGTATTTTATTTGTTTTTTTCTTGCTGTTATGACTTAAAAGTTCGTTCTCCGCTGAAATATAATAGCTTCATTCATTTAAAATGCTTGTAAGCTTCACCTGATCTTACTGTTTCATCGAATTTGTGACTCAGAAATTTCAAGAGCCATATAAAATAGGTCTTTTAATATGGAAATTTTGATAAATTACAGGTAAGAATTCAAAAGGCTATGGACCCCAAACTTCACTTCCCCGACCCCGACACATAAAACACGTAAGAATTCATTTGGAAGAGCCAAAGATCTGGAATAGTATGGTGGATACTAAGAGTGAGTGTAAGAAGAGTGTAAGAAGATAGTAAGACCGAGAGCTCAAAATAGACCGGCAATTTTATGCGAAGGGAAATATATAAATTGCCTCTATGGAAAGAATAAATGCAAATACTACTGAATACTTACAAAAACGTGGAACAAAGTTTTTGTTCAACGTTTTTATTCTACAAAAAAAAAAAAAAAAATTATTTTATTATCTCAGCAATAGAGGGGTTTATCTTCTTTTATAAATGCTTTACAATTTATCCATGACAATGGAATATCGTGTTCTTGAGAGTCTACACCCATGTATTCTTAAATAAATATAGAGTAAATATAGAGTATAGAGTAGAAATATAGAGTGTTCAACACCAATTGCATGCAGTCAACAATCAAAACAAATTCTATAAAAACGGATGTTCAGTTGAACGTAAAATAGCCAATATGGTCCATGCGGTGAATTTATTGATGAAACCTGCGAAATCAATAGATATTTCTTTTTTTATTTGTTCCTTTTTATTATGTAAAAAACTAGTGTTCAGTTGAACGTAAAATAGCCAATATGGTCCTTGCTGTGAATTTATTGATGAAACTTGCGAAATCAATAGATATTTCTTTTTTATTTGTTCCTTTTTATTATGTAAAAATTTCCTTTTTATTATGTAAAAACTAGTGTTCAGTTTTGAACGTAAAATAGCCAATATGGTCCTTGCTGTGAATTTATTGATGAAATTTGCGAAATCAATAGATATTTTCCTTTTTATTTGTTCTTATTCAAATATATTAATTATGATCGATTTCAATCTAAACTCAAATTTTACGCGTTTTTTTTTTTTCTGCTAAGGATTCGTAATTCCAGTATGTTCATAATTTTGCTATCTGCCAAAACTTAGATTCTAGACAAAAATTCAATTTGACTTACGGATGAACCTACCTAATCAAATTCTGGCGAATCCAATGGCGCAGTCAGAACTTTTCTATCTGCTATACTTTTTGAGACAATAAACTAGTATCTTCAGAGATACAAACAGATTTCACCGGTATTTTACACCTAAAACGGACACTGGACGGACTAGAACGGACACTGGAATTAGGAATCCAGGAATTTCCATCCATCTCAAAACGGACTAATAAAGTGGACAAGAAAACATGCTCCGGTAAATCTATCTGTGAAATTCTGTAACTTCATCCATTTTTCCTGCTCCAATACTGAAACAATTGCTAGTTTGCAATTTTCTCGAAAGCTTCAAAAATGCGAATATGAGGTTTTGTATAGCCGAATATCTCATAGCTTACTTTTTATAGAGAATTGGTTTTTTATGCTGACCCACCGAATAATTATTTTGCCAAATCAAACCATAAAATTGTTCTGTATAGCCCAATTATCTGGGTTTTTCCCACTCATTTTGGTTGAATTCTTTCCACCTAAATGTGTTCATTAACCTACCTACTGATCATTAACTAATTGTGTTATTTTGTTCAATTTTATGTATTTATCTATAAATAATTATTTTTGCTTTTTTTTTATATTCCCCTGAAAAATGTTTAACAAAGACCAGGATCTTACACTGAAATTTGTGATTATAGAAAAATAAAATTATAAAAAAAAATCTTGTAAACTTACTTTTGCTTTCTTTTGTTTTGTAGAAGATTAGGAAAATACGAAAAAAAAATCATATTAATAAGGTTAAGAAGCAATAAGTCTCCTGAAGATCTAGTTTGTTAAAATTCTGTTTGTCCAACCTGTATTATATAGTCAAGAATTTGATGCTGTTTCGGGCGATTTGATGCTGTATGTCCTTCGACGAATTGTTAATAGTAGTGAATATTCTAAATTTGGGAACAAAACAGAAAACTTAAATATGATACCTTCAGGTACAAATTTTGCAGCTGTTTTTTGCCTCAATTCTTCAACTGTAGATTCACCTTCTGCCCATTCAAGAACCAATCTTCGACCGTATAAATGAGTAGATTGACATAAAGATTCAAAAGCACGCTAAAAATGGATGTCATGGGAATAGCAAATGAATGAATTCTATACCATATGCACAAGCATACCAAACGGGAAATGACAGCACAAATAAACATGCCCACATGCATGCGCAAATAGCTCTTTTCCGAGTAGAGGCAAGACCCGGATGTGCATAAACCCTAGCCCGAAATAAAACAGACTTCGGCAGTAGCACCTCTTATATCTTTTTGTTCAATTATGTCGATTTTTCTTTTTTTTTGTTGTGTTTAAGCTGCTTGTAAGACATATGCAAAGAGTATGGTTAACTTGTATAAGAGTGGAAACTGGCGTTAGCTTCGACAAAAAAAAAAAAACATCAACACTATCTAGCATTTAGCGTTTCTTTGAATTTTTTTTTAGTATAATATCAAGAAAAATTAATTCAATTAGTGTAATTGTTAAAATTAATGTAGTAATAAGCGTCTGATCTCAGTTTCTGACAAAAAAAAAAAACTATTACAAAGGTTGAAAAAATGTCCAGAGACGCCAAATAATAGATGGCCTTAGTGTTTTTCGATACTAGTGCCAATTTCCACTCTTTTAAGTTAGCAACACTTTTTGGACAAATATTTAACTTGCAGCATTACTTTATCGATCCACAATCCAAACTGGAAAAGATTATACGAAGGAGCAAAAAATAAAAAAAAAATAAAAATAAAAACTTTACTCATTGAAACAGAAGGCTGGTTTTGTAAATAACGTTTCATCTTATTTCATTAACGCAACCTTAAGTGATAAAATATACAGTTAAATGCGCCGTTGTTTTTTGGACCCAAGTGCGTATCCAGGATTTTTGATCAAGGGGGGGGGGATAAAAAGAAAACTTTAAAGACACATCATAAGTTTGTTAATATGCATTTTTGTCACGTTTTTACGAGTCGGACAAAAGTTTCAGGGGGGTTCAAACCCCGCGCCCCCCTGGATACGGCATGTTTGGAGCCTGGAGTTTAAAAGTTTATTTTTGAAATTAAAATAAACTTTTCTATCCAATTTTTCCGTTTCTTCCAATGCTTACAAGAAAAAAGAAATGCTACCTTGAGAAATGCTGTCTCTGCAACCATACCCTACTGTGTTGTTCGACAGTAAAGCACTTAAATCACAAAGTTATCATGTTCGTAATACAGAGTGTGATTGAGACGAAATGGATAGGGACTATTTATTACTTAATAAAAACATGAAAAAAAAAATTTCATCTCCAAATGCACAAAAATAGTAAAAATACTTTCTCCCGTCTTTTTTTTTTTTTTTTTGTTACCAGGAAAAATTAAAGTTCTTTGACATTAAAAAATTAAAGGGTAATATCACCTAGTTACCAATATGTTTTGATGTCATGATTACTCTGAATTTTATTTTTAATCTTAAAAATTTCATCTTTTTTCTGAATTGCAAAAACAAAAGCAAGGTTTTAGTGCATTTAGAAATTAGCGTCAAAAAAATCTAATGTTTATTTTAGTCTTTGACGAATCTTGTAATCAATTTTCGTCTAACGAGTCAAGGACCTTTCTAGGCTTAACTGTTGAAGACAAGTCCCGACTAATCATAATTAGATGAAGGGTTAGAAGGAATAATTGTCGTTTCTAATGCTTCAACATGATGCCACGCCTTCCTCTCCGAGAAACCCCATGATCATATCATAAGCTGTAACTGGATCATCAGAATCAACGTGATAGCGTGAAAAGCCTGCACAAAAATCGCTAATTAGAATAGTTTGTTAATCTCTTCGTGAAACACTGATTACAGATTATGACCTAAAAACAGGCGAAGCAAAAAAACATAAAAAAAAAACATGAAAAATAAATTCAAGGGTGTCTCCTCTTAAACTCATCTTCGATTCATCAGATCCATCATTCAGATTCTATTAGATTCATTATTCTATCAGTCATAGGTGCTCTGCTCAAAATTCTCACTACACTAATGATATTGTCGCTAATTATTCCGATCAGTAAAATTTTTCCATCAGTGTATTAGTCATAATTAGAAACTGTAGGATTTTCGATTAAATTTCTAAAACCACGCTGACTGAAAGATTACAGGCAATAAGTTAGCAATCATCAAAAGACTGCTTAAGAGCAGTTCTGCTTGGCCTCCAAAAAGATATAAGGCCAAATCCTTGAGCAAGGCTATAGAAGGGTACTTCATATTAACTTGACTCCATATTTATCGATTAAGGACAAGGAAGAAGACGGACGTGTCAACAAAAATCACGAAAACAAGTAATTTTATACCCAAGTTTATACCCAAAAGTTTATACCCAAGTTTATACCCAAATTGTTTTATCAATTTAATTTCCACATTTTCAAAGCCAAAGAAACGGTTTAAAATAAGTCTTCGAAATTTTCCAGCGCCACAAACTACCCTCCTTATTTTTCTTTTTCTTCACAAAAAAGGTGCACGGGCGACACAACATTCAAGAGAAGAAAACTTATCCCACCTTTAAGAACAAACAAGCTTAGACACGGAGTACTTATTCATTCTGTGCAAAATTTTGTCAGCCGGAGTTGCTATTTTTCAACTCCGAAGCGGTTCCAACATTCTAAACCAGATAAAAATGCTTTTTCCCTCTAGGAATACCTTTTCAATGCTTAGAAATATGATTGGTTCAATAGAGCCGAAATTTGAAATACTTCATTGCTAATGAATATTAAACACTGATATTGCATACTTAAACAGCGATTTCTTGTCGCATGTTCTTTAATAATACGGTACATAGAACATATTTGGGAATTGAAAAGTACTTTTCAATGGAATCTAGCACTTAAACAAATAAAAAATAAGTAAATAAATAAAACTTTGAATAAAAGCCTCAAAATTGGAAACAATAAACCACAGAAATGCAAGACCATAGAACAATAGAAACTAATTTTACATTACTAAACAGGGATTTCTTTTCGCTTGTTCTTCAATTAAACGGTGCATAGAACATATTTTGGAACTGAAAAAGTACTTGTCAATAAGATCCAGGACTGAAAAAGACAAATCATTATTGTTTTTTTTTTTTTTTTCGCTTTTGTATTTTACTTTAAAAAAATTAATTACAATTATAAAAAGAGGAAACAAAAATTATGAATAAGAAGCCTCAAAAGTGGAAACAATATACAGTAGAAATGCAGGACCAGAATGTTGAGAAAAATAAACAAAAAACTAAGTGACAAATTAATCTAACACTTCTATTTAATCTCCTCATGAAGCAAGGATGAACTAACATGATACTATATGTTTACTAATAAGTTACCAACAGTACCAAAAAAAAAAATTAAAAAAATAAAAAATAAAGTGACACTGATAAGAAAGTTAATTAAACTTTTATCTTCAAACAAAATTGCCCCCCCCCCCCGAAAAAAAAAGAAAGACTGAAACATATGTTTCAGATCTTACCTTAGCATCTTGATTCGACAGAAATTCGACAAAAGCAAAACCTCGATGAGTTCCAGTGCCTGAGACTTTTTTTCGGCAGTCGAAGAGCTTTTATTTCACCAAACGGCCTAAAACAAATTTTTTCTCCAAAAACAAATTTTTAAAAAGGAAAAACTTCAAAATTCCAAATCTTAGCAGAGAGTTTTCCTAGAATCTATATAATGAGGAAGCACGAACATGGATCTCCTTTTTATTAGTCTTAATATAAATGCTGGAAATCTTCAAACACACTACCTTGTTCCATGTTGGCACTTGTCTTTTAACTTCTATGTTATTATCATTTTATTATACTATTTATATTATTTTATTATTTATTACTATTTGTATTTCATTTATTTTATCGTTATTTATTATTATTTTATAATTATTTTTTACATTATTTTATTATTATTATTATTATTCAACCTGATAAAATTCAAGACCACTGCAAAAGATATGATTGAGCAAAGTTGTATAATAACAAATGGTTTAATGACAAGGTGAAATAAAAATAAGTAAAGAAATAAAAAAAGAAAGAAAATAAAAAAGAAAATAAAAAATAAATAAAAAAAGAAAGTTGTATAATAACAAATGGTTTAATGACAAGGTGAAATAAAAATAAGTAAAGAAAGAAAAAAAGAAAGAAAATAAAAAAGAAAATAAAAAAATAAATAAAAAAGAAAGTTGTATAAAAAATGGTTTAATGACAAGGTGAAATAAAAATAAATTAAAATTTCAAAAAAAGTAAAAATCGAATAAAACACTTCAATACATAACCAATGCAACAAAAATAATTAGAATTAGCCGAATATAATTATTAATAATTACTTTTATGTCCAGCCCTACTCATATGATAGGGAGACAAACACAAAATCAAATTTTAAGGAAGAATAGAAAAAATGTTTCCTTTCTAGAGGTCAGACGTTCTTTTTTTAGAGGTCAAATTTATTACAATCTAATGAGCTGACGATAATAATAGAAAGCAGCTATTAAAAATAGAATGCAATATGATAGTTATATCATATTGTAATATGATAGTTATATTGCATATGATATAACTATCATATCATAACTATCATATTGCATATGATATAACTATCATATGCAATATGATAGTTATATCATATCCCCGTTTAATAGAATGCAATATGATAGTTCTTACAGAGAAATCCAAAGAACTGTGGACTATATATAAGATATATCCAAGACTATTTAATTAATTAAACGGGGCCCAATATTATCAAATTAACATCGGTTCAGATTTCCGGACCTATATTTACAGCCCGTTCTCACCGTAAAAAAAAGTAGAAATAAGTAATGACAAAAGTTTAGACTATCAACATAAAAACAGGGTAAGAAGCATTAAACTCAAAAGAAAAAAAAACCAGTTAGGACCTGGGCATCTCTACAATTGAGGTCGTTTGCGAATGAATCAAAATTTGAGTTTTAAATTTTATTTTCAGAATGGCTACGACACCAACGTTCCAGGTTCCTCCTCTAATTCCGTCAAACAAGACTAAAGGATTGGTAATGCAATTTATTTTATCCCAAAAGGAGGCCTCAATTAGCGATAAAGAAAGTTTAAGTTTTAAGAAAAGAACACTGTGCTTTTAGCAAGTGGAGAGGATACGTTGGCAAAATTATCAGTCCTTGATGAATGACTGAGAAGTGTCTGAATCATGAGACCTCTTTAGTCCTTAAGAACAGAAATTGATCCAGCTGTAAGAAAAGCTTTAATGAAAATTCTATCTTTGTCAGGTATGCCAGATAAATGCATTTAAGTGACTATGTAGCAGTGTTGCCAAAGCAGTACAATTGTACCGTTTTTGGTATAATTTAGAGTTTTAGTTTATCGAAAATTTTCTGCTTGTTTTGGCAAAAGTTTAACCTACTCTTCAGATGGTACAAATTAATCTCTTGTGGTACAATTTTATTTGAAAAACTGGTACAGTTTATTTCAAAGCGTTGGCAACACTGCTATGTAGCCTATATTGAGGGTTGTGTCTTTATCCCCTTTATTCGTATTATTTTGATGGACTTTGTCATAAGGAAGAAAGTAAAGGGTCTAGGGGAGGGCATAGAGTTAAATGGGAAGGTAAAGCTCTCATGAACTCAGACTATAATAATAATGATAATAATTTATTTATGTCCTCTATACATACATGATGTACACAGAGGAGTATAGGAAATAAATGAAAAGAAAATTGAAAAATACAAAGTTACGCTTCTAACGAAAAGGACAACAAAAAGTAGCTCATAATACTCAATAACTCATGAATATATAATAAATAGCTTATATTAGCTCATTAGTGCATAACACTAAAAACACTCATAAAAACGTAACGCATAAACACTCATAATACATAACGCATAAATAGCTGTTTTATTAAAGCAATGGCGGCAAAACTATTATTCCATTAAACGAGACAAGTAAGGGGAAAATTTATTCTATTTTCTCTAGGTCGTCTAAGAAATCGGTCATATTGTTGATCCATTTTAACATTAATATCAAATATTCCGAATTTTAGTATAATATATCTACTCTGCATGATGATTTGAGTATCCGGGTTGCAGCAGTAGCTAGCAACCTAGTAAGAGACGATTACGTCCAATGTTAAGAAATATAAAAACCCATAACTCCTAAAAAAAGAGTCAGATCAAAACAAAAAGTACACTATTAGAACCGCCTTGTCCGAAACCCCTATATAGGAAACTTTCTGTCCCTTGGCTTGAACGGCAAGGGAAATATATTAGCTTGAAAATCAAGAAAAGTGGCAGCTACTACAACATTCTGCCTAAATGGGATATTTTTTTTCTTTTTTTTCTTGTTTTTCCGCAGATAGCTTGGCACTGGAAGATCGTAGAGAGTTGTTCAATGGCTCATTTTAAAGGAAATTCATTGGCTTAAAAATCTTTTGCAACTTAAATAAATTATTTCTAAGAGAGAATAAATTTTTCCACTAAAAACTGCATTTTTGATGTCTTTTCATACTGCAGTCTTTTCAAAGATATTTGATTTTTGCACATAAATCATAATCGTATACCAGCGGTAAGATTTTTTACATTAAAATCTTAAACAGAAATGTTAATGAAATGAACGAATTTTTGGAGGTTTTAGCCCAAGGTGTAAAACACAATTGAAAAATAAAGTTAGGAAGATAATATTGTCTACAATGGAATAAATGAAGGTGAAGAAGTGATGTTAGGTTACAAGAAAATCGATCAAGGTGATAGCTTCACTTACTGGATAGTATTTTTTCCCAGGGAGTATCATTTTATTTACAGAAAATTATCCCCCCCCCCCCCCCGAAGAGCTAACAATATACCTCAAACATTAATTCACTTATGGCAATACTAAAACAAAAATCAAACAAAATGATATTTCAAATTACAAAATTCCCTTAAATTTCCCTGGAAAATATTTCGGTCGTTCTCACGCACAACTACAAATGGTAAAAAAAAACTCCAAAAACTTGGAGAGACGAGCAAAGCAGAAAACTGTGACCGGTTCGTTTCACTCCCCTAATATTCGTGAAGGTTTTTGCGACAAGACGCGTCTTAGCGGCTCAAAGTGCCAGTTGGAAAGCAAAGTTGTCTTATAAGACAGGCACGTGAAAATTATTCTGGTTAGTCGCGAATAAACAGTGAAAAAGCAGTGATTTGAAAACTAACCACGCTTTCATTGTCAATTTTTATATATAGACCGGTATTAATAATTGGTCACTGTCATTGTCTTGCAAGCTTTTAAAAATTCTGTAAATTTTTGAAATAATTAATAATAACATGAAGAAAAAAAGCCACAATTTGAGGTTTTATTATATTCACGAGCGTAATAATTTATATTCCGCGTCAAAACCACTAGCCAGAAACATTTCCCAGTAGCGTTCTGGATTCGCTTTCAAAGCCTAGCCAATTCTTGCGAATTACGGCCTGGCAGCTTTCCGCTTGTTAAGAATAACTGAAATAGAGAAAAAAAAAAAAAAAAAAAAAAAAAAAAAAAAAAAAAAAAAAAACTAAACCGGATTCACTTTCCATCTCGCAAAAAGAAGCCTTAGTATTGGATGCAGCGAAGGTATAAAAATCAGAACAGCCAAGGCACTTTTTTTTTTATTTATATATTTTTTTTTTTCAGCTGTAAAAATTTTAGAACAATAAGTTTTCGAACCATGATTAGAAAGCTGGTAACAACGGTAATGACTGAGGTCAAGCATGGCTCTGAAACGGAAGAGATATTAGATGTTTTCCAGAGGAATTGCTTAAGGCTAGTTGGGGAACTCGTTTCACTAACTGTACGGAAGACAACTGTAAGAAACTGTCCGTAACTGTACACATTTAGACGACAATAAAGTTCGGTCTAACTTTCTAGGTCTATAATAAAAAGAAATTAAGATGGGTAGGGCACGTTTTACAAATAATGAATGGAAGATTGACGAGAATTATGCTTTTTGACCATCTACTTGGTTAAAAGACAAAGTATATAGTCTTTTATAGTGGACTGGACTTTGTAGTCCAGTCAATGGGTAGTCGATCCTTCCGAGATAATATTCTGAGCAAATAATATTCACGCAGTCTAAATGCATCCTTTTGAACAGAAGAAGCTAAATATATGTTACACTATACTTCTAGACACCTTGATGAAATAAGAATCGTAAACCCGCTCACACAGGAAGGATTACTTGAACAGGGACTTACTTAGGGAGAGGGGCAGGCTTTGGGCTGGAACCCATGGAATCCTAAATTATCTTGAATTTCCGGAAATTTCTAGTCTAAATACCAAGTGAATTTGTTTTAATACCCCTCCCCCCCCCGTAAATATGGGAGGTACCTCCCATTGCTTTTCACTGGACTTTATAGTCCCTACGAGCTGTGCCGATCTCCGTTTCTTGGTCCTTAAGCTAGGAGGTACAATGGAGGTTTGGGGTCAGCCATCCTATGCTTTCACACACCCTTCCTGTTTACATTCACCAGGTTTCTACATGTGTACATTTGGAGCTGGGTTGTCTCTGGCTAGGCTTAAGTCATACCACTGATCCTCGTCCCAAGCCAGATAATAGGCAATACCAGGAATTGAACCCTCTTGGTTCAAACAAAAGGCGATGTGCTCCCACATGGGATGGGAGGCGTCATAATAAAGTATTTATAAAAGATTAGAGTTACACGGGAGGGGATGTAGAGTAAAGCTTAGAATGGAATTGGAGTGGAGGAGTAGCGTGCGCAGCTATAGTAGCCTTTGCCGGGTCGGTGCTTCAATGGGTTATCATTATTAGTAGTAGTATTTCACAACCCTTTTATAAATTGAATATACTGCAGTCCCTCAGATGTCCCTATCAACTATAAAGTATAATAGTATGGAGTCTGCTATTTTGAAAGTTTTTTTTTTACCTTTGAACTAATGAGATATTTTAGGAATCAAATTTTTAGAAATCCCTTTATAAGAAATGTGATAAAAGTGAGTGTAGCACTTACAGAGGCATTAGCTTGATTAGTAGATAACGTTTTAAGAGGAACAGTGAGGTTTTAACGCGGGGAAAAGATGCGAGACAAAATTATCATTCTTAGATTAACGATGAAGAACTCTTCAAATTTAATGATATGGTGAGGGCTGGACGGAATATATTCCAAAAACGCAAATTTACTACATGCCTTCTGAAGGCCACACACAAATATATGGTCATTGAATTAAACTTAGGTTACTTTTTTCTCTTTGCTTTACAATTTCGTCTAAATTCAAATAAAAAAACGTATAAAATCAAACAGTCGAGCCAGAGGGGGAGGATAGCTGCTTATACCAACGATAAATGCAGTACCCGCTACACATGGTAGTACCATCCAATCTGAAAGTGGGAAGGGTGGTAGCACTTTCTATTTAAGATTTTTCTTACCCTAAAATTATTGCTAAGCAATAATCAATTACAAAAAAAAAACAAATTAAACTAAAACTAAAAAAAAAAAATATCCTAAAATAAATGAAGATATACAGACAATTAGATTGCAACATATTCTCTCCTGTTTCTCTGGTAAATAAATAAATAATATATATATATATATATATATATATATATATATATATATATATATATATATATATATATTATATATATATATATATATATATATATATATATATATATATATATATATATATATATATATATATATATATATATATATATATATATATATATATATATATATATATATATATATATATATATATATATATATATAAAAAACAAAAAAAAAAACACTGCTTTCTTTTTATATCGATCTCTATGCAATGCATTTTTTTTTCCCTCATCCTTCACTTTTTAGCATTCATCTTCAATCAGTTGACTTTCACGGCATGTTGTTGGATGATAGCCGTTACTATCCTTTTTTTCCGTTATTATAACTTTTTTAAAATAATATCGTACATGGATATCAAAAATATGCTTACTTGAATAGGTCCTGGATTTCTTTCAGTGTTGCTTCAAAAGGTACATTTCGGACTAGAATCTTCGACGAGTTTGTTTGCCAACAGTATTGGTACCACGACCCGTAGAGACATTTGTACTACAAGAAAAACAAAAATGGAATGCGTCAAAAGCTAAATATCTTGTAGACTGGATTTTTTTCGAAAAAAATATACATATATGGGCCAAAAATTTAGGGCGTTATATCTCCCCCTCCCCTCCAAATATCCATGAATATCTGTAAAGAAAATCCGCATCCATGAGTCATTCTTTTTTAATATTTAGAATTGTCAGCAAAAATTGGATGACTTCGTGCAAAAAGCATATATTGGAATTTAGACTTTGAAATAAAATTTTGCTTTAAGGCTAATCAAGACAATAGTTACCATTCGTGAATCAGCTACAAACAACAATTTTTTTCTCACTAGCCAGCTTTTTTTTTTTTTTTTTTTTTTTTTTTTTTTTTTTTTTTTTTTTTTTTTTTTTTTTTTTTTGTCCAACACTTTTTCATTTTTGGTTACTAAGGGCCGTAATTCGTTCTTTACTAGGTTGCAGCGTGATTACTGTAAACAACTACATACAAATCCATTACTCGCTATTGTTTAAGCTTCATTCTGAGTACTGTAGCCCCTAATGGACTGGATTAGGTGTACTCACTGACCAAAACATGAAATTATTCACTGACTAAAACAGTCAAATTTTCGTGAGATCAATTTCTTCTATTACAGTTTCATTATAAGCATTCATTTATTTGAATCCTAGAGTAGGATTTTCTTTTATTTGTAGCCTATAGATAGATAGATGTCTTTTATTTATTTTTTTAAGCCAAAGGTCTGTGTCTACAAAAGAACAAAAGTACATACACATTTAACATTATTCCCAGCCCTCACCCGCCCTCCCAAACAAAAATCTTTCTATATGTGTCATTCCCAATCTAATATATGTTGCTATTTTCTTATCGTTCAACAGTCTTTTGGTCCGTTACTGAAATGAACTCATCTTACCCAACATTGCTAAAAAACAATAATTTCTTGCTTGAATCTTGTAATTCGGGCTAAAGGGCTATAAAGTGAAGCAGGTCCTCACTAGTTTCTCCACATATTGGTCATGAGTCAGGACCACCATCATCCTTACCCTCCCTAAATATTTCCCGTACAATCCCTTTAAATGGGCCTCTCTAAGAAGTCCAACAAGAGGTGCTACAGTCAAACGGGAGATACGCAATGAAAAACCCGTTTTTACGAGATGATTCAATACACCGCCGTAGAGAAATACATTGTATAGCGTGGTTTTAAGATATTTAAAGTATTGTTTTTTTGGAGTTTTTTTTTTTTTTGGGGGGGGGGGGGAAGTTACCTAGGTTAGTTACGTATTTAATATATGCTATGCTTTGCCCACCACTCCCCCTAATGTGCAAATATATAGCCCAAATTTGTTTCTAAACTATTATATAGTTATCCTATTTTATTTTATTTCATCAGCACTAACCAAACTTGACTTTTTAGAAAGGCCCATATAAAGGGATTGTACCATATTTCTTTCTTTCTCCAAGTGTAAAATATATATCATATCCCCCCACACCTCCTTCCATTGCTGATAAACACAAAAGAAAGTCGAGTGTAACTTCAAAATGTCACTTTTGAATCTTCTGTTTTTTCAACATACCCTATGAACTTTTCTCAATATCTTATCATTTTAACCAATCCTTTTACCCTTAATGAAAACAGTCCTAGATTACCCTTTAACACCAGACTATTAATTTACCACTTAAGCTATTAGTCTCCTAAAATGCCCTAAATATAGTTTTTCTATTTTCCCCTTTTTCCGAACCCCAAAAATCCCCACAATAATTTTCAACTGACCCCATTTTCGTTAAAAAAATTCCTAAGGGGTGTCCCCAGTAACGCCCATGGAGTCTTTGACCTTTTCAACTCGCCATTTTCATATCTATACTAACACCAAAAAAAAACAACAATAAACTGCCCTAGAAGAAAAAGCATGTCCCTGTTTTAATTGTTTTTTTGTTTTTTTAGTTGAGCACGGACTTAGTCTTATAGAACTGCAAAGTCTAAACCGTGTCCTCAGTTTAAACTGTTAAAAATAGCCTAAAAACTCCAAACAAATGATGTCAGATTGAAAAACAAACTACATTATTGAAATCACCATAGCCAGTAACCCTACAGAGACTAAATCAGACAAAATCCACCAGGTGATTTTTGTTGTTACTTTTTTTTTCTGTTGAGCATGGACTTATTCTTATAGAACTACGAATGCACTTTATTTTGCACCAGATTTTGCTGCACTTTATTTGCACCAGAGTGCGTAAATCAAATTCAAGGGGACAAAATGAACCGCAACCTACCGGGTGATTTTATTGTTTTTTTTTTTTTGTTTTTTTTTGTCTTGTTCTTACGTCTCAAAATTTTAGACAACAATTATTTGCCAAGACAAAAGTGCCAGACTTACTAAACAGTTCGATTTTTGAACTGTTATTTGCCAAGTTATTAGCTGAAAAAATAGTTATTTGCTAAGAAAGTACCACACTTACTCAAGAATTCTATTTTTGAACTGTTATTTGCCGAGTTATTGCCCAAGACAACAGTTATTTCCCAAGAAAACAGTTATTTGCCAAGATAAAAGTGCCAGACTTACTCAACAGTTCGATTTTTAAACTGTTATTTGCCAAGTTATTAGCCGAAACAAAACAGTTATTTGCCAAGAAAAAAGTTACTCAACACTCAACAATTCGTCAGACTTACTCAGCAGTTCGATTTTTTAACTATTATTTGCCCAGTTATTAGCCAAAACAATAGTTATTTGTCAAGATAAAAATGCTAGACTTACCTAACAATTCTGTTTTTGATCTTGTTTTGCCCAGTTATTTAGCCAAAACAACAGTTATTTGCCAAGAAAAAAGTACCTGACATACTCAACACTTCGATTTAGAACTTTTTTTTTTGCCAAGTTATTAGCCAAGACAACAGATATTTGCCAAGAAAAAAGTACCTGACTTACTCAACAGTTTGATTTTTGAACTGTTATTTGCCAAGTTATTAGTCAAGACAACACATATTTACCAAGATAAAAGTTCCACACTCACTCAGCGATTCTATTTTTGAACTATTATTTGCCAAGTTATTAGCCAAGACAACAGTTATTTGCCAAGAAAAAAGTACCAGACTTACTCAACAGTACGATTAGATCTCTTCAGTTCAAGAGCATGGCCATCAAGTAAAGCTCTTTGTAAAGTTTTCAATGCTTTGTCGGCGTCATTCTTTTTACTGAATGTGACAAAACCATAACCCATAGATAACTTCTTTGCAGGGTTTTTCGGATCCTTTTTAGTTGCTATTGTACATGATACAACATCCCCACATCCAGTGAAATGCTAAAAATAATTGAGATGATTCAAAATAGCTCAATCGGTTACAACAGAAACGGATATTCGGATTTTTTCAACGGATATTTTTTCGGATTTTTTCAACGGATATTTATAACGGATTTTTTCAACGGATATTCAGACAATCAAAAGCTATCGACCTTTTATACGTTTAATTAGAGCTGATACTTCTTCAGACAACCCCAGGTTCAAACAGTTTCAGCTTTCAGCTTTCCAGGTTCAGCTTTATTTTTCTAGAAAAAGATTTCACATTCATAAAAGATGCAGAAGAAGACGGCTAAACTGTTAAAACAAATCATTCCATTGCATCGCGCTAAACATAAACAACAAAAAGAAAATATATAAATATATAAAAAAGAGATAACAATATTAGGTTTAAACTCAACCTACTAAAAAAGTCAGGTATGACATTTTTGGCATTAGGAAATAGGGTAGTTTCTCAGAAAAAAAAACTTTTTTTTTTATCTGTTAAGCCTGATGTCACATCTGGTATAAAATCTGTTAATATTAAAATTTGTTAGCAGAAAAATGCAGGCTTCCACTTAAATTGTAAAACAGATTCGTTTTTCAACGGTCAGCAGTTGTCAGATAGGACACATTTGCGCCATTTGGGTGTTTTTTGAGGTGGCTGCGAATTGAATTTTTTCTATCAGCACATTTTTCAAAGTGAGTTCTTTTGAATTCTAAAACAGATTCATCTTTCAACGGCCAGCAGTTGTCAGATAGGACACATTTGCACCATTTGGGTGTTTTTTTTAGGTGGCTGCGAATTTAATTTTTTCTATCAGCACATTTTTCAAAGTGAGTTCTTTTGAATTCTAAAACAGATTAATCTTTCAACGGCCAGCAGTTGCCGGATAGGACACATTTGCGCCATTTGGGTGTTTTTTGAGGTGGCTGCGAATTGAATTTTTTCTATCAGCACATTTTTCAAAGTGAGTTCTTTTGAATTCTAAAACAGATTCATCTTTCAACGGCCAGCAGTTGCCAGATAGGAAACATTTGCGCCATTTGGGTGTTTTTTGAGGTGGTTGCGAATTTAATTTTTTTTATCAGCACATTTTTCAAAGTGAGTTCTTTTGAATTCTAAAACAGATTCATCTTTCAACGGCCAGAAGTTGCCAGATAGGACACATTTGCGCCATTTGTGTGTTTTTTGAGGTGACTGCGAATTGAATTTTTTCTATCAGCACATTTTTCAAAGTGAGTTCTTTTGAATTCTAAAACAGATTCATCTTTCAACGGCCAGCAGTTGCCAGATAGGAAACATTTGCGCCATTTGGGTGTTTTTTGAGGTGACTGCGAATTGAATTTTTTCTATCAGCACATTTTTCAAAGTGAGTTCTTTTGAATTCTAAAACAGATTCATTTTTCAACGGCCAGCAGTTGCCAGATAGGACACATTTGCGCCATTTGGGTGTTTTTTGAGATGGCTACGAATTGAATTCTTCCACATCAGTACATTCCTCAAAGTGAGTTTTATTTGAAAAAATTGTGTCTTCAGCACATTTTTGCCGAAAAAATGGTGCCTTTAGCATATCTTTGATAAAAAAAAATAGACCGGCACATTTGATGAAGCACATTTAAAGAGAAGTGTTCAGCAAAAGAAAGATAAATTCCTAACAAAATAGAGATAAACAATAGAAACTGAATAATTTCTCTATAAAAAAAATATAAACTGATTAGCTATTTTTCTCCATAACCACTTGAAACAAAAGTTATATTTAGAACATATCTTTAAATTGGTTATACCCAGCTCTGACTATTTGTCAGGCTGTGATGATCGTTGTGATGACAGTTTGTTATGAATGACGTTTCAGATAGTTTGTGATGATCGTTGTGATGACAGTTTGTTATGAATGACGTTTCAGATAGTTTGTGATGATCGTTGTGATGATAGTTTGTTATGAATGACGTTTCAGATAGTTTGTGATGGTTGTAGGGATGAAGAGTGGTAGGAAGGCTGTTGTATGGGTGCGTTATGGAAATGGTATTTTTGTGAGCCTAATTTGTATACCCAGCTCTGACGACCACGAAAATTGCTGGTTGTGATTATCTCTTTACCAGCCGACCATAGCAAGCAACATGAGTAATAATAATCGACCATTATTTACTTCTCGCATGTATCAACCCATAATTAACATGCTGCAATACTATTACATCATCACCATATTTACCATTTTTGGTTTATTGCGCTCGAGTCACAGCATTGCAAACAAATGTTGATGAGAAAGCCAGGATTTATGAATTGTATATATTTTTCGTTGATTTTAATGTCAGCCTTGCACTTTTAAATTGATAGTTTGAAATGGAAAGAACTCTGTTTGAAAAGCCTATATAAGCACTAATTTGTTCCTAAGCATTGTCTATTAATACTGTCTCCCCATATCTTCGGCAGTTCACCATACAGATAAGAGACTGCTGCTGCCATCTTTCCTTATTTCAACGAATTTGGTCTTAAATCTTCATTCGAATTGGATAAACACACATATCACATTTGAGATAGGAACATAGCCCAAATTATGCACAACATACGTTGATTAATATTGACTAATTATAATTACATGATTATAATATAATATTAATTATAATAACAGATATATATACAGCAGCTTCTCCGATGATTTAGGCATGATATTATAAGAAAAAGAGCCATCTACCCATGCGTTATCTACAACTCCCCCCTTGGCAATGCGGGCAACGCCGTTAAAATAAACTTTAAATCGTAACTGGAATTGTGTATAAAAACCGGTACGAAATATTGCTGTCTACGTTTATGTTGCATGATTGATGCGCAACCCCTCTAAAGTTACTCCCTCCCGATGAAATTTCTTGCCATAAATGATCATGATCGATCACCTTCCTCTTTCCTCCCCCATTCCCAGTACCATCATCAAATTCTCCCTTGCAAACCCAGCATATTTTACGATTTTCAAAGATTCCATTTCCTTCAAATTTCGCTGCAACATGCCACCAGCAATAATCGTCTTCAAAAAACACCTCTAAACTATAGAGATTTTACTAGCTTCTCAAACTACAATAGGTCTCCAAATATTGCTTATATTCAGTAAAGATTAGCATAGAAATTAGCATAGAAAATCGGATTTATATTTCCTATATACAGCCCACGAAATTATCGAGCAGCGCCTTATCCGTGAATGGGCGTTTAGGACAATAAACTAAAAAAACAGAACGAATCTTTCAGCGTTATTAAATAAAAAAAAAAAAGTTTTTTTTTAACAGAAAGTAAGGAACGACGTTAAAACTTAAAACGAACAGAAATTATTCCGTATATGAAAGGGGCTGTCCCCTCCTCAACGCCTCGCTCTTTACGCTGTTCGCATAATTTCTGTTCGTTTTAAGTTTTAATGTCGTTCCTTACTTTCTGTTAAAAAAAAACTTGTTTTTTTTTATTTAATTTTTGAACGTTTTTGAAATAATGCAGGTTTTGATTTTGGCTCACCGTACATGAATAATCAAAACAAAATTTGAATATTAATTTTACTTTTATTTGGTTAAATGGCTTTTTCGAAACCTGTTTAATTTTATTTACGAACGTTTTTATTAGTAATAAATATACGTAACTTACGAATTAACTTACGTAACGAACTTCTATATTCATATATTTTTAATACGTATATCAGAGGGTTCGCCCCCTAGTCAACACCTTGGTCTTGAAGCTAAAGTTCGAATTTTGTTCCAATTCTTTTAAAAATGACCCCTTAATCACAAATGCCGTTAATTAGAATAAATAGCTCTTATGAAAGTACTAAATAATCTTTGGCTTAAAGAGCGAGGTATTGACTAGGGGGTGAACCCAATCACATAAATGATATTTTCTGTCGTTTTAAGTTTTGATGTTGCTCCTTACTTTCAGTTGAAAAACTTGTTTTTTATATATATATAATTTCTGATCTTTTTTTAAATAATGCTGGGAAATCCGGCACCCCCTCATAGCAATGTCCCTTCGCCCATAAAAACTTTCTTCATGGAAATATCCTCCCACATGACCCGACCCACTTCCCACCCCCCCCCCCACTACCAGAAAAAATCCCCCCTGAAAACGTCTGTATATTTTCCAATAACCAATACTGTATGTTAACATTGGGTAAAGTTCATAACTTTCAGCCCTCCCCCCGGGGACTTCGGGGGATTAAGTCATCCTAAAAGACAAAGTTATCATATTTTCGACCATGTTGAACAAAATGGCTATCTCAAAATTTTGATCGGGTGACTTTGGGAAAAAAAAATGAGCCTGGGGGGGCCTAGTTGCCCTCCATTTTTTTTGGTCACTTAAAAAGGGCACTAGAACTTTTAATTTCCGTTCGAATGAGCCCTCCCAGGATATTCTAGGACCACTGGGTCGATACGATCACCCCTGAAAAAAAAAAAAAAAAAAAAAAAAAAAAAAAAAAAAAAAAAAAAAAAACAACGCATCCGTGATCTTTCTTCTGGCAAAAAATACAAAATTCCACATTTTTGCAGATAGTAGCTTGAAACCTCTGCAGTAGGGTTCTCTGATACGCTGAATAGGATGGTGTGATTTTCATTAGGGTTCTATAGCTTTTAGGGGGTCTTTCCCTTTTTTTCGAAAATCAGCTAAATTTTCTCAGGCACGTAAATTTTGATAGATAGGACTAAACTTGATGAAACTTATATATTTGAAATCAGCATTAAAATGTGATCCTTTTGATGTATCTATTGATATCAAAATTCCGTTTACTACAGTTTCGGTTGCCATTGAGCCGGGTCGCTCCTTACTTACAGTTCGTTACCACGAACTGTTTGACCAGAATTCAATAAAAAATTGTTGCTCTGTTTGTTCGATATCATACTCCTTCATGAATTGAAAAGGTTTGTGTATATTGTTTTCTTGTATGGTGTAATCACGTGAGGTATCAATTCGTCTTTTCTTAAATCATAAAAGAAAACACCAAAATAGATGAGTAGCACACCAAACTTTATAATGACTAAAATGGTAACGATGGTAAAATGGTAACTTTAAAATGGTAACGATTTATAATGACTAAAAAGGGTGTTATTTAGTAAGAATAAAACATGTGGGATGGGTGAATAAAACATTCAGAGTTTGCTGTATAGCCCAAAGAGCACGAGTAACTTACAAGAGCCGAAACTAGTGCTACTACGGAAAAAAAAAAATCAGCAACACCATCTAATTTTTGCGTTTCTTGGCATTTTCTCTGTAAATACACGCAGAATTAGCATTATTAGTGTAATTGCCAAAATTAGTCAAGCAACAAGCGTTTGATCTCAGTTTCTGTGTTGCATTGTATTGTATCGGATTAACTATGCTTCAAGATTAAGGTCCATGCAGGGACTTAAGTCCTTGCATGGACCCTGCAGTGTGTTGTTACAGCTAGGTCCAAACTCTGGATTTCGTGTTACCAAGCTAAGATAAAATCCACTGCAGCACCACAGGAATCATCGGAGCTCAGGAAGATTTGTCAGATAAGGGAAACAGGGACTACATGAAATCTGACATAAAGACAAATAAATAGGATAATTAAGGCGTTAGTGTTTGAATTGTCTGAAATATGATCACTAACATCAGTTAATGACAGGTTTTTAGTCAAACAGCCCACTTTTTTCTAAGATTGTGGCATCAAAAAGCTACCTGTTCTTTAGGACAAAAATAAAAACTGTCTCCATCTTTATAAAAAGGTACAGACACGCTTCATAAGCTTTTTAAAGAAGCTATTTTTAAAAACTAGTAAAGTTGTCGCTGTAACAATTTTTTTTGTACAAATTGCGTATTAAATCCCACAAAATTCCCGGCGACACTAAATTACCGACTTAAACAACCCCAAGACGTTCGGACAATACTAACTACGGAAAGTACTAACCGACTTTAATTGGCCTTCCATTGTATTAAAGTTAATATTTTTCACGAATAATGTTGATCCAAGCTCCCCTTCATCTGCGCCTCTTTCTCGACTCCATGAACATCTGGCACACGGTTATCGACGGCTGCAACAGCACCACCTAGGAAAATAAACAAGGTTATTTTTACACACCTTTCATCAGTCCATTTTAAACAGGCTTATTTTAATTAATAGCGTCCACACTCATCAAACACTTACCATCGCATAAATATATATTCTCAAATTCCAAAAATAGTATACATAAATTTTCATGTTTCTAGCTTGATTGACGTCATATTTTTGTGACATCAAAGTGACGTTTTGTGACGCCATTTTTCTTTTTAGGATTTTTATAAGCCTTTGTTCATCCTCATGTTTCTTAAATTATTTTGTATCTATTTCACGTTTCAGGCTGCAATAGTACAGCTGATTTTTCAGTACAAAAGAAAATATAACGCACACATACACTTGATTTTATTTATAGTAGATAAAAGGTTAACCTGTTGTAGCACCGTGGATTGTTGCTCTGCATGGCAATACGGGGCCCTGTGTTCGATCCCCGCCGCAGCTAGGTTGGGTGACAAGCTTGCTATCTGTTAAAACACCCAGCAACTGAAACATCGATTTGACACCCTATGCGCCAGCAATGGCTCTTTATCCCTTTTTTATATAGAAGATTGGCAAAATATTGCTTGTCTTTGACATAAATGGCTTTTTATAAATAGCTGTAACTTGAGTTTATTTTTAATAATCTTATTTTATAGCTTACATCTCAGTTTGAATTTGTTTTAAATAGGTTCATTCATTCAAAAGCTTGACCAATGATCAGATAGCTATCACTACATTAAACTTTGAACTTTTTATGCAGGAATAACTGATCATTACCATTTTTGGTATATTTTAGGGAGTTGAATCATTTATTTTTTTTTTTGACATTTTCGAACATAATGATATTTAATAGGGCAAAAAGCAAAAAGGGATGAAAAAAAATCCAATAGTAAATAGTTAATGAATATTTAATCAATATGCTACTACTACGACTACAGCTCACAACTCACAGCAGCACAAAGGTGCCTGTGGCCGACACAGCTACGCACGGTCCTCTCCCATCCCAATTACTTAAAGCTCCCGTCTTCAGACCCCCCAAGAAGTTTCAGTTTCACTTAACCCCTTCCTTACGACCTCCCTCCCAGTCGGGATGCTATTTGATTTGGCCCTAGATGGTTGGCAGACAAGGACAATATTTGACATAAATCTTTGACAAATATCTCAATATTTGACAGTCATCTTTCATCCGCAGAAAGTGTCCTAGCCATGCCAACCTTTGTCTCATTAAAGCCCTAGAAAGTGTCATTTAAAACGTGTTTGTATCCTACCCTGAGAGATCTCCGGAGCCACCAAATAGTACTGAAAAATTCACTTCAAATCCCACTTTTCCAGTCACTCTACCACCACTGATTAACAACCAATCGTAGCACTGGGCTGCGTGAGGGCAAACCAACAGCGCAAGCTCCACCTTCGTTCCAATCTGCTCAAAGCATCACCTGTTCATCCTTCCCGTTAAGTTCTGATTTCATTCAAATCCTTTCTTATGAACTCTTCCAGCTCCGTTCCAGAACGTTCCAGAGCATTCCAAAACGTTTGGATAGCAAAAAAGCATGATTTTCGGTGATCAGTCCTACTTCATCCGAAAAAAAAAACCCAAGACTTTCACTTCTCTCCTTCAAAAGTGTGCTCATGAATATGTTAAGCTTAATAATTTGTTGACTATAACAACATAAATTGCACAGCCAAAATATTCGGATTCTTTTACCCATTCCCCTGTCTTGGAAGCCTTTTTATTCTTGACAAATTCAGCATATTTTGACAGATTTTTTCTGCAACAATTTATATTTTACTCTATAATAAGTAATTGTCGTAACTCCCAGTAAATTACTACTCTGAAAACAATCATGTGATATAGTACAATAGATGCTTTAAGTGTCCGTGAAGAGACAATGATAGAATCTGATTCGTAGTGGATTTCCAATCCTCACAAAAGACTATATATATTTTTCTTACGTAAGAAGCCTGAAGGCACGCTAATACATCGCATTACAGATAATTTCATACAGTCGGTAAGATTCAGTAGAAGGTGACAAATTTCACACATAGTTTGGCAACCACATCCTCTTTTATTTCATAACTGGGGGATCAACTTGAAACTTTTAGATTTTATTTTTCAAGGGGGGGGGGGATTATAATTTTATGTTGGGGGTAAAATAGTTTTTCGCCAGTCCTCACAAAAGAGTATACACCACAACCTTTTTTTTTATTTAATGAATTAATTATTAATTAATTTTATTTATTAATTATATTATTAATTTTTTATTTTATAATGATTTAATTAATTTTTTATTAAAGTTGTCTACGAAAACTGGCTGATCAATTAATATTGGCCAAATTAGCTTGATCATGAACTTCTGAAACAAGCGATTGTGCTACAAGCCTGCAGCAATAACTTGTTCAAAAAGACAAGATACTCATATTAGTGTAACCATTAGTTTCAGATTTATTCATTCACCTAGCCAGAATTATGATATTACTTACTTTTTCTCGGGCAAGGATTTAAACTCGGTTAAAAAATAGGAAAATTGTCTTTTTTTTCAATTATTTTCAAACCAATTTTCAACAAGTTTTCAATTAAAAAAAAAAAAAAACATGTACACAAAATTTCATAAACACTTGTTAATGAAAACGACTTTTCTTGGGGGGGTTTTAAACTTGCTAGAAAAACCTGAAAATCGTCCATTTTTCACCAATTTTCAACCAATATTCAACGTGTTTTCAGTCTACAAGACCGTGGAAACCCAAATTTCAAAATTTAATTTAAGCTATTAAATTAATATATTTATTAAGCTATTAATTTATTATTAATTAATTTATAATAATATTTATAATTAATTAAATTTATTTAATTTATAATAAAATAATAAATTAATTAATTAATTTATTTATTATTAAGCTATTAATTTACGGTCTAGAGCTGTATCTCAGCTAGAAAATGATATTAAAATTACTCCCTTTCTTTAGTGTATTAAAACTAAGAGTAAAAACAAGAAAAATAGGAGAGTAAAAAAAAAAAAAAAAAAATACCAAAATCTGTACAGGGAACATTTACTTTAAAGTGGCAATGAGGTATGCATTTATGATATTGTGGCTGGTGGTTAGCTGACAGCCTTTTTTACTTTCTCCACATCACAAGATGAAAAAGTCATAGACGCAAATAAAAAAAAGAATGATAAGTCCAGCCACCGAAAATGAAAAGAGGACGGCGCTTTTTTCGCTGAGGACGGCGCAAATATTTCAGCCGTCGTCAGTAAAAAAATAGAAATTAAAAACAAGCACTAAGTAAAAGTGGCCCTTTCCATATAACGGCGAAAGGGTAACTAATAAAAAAAACAGATATTTAATGCCAAGTTAAGGTGCTACATCTGATTTCATTTTATTTAATACTTTTGAAAATCAAATCACTTACCACGTCTGGTACCATCTGACATTTTATCAGGTTGCGAAATGTTATAATGTAAAAAAGAAAAATCAGAACTAAAAAAGTTGATTATAAATGGGGCTCGGATAAGTTACTCCAGTATCTCTATTAAGGGCTAATTTTTAGTGTATATTTCTTAATTTCAACTGCCTCTCTGAAACTTTGCTAGAGACCTTTACCGGGGGCACTGATGGAGGTTTTTTAAAACAAAATGTAGAGGTGTGGGTTACCGTACATGTTTTGAGCCAAGGCGTGTTTTACCATACCATAAAACTCTTTGCTTAAAAATGTAAAGGGGGACAAATAAAATAGTAAAGAAACAATCAACGTTCAAAACTACGACGTACAGAGGTGGAACAGAGTATGGTAGAACAGAGGTAGAAACAATCGACGTTCAAAACTACGACGTACTTGATAGGACTGCGTTCAATTCATCTTTTGTAAGCTTGGCCATTTTGATAACTTTTGATTAAGAGGTTTCAATATACTTGGTTCAACCAAAGTATAATCACCTACGGAACAAGTACTGACAAAACCTATCCTCTCCACACAAAAAAGTGACCCTTTGTATACCTATGCGAACCTGCAACTAAAACCCATAGTTACACAGTTCATCCCAGTCACTCGGTATTTTGGCTCGGAGCGATTAAGTAGTACAGCACTTTGCGTCTAGAGGCGCTGAGGTACGCGGGGTCACTTTTGGAGAGTTTTGTCAGTACTTGTTCCGTAGGTGATTATACTTTGGTAAAAACTTAGGGTTTCACTAAGAATACTAAAAAAGGCGCACCAGCGGTAAATAGGACGGTAATGAAACAGTGCGGGGTGAGCAGGTACCATGCCAGACACCTCTAGTGGGGCTTTCGTCATTAGTCGCAACCACAGAGGCAGTCAGCAGGAGGAGGAGGGATATCCAATAGAGAAAACTGGTAGTTACTAGGAGGAAGGGTTTAGGGAGAGGAAGGGGTTTTGACAACAAAATAAAATAATCAATACTTAAAACGCAGTTATGTGTAAAAAAAATGTCTTATTTTTCCTAATACAGAAGGAGCGTAATAAATTGAAATATCTTTATAAAGGATTTCCATAGTCTAGGGTTTAATTACGCTCTCTTGAGAATCACACAAAGGAACTCTAAAATTCAAAATTCAGAAAATGGATAAAATCTAGGTTTGGATAAGGCCCCAACCATCAGAGCATTTTTTTAAAAATGATATCCAAATTCTGAACAATTAAATAATATATTTAATAATTTGCAATTATCCCAAAAGTAATAGTTATATTATTAACCATATTAAATCGCAACTCTATAATTATCTGCCTATATAATTCAGTAACGTCCGTAAACTATTTGCTCTAAAAACAATCGTGTGACTAGATACAACAGATACCTGAAGCAATCCTACCAAGCGAGTGCTTCTCATGAAGCTATCAGTTCGTTCGACAGGCTCGGCTGCTAGTTAAAAAATATTTTGAAACGTGGGTTGAACACGAAAAGAAATTCTGACGTCAAAAAATGCGTTTATTCAATTCTGGTTAATTCACTTCCTAATTTATTTGCGTCAAATAACCGTTTATTTAATTCCAATTACTTTACTTCCTAATTTGTTTGCGTTAAATAGACGTTTTTTTTAATCCCAGTTAGTTCAATTTCTAATTTATTTGCGTCAACTAAACGTTTATTTAATCTCAGTTAGTTCGCTTCCTATTTTTTGCGTCAAATAAACGTTAATTTAATCCCAATTAGTTCACTTCCTATTTTTTTTTTTTTTTTTTTTTTTTGCGTCAAATATATGTTTATTTAATCCCAGTTAGTTCACTTTCTGATTGTTTACGTCGAATAAACGTTTATTAAATCCCAGTTATTTCACTTCCTAATTTTTTACGTCAAATGTACCTTTATTTAATATTAGTTTTCCAAATTTGTTTGCGTCGAATAAACATTTCTTTAATCCCAGTTGTTAGTTCACTTCCTAGTTTGTTTGCGTCAAATAAACATTTATTTAATCCCAGTTACTTCCCTTCCTTATTTGTTTGCGTCAAATTTGTTTATGTAAAATAGGCATTTATTTAACCCCAGCTAGTTCATTTCCTACTTTGTTTGCATTTGCGTCAAATATGTGTTTATTTAATCATAGTTAGCTAACATTCTAATGTTCTTGCGTCAAATAAACGTTTTATTTAATCCCAGTTAGTTCATTTCCTTTTTTTGCGTCAAATAAATGTTTATTAAATCCCAGTTAGTTCATTCCTATTTTTGCTTCAAATAAACGTTTAATTAATTTTTTTTCCAAAGTTGTTTGTGTCAAATAAACGTTTATTTAATCCCAGTTAGTTCACTTCCTAATTTTTGCGTCAAAATAAACGAATATTTTTTCCTAGTTAGTCCACTTTCTAATTTGTTCGCTTCAAATAACGTTTATTTAATCCCCGTTAGTTCACTTCCTAGTTTTTTTTTGCGTTAAATAAACGTTTATTAAATCCCAGCTAGTTCCCTTCCTAATTTTTGCGTCAAAAATATTTAATCCGTTTCACTTTCTAATTTGTTTGCGTCAAATAAACGTTTATATAATCCAGTTATATGACTTCCTTACGTTTTTGCGTCAAATAAACATTTACTCGCTCCCAGTTAGTTCACTCCCTTATTTTTGCGTCAAATATACGTTTATTTAATCCCGATTAGTTCACTTCATAATTTGATTGCGCTTTCGTTTATATTTATTATTTGTTAAGAGGGCAGCGAATCATAGAAATCGAATCGGTCAAGATTCTCTTCTCCTTGTACAGCACTAAACTGTTAATAGCAAACTTACCTTGGACAGGTTTCTCCTCTGTTTTGATTTCTTTAAGAACATCAAGGGAGCCCATTCCAAATACAATGGTGTATTTTTAAACCTCGTGTAGGCCAATTTCCTAAAGGCAAGTTTAGCTTCCGTCTGATTCAAATATTCAATAATTGCTAGAAAAGAAAGTGTCAATGTAAGATAATAGAACCTTCAGTAGCGTAATTCACGAAAATTTAGGTGGACAAAATGTATTACACTTGCGGCAAAATGCATTCGCTTTCCATATTTACTGCCATTTTGAATTTTCTAAAGAAGCACCATGGTTGCAACGTCAGATACAACCTAATAGAAGTGAACTTTATCCCATAGTAACCGAAAAAAAAAACTATGAAATGAAGAAGAATTGCCATTTGAAGCTGATTCAAGAGGGGCGACTGTTATTTCAGCTAATCTGAATGGTAGAAGTTTATTACGAAAACCAAATTCACGGGAATCAAAAAAAATAATGGCTTGAAACTCATCGAAAATGGTGTCCGATCAGAACAAAAATTCCACTATTGGAATCGCCGGAGCCAAAAATCCTATAGAAGAATTACAGTCTTACATCTTGAACAAAAGGAAAACCTAATTTTCGCACGGAAAGCATTGATAATCTAATAAACCTAATAAACCAGGGACATTTTTGATTTCAAGAGTTATTGGATGCTCACCTGTGCCGGAGACATGGAGGGAGTATTGTAGTCGGAATAAAGATGGCAGCATGTAATTCTCAAACCTAAGATCTAAGTAACTCGGACATGCTAAATTTTCAGTAAAGCACTAGTTTTACATAATTCTACAAATACAGAGAAATCTCACGAGTCAGTTTATTTCAACCAGCTTTGCAGATATATTTTGCATAAACTGCGAAGTAATAATTTTTATTCGTTTGTGTGTTTCAGCTTCAATTATAACTTCTATCAGAAAAACTTATTTTTTTAATTAATTTTTGTTTGTTTTCTTTTTTTTACACACACTAAAAAAAAAACTTTACAGTAAAGATATTTGTTTAACTTTGGTGAAGAAACTTAAGAAGTCAACATTAGTTTTGTGAAAATAGGACAGCAATTTTACTTCAAACCTCTCTTAAATTTCCCATAAAAAAAATCTACAATTTTGTCACAAAAAAAGTCCAAGGGGTATACTAACCTACGTATCTTTAAGGAGTTACAGATAAAAATCAATTGTTTATGGAATGGTGCCCTACATGAAATATATAGAAATTTTACAAAACTGAAGGACATTAAAAGAATTTTATATATGTAATTAATATAATTTACGAGATTCGTGTTTTTATTGCAATTTTTCTGTCGCAATGCTGCAAAGCATTTGGAACTTCTTATGAGAAAGCATAGCCTACTTTAATTATTTTTGCCTTGGACACCAAGTCATTCATTCTTTTTTCTTTCTTTTTTTGTAATTTCTAATACAAGGAACACTCTGAAAACCAGTTTATGACGAGATTTCAGACAATGAGGTAACCAGATTGCTTAAATATGATGTCATAACCAAAAGAAGTTAAACTTTTCAAAAGATACGCCTGTTGAACCATCTTGTATATGAAGACGCAGTTTTTGTCAGAATTGCATTTTATTTTGACATTATCTTTTGTTACACAACAAAATTACTGGATATGGCAATTTTCTTTCCAAAGAGCCCTCTCCCAAGACTTTACAACCACTGGTTCAGCATGATCACCCTTGGACAAAAAAAAAGGACACATTAGATTTTCCTATGTGAAAAAGTCATTTTCTCTGTTGTCCAGGATGGGGATTGTAGATCTCATATATGGAGTTTTAGACCATTGTGATTCCAATGGCGGAGTTTTCATTTCGATCCGACACCAATTTCGAGGGATATCAGGCTCTTTTTCGAGATTCCTCAAAAAATTATTTTCGGAATAAATTTTTGTTAAGATTAGCCGAAATAACAGGTACCATTCCTGACTCAGTTCAAATGACGATTCTTCCTCACTTAACAGTTTTAAACATCTTCTTAAACTTCTAGTTGCTATGGACGGTGGTTCGCTCTTTACTAAGTTGCAGACAGGGCTGCAACATAATCCAGCTAGGGCCAGCTTTAGGGGGTCCTAAAAAGAGGTAGGAAGATATAAAGAAACATTCAAAGCAGGTAGGATTTCAAAGGAGGTTGTAAAGTGAAACACTTAACAGTTAGGGTGGAGGGGCGTGTGCAGCTCAAGTGGTTCACTGCACACGTGGTGCATTGGATCATGAAAGTGTTCATTGCAGTGCCGAAGTGGTTCGGCACTGCAATGAGTTGTTAGTGTTAGCAGTCAGGGCATCAGAGTCGGAGTCGTTGAGTAGGATTTTTAGTAAGTTTTTGCTGAATGGAGCCGGAGTAACAAAAGCAATGTAAAAACCCTTTGGAGTCGGAGTTATGGAAACACATAAAGGCATAAATTTTACAAACGTATAAATTTATGCTTTTATATTAATATATAATCTATAAGATAAATAACAGCTATTAACAGGGTTATTAAAATTATATTTAGAAAAGAATTTGATAAAACTAAAGTACTTTTTACGAAAAGGGAAGAAAAGAGGCCTTTACGAAAGAGAAGTATTACAGTTCGGAGTCGAAGTAATTATGTTTAAAGTTTCGGAAGTCAGAATTAGAGTCGGTATATTGAAAATGTCTGGAGTCAGCATAACTTATAACCGACTTCAAGGCCCTACTAGCAGTAGCAATATTTCTTCTAATATGACTGTCTCTCCCCCTCCCCCGCTCTTATTATGTGAATACCCATCTGCAAATAAAAGCAGTGTATAAAATAGACCTACCAGAAATCTATTTAACTGCTAATAAAGCACAATATATACTTTCTTTTTTTAATTAGTGATATTCCGATTCGGTTTTGGGGTATAAGCCTAGAATTAGGCTATTGGGAAAGAAACATGTTAAGAAAACAATCCTTACTTCATAATATGCAGAAAAAAATAAAAAATTGTAGTTAACACATTTTGAAGGTGCTTCCACTATACATTACCCCCATCCCCTTCTAATCTGTAATATACAGCCCAAATTAGATACCTCCCATGTTTTCTGTTTCTTGATTTCCTCAGTGTTGATTCAATTTACGGGTACACGAATTGAAAAGAGAATGGCGGATGGCAAAATGCATGTGAAATATGTAACTTGGGTTATTTATTTTCACATAAGTGGGGGGGGGGGGGGGGGGGGGGGGTAAAAAAAGTACAGTGGAAGAACCTTCAAAATGTGTTAACTACATTTTTTTCGCTGATTACGAAGTAAGAAATTGGTTTCTTAACATGTTTTCTTCTCAAACACAGCCCTAACTCGAGGCTTATACAAGTTTTGACGTCATCTTGTTGTCGGATACCCACATTTTTTGCCAAAAATGTCTCGCAAATCTTGAAATTAACGTTTCAAATCACCAAAATCTAGTTCATTTGAATTCTTTTTGGTCACATTTTAACGTTATATCTTTAAATTGAAGCAAAATCCTCCTACGATATTTTTTAGGCGTTTTTTAGAGATTTTTTAGGATGTTTAGGACAAGAGTAAATTATTTTTTTGTGTTCCTTAAATACTTATTTCATCTTTAAGTGAAAAAGATCATAAAAAAAAGAAATCTTGCCCCTAGACCCACATTAGGTCTATTCGTTCCTGAAATCCACGTAACTGAAGATATTTCTTTGGTTGTTTCAAAATTATGAAAACTTAAGCGAGAACCACATTTAAGACAACCACACCTTCAAAGAAGAGCTACATCTTTTTAATATTTTGGTGCGATTTACGCCTTTGGCTTATTTTTTGCTGATTTTTTACCCACATTTTTTTTTTTTTTTTTTTTTTTTTTAATTTAGCACCTACTACTAGCAAAAACCGCATAATAGCTGTTTTTTTTTTATTAAACATTAAACTTACCATTTTTCTTAATTTATTAAGACCTACATAGTTGCATAAGTCGCCTTTTAATCAATTCAAACAATTCCATTCATTTTCCCTTTCCTTGGTACTGTAAACATCCTAATACCTTTATTTGTCACTAAAAGTTCAAGAAGCCTACTCACTATTAACAAATGTGCATACTGACAAGATAGCTTAAAATAACCCCAAAAAAGGTAAACGCCAGTTTAATGCACAGAGAGCAATGAGTTCCAGCTCTTTGATTAAACTTCTTTTTTTTCAAAAATAGGTATTCTATATATTCGTTGTAATTAAAAAAAAGTGAACGAGATAAAATTAAACAGACACACAAAAAACGAAATTGGAAATAAAAGAAAAATTACCAGTTACACCATATGGTGGTAAAAGCAACCGTCCCAATTCGCCGTATTTGTTGAATATCTCTCTCAATTCACCTTCAGTAGTACCAAATGGTAAATTCTTAGCAAGCATTATACATTTAGATCTTTCTGTAGCTGGCCGATTTAAAGGCGTCTAAGACCACTCCATATTCCTCCAAAAATTGTCGTATCTCATTAACAACTTGTGTTTTCACCAAGAGCCAACCGCACAGCAAAGACTGTGTTTGCCCACTCGGGTCTAAGACCTAGAAAGTTAAACACATATTTAGCAACATTATGTTTCACAAGAGCCAACCGCACAGCAAGACTATGTTGCCCACTCGGGTCTAGGACCTAGAAAGTTAAGCACTTATATTTAGCAACACAGATTTCCATTTCAAATCCTTATTTTTCTCGATTCAGTAAATTGTCATAAACAGCAGAGATTTGTCGTAGGGTTAATTATTTGCTTCCAAAATTTTCAGGGACTGTCTTCAATCCAACAAACATTATGTAGCTAACACCCAACAAACATAACACAAGAGATAGGTTTGTTCTATGCAAATAATTGCTGGATAATTCTTCTGTTAGAGCAATCAGTTTGAAATGTTCCATTGTTAGTCAATATTGAAAGTGAATCAATTATATTATTCTATATGATGAATATGAAACAAAGTCGTGATAAGCGATAGTGCTAGATTAACGATTGATTATATTCCTGCTTTGTATAAGCTTGTATTCTTAAACATTTGATTGCAAAAAATAGATTCGGGTAGCTTTGTTTATTAGAATAATCTATAAAGAGTTCAAATCATGGCTATTAAAAGATGAACCGAATTGCATTATTATTTTTATCCATGAACAAAAAAAAACAAGATAAAAACATAAAGAGCATGGATTTTATGTGTTCAGATACACCTACCACTAATTCCAGAAAGGCACCAGGACACCAGAATTTTCAGAACAAAATACATTTGAATTATTTCAGAGTTATAAAAAAAGCCTTCTTTGAGACGTATAATAGAAATTTCCTTGAATTTTCCACAAAAATTTAGACCAGCACAACGTTTAAGCTCCGTAAATAACAGAATAGTTGTCCGTCATAAATTAACTTAAGCATAAGTAATCGCGCATTCTTCATCATTCTCTTTTCGATATGTGACCACCCAATTAAAAAAAAAAAAAAACAAAAAAAAAACAGGGTTATAATAAACAAGAAAAAATTGTCAGATTCATTTATATTTTGTAAAAGGCAAACAGAAAGAATTATGCATAAACTCAAATATTTTAAAATAAATACTTAAATTTTTCTTCGTAGAAATTTCCGCTTACTCTTCAATACCGGCCATTTTCTTGATTTGAGCCATTTATCTACACTTCGGCCTTCAGATATTACGCTTTTACCATTCTTGATTTAACTGCTTTACTTAAATTCACTGTCCAAATATGTTTTATTTTGCAGGAGCCTCAACTTGCAGCTTCTTTTTCACTTCTCTTTTCAAGTTGTTCATGGTCAACCTCATTCCCCAGAGAATTTTACCTCCTTTTGATGATTGTTGTATGGGACACTTTACTCTTCTTAAGCACACCAAGAGACGTATCACTATTTGGGGATGCGGAAACGTTTTTTGAAGTTCCTGGCTGGACAAGCTTGACTTGAAGACCCATGCATGGAAATTGGCGTTCATCCCAAGAGAATCTTACCTCCTTTGGTGATGGTATAGGGGTCACTTTAATAGTGTCCCATACACAGTAGACAAGTTCCATTTTAAGATCCATGCATGAAAATTGGCTTTCTTCCAAGAGAATCCTTTGGCGATTTCGTATGAGACACTTTACTCTTCTTAAGCATACCAAGAGGTGTGCCACTATTTGGGGATGCGGATACGTTTTTTGAAGTTTCTGGCTGGATAAGCTTCACTTGAAGATCCACGCATGGAAATTGGCGTTTATCCCCAGTGTGTCTCACCTACTTTGGTGACTATGTATGGGACGCTTTACTCTTCTTAAGCATACCAAGAGGCGTACCACTATTTAGGGATGCGGAAACGTTTTTGAAGTTCCTGGCTGGATAAGCTTCAATTGAAGATCCACGCATGGAAAATTGGCTTTCATCCCCAGAGAATCTTACCTCCTTTGGTGATTGTGTATGGGACACTTTACTCTTCTTAAGCATACCAAGAGGCGTACCACTATTTGGGGATGCGGAAACGTTTTTTGAAGTTCCTGGCTGGACAAGCTTGACTTGAAGACCCATGCATGGAAATTGGCGTTCATCCCAAGAGATTCTTACCTGCTTTGGTGATGGTATAGGGGTCACTTTAATAGTGTCCCATACACAGTAGACAAGTTCTATTTTAAGATCCATGCATGAAAATTGGCTTTCTTCCCAAGAGAATCCTTTTGCGATTTCGTATGAGACACTTTACTCTTCTTAAGCATACAAGAGGTGTGCCACTATTGGGGATGCGGATACGTTTTTTGAAGTTCCTGGCTGGATAAGCTTCAATTGAAGATCCACGCATGGAAATTGGCTTTCATCCCCAGAGAATCTTACCTCCTTTGGTGATTGTGTATGGGACACTTTACTCTTCTTAAGCATACCAAGAGGCGTACCACTATTTGGGGATGCGGAAACGTTTTTTGAAGTTCCTGGCTGGACAAGCTTGACTTGAAGACCCATGCATGGAAAATTGGCGTTCATACCCAAGAGAATCTTACCTCCTTTGGTGATGGTATAGGGGTCACTTTAATAGTGTCCCATACACAGTAGACAAGTTCCATTTTAAGATCCATGCATGAAAATTGGCTTTCTTCCCAAGAGAATCCTTTTGCGATTTCGTATGAGACACTTTACTCTTCTTAAGCATACCAAGAGGTGTGCCACTATTTGGGGATGCGGATACGTTTTTTGAAGTTCCTAGCTGGATAAGCTTTCAATTGAAGATCCACGCATGGAAATTGGCTTTCATCCCCAGAGAATCTTACCTCCTTTGGTGATTGTGTATGGGACACTTTACTCTTCTTAAGCATACCAAGAGGCGTACCACTATTTGGGGATGCGGAAACGTTTTTTGAAGTTCCTGGCTGGACAAGCTTCACTTGAAGATCCAAGCATAGAAATTGGCGTTTCATCCCCAGAGAATCTTACCTCCTTTGGTGTGACTGTGTATGAGACACTTTACTCTTCTTAAGCATACAAAGGGGCGTACCACTATTTGGGGATGTGGAAATATTTTAAGTTCCTGGCTGGATAAGCTTCACTCGAAGATCCACGCATGGAAATTGGCGTTAATCCCCAGAGAGTCTCACCTCCTTAGGTGATTGTAGTATGAGACACTTTACTAGTGTCCCATAAACTTTACTAGTGTCTCCTTTGGATGAACGTCAATTTTCTAGTGTCCCATAAACTTTACTAGTGTCTCCTTTGGGATGAACGTCAATTTTCATGCAAGGATTTTAAAATGGAACTTACTCTTCTAGTGTTTATGGGACCCTAGTAAAGTGTCCCATACGCATCACCAAAGGAGGTAAGATTCTCTTGGGATAAACGCCAGTTTTCATGCATGAATCTTAAAATGGGATCTTATCTAGTTGTATGGGACACAAGTAAAGTGTACTATACACAATCACAAAAGGAGGTAAGATTCACTTGGAGTGAACGCCAATTTTCGTGCATGGATCTTAAAATGGAGCTTATCTAGTGCATATGGGACACTAGTAAAGTGTCCAATACACAATCACCAAAGGAGGTATGATTCTTTTGGGATGAACGTCAATTGTCATGTATGGATCTTAAAATGGAACGTATCTAGTGTGTATGGGACACTAGTTCTACATCCTCAAATAGTGGTATGCCTCTTTATATGCTTAAGAAGAGTAAAGAGTCTCATACACAATCGCCAAAGGAGGTAAGATTCTCTTGGGATGAACGCCAATTTTCATGCATGGATCTTAAAATGGAACTTATCTAGTGTGTATGGATACTAGTAAAATGCCCCATACATAATCACCAAAGGAGGTAAGATTATCTTGGGACGTGCGCCAATTTTCATGCATGGATCTTAAAATGGAATGGGACACTAGTAAAGTGTCCCATACAAAATCACCAAAGGAGGTAAAATTCTCGTGGGATGAACTCCAATTTTTATGCATGGATCATAAAAATGGAACTTGTCTAGTGTGCATGGGATACTAGTAAAGTCACCCCTACACAATCATCAAAGGAGGTAAGATTCTCTGGGGGGATGAACGCCAATTTCCATGCATGGATCTTAAAGTGAATCTTATCCAGCCAGGAACTTCAAAAAAAAACGTTTCCGCGTCCCAAAATAGTGGTACGCCTCTTGGTATGCTTAAGAAGAGTAAAAGTGTCTCATACGAAATCGCCAAAGGATTCTCTTGGAAGAAAGCCAATTTTCATGCATGGATCTTAAAATGGAACTCATCTAGTGCATATGGGACACTAGTAAAGAGTCCCATACACAATCACCAAAGGAGGTAAAAAAAAAAACAAAAAACACCCCAAAGAACAAAAATCCTGGATACGTCCTTGGTATGAAAACCCTGATTTGGAGCTCACAAGGGTGCAAAAATCCTGTGAAACTTCCTTCGGCAGGATGCTAACGTTTTGGGAGAAAAAAAAAGTAGAAAACGGGGTCACAGATAGACCTATAGCAGAACGCTGTTTTTAACTACCATCACATTAAAACGCATACAAAAGAGTATAGGAAGTTATATAGAATATAGGAATATAGGAAGAATATAGGAAGAATATAGGAAGTTATATAGAATATAGGAATATAGGAAGAATATAGGAAGAATATAGGAAGTTATATAGAAAGTTTTTATATAGAGAATATAGACGTGAATATAAAGAATATAGAGAATAAAGAAATAGAAAAAAATAATATTAAAGAGACAAGAAATAATACAGAGAAATAGAAAGCTTGATTACAGAGAATATAGATATGAAAATAAAGAATTATGGTTCAAGCATGCTTCTGAACTGTGGACACTCCAAAAAGCAGGAGAAGGATTTGCTAGATGTTTTCAAGAGAAACTTCCTACGGATCGTTTTTGGTACGCGACTGACTGACCGTATCTCAAACAGTAAGCTGTACGAAAAATGTGGTTCAATCCCCTTTCTAGAGCTATAATGAGATAAATGATGAGATGGCTAGGTCATGTTCTGCGGATAAAGGAGGACAGATTGCAAAGATTGTCCTTATCGGCCAACCGTCTAGGGTCAAACGAAAATCAGATTGTGTCCAAAAGGGTTGTGAGGATGTCGTAAGGAAAGATTTAAGGGAAAGGGGAACTCCTTGGGGGCTTGTAAAGAGGGAGGGTTTTTTGAATAGATTGGGATGAAGAAAGAGCATGCGTAGCTGTATTGGCGTCGGGTGGCTTGGCAACATTAAGTTAAATTAGTAATAATGTAAAGAATATAGAGGAAAAAAAATAGAAAGGAAATAATAATAATGAGAAAAGAAATACTATAGAGAAACAGAAAACTTGAATATAGAGAATATAGATAGAGAATATGAATATAAACAATACTGAAAGCTTGAAGAAAATAAAGAGGAGCAGTACTGGACAAAGATCTGTCAGAAAAAAATAATAAAAAAAAATAAGGATGTTGCAAAATCAAAGGACAAGACTAGATTAAAAAAAAAAAACGACGATTATAGACCGTTATAAAAAAAAAACGACGTTAAAGTTCCAAACTTGAATCAAAAGGATGCTTGTATGATAAGTAAAACAAAGTATCTAACAGCTGACTCTTAACAGTATGAGAGAAATGAGAGAAACAAACAAAAATAAGAGATAAGGAAAAAAGATAAATGAAGATAAGAGATAGATAGAATAAACAAATATAGCGATAAATAAAATAAGAGAAACAAGAGAAATAAAAGTATGAGAGAAACAAGATAATTTTGGTCACAATGACATATATACGAGCTCAGTCTTTCCAGAAGCATTGCTAACAAAAAAAAAAAAAAAAAAAAAAAAAAAAAAAAAAAAAAAAAAAAAAAAAAAAAAAAAAAAAAAGGGCAAATGATCAACACTGACCTGATGGACAGACGCTGAGATACAATTTTTTTTTTTTATGTGTTTCTTAGTTTTTTGTAACCCCCTGAACAAAATCATGACTTAAAATCATGACAAAGGTATTGGTTTAAAGTAGTGCGTTTTTATGAAATTGAATATTAAAAATCGTTTTGGTTTCAGTTTAGTGGTTGGCCTCTCCAGATGAAAACAGTATAAAATTCTGGAAACTACAAGAATCTAAAGAAGAAGCTCATTATATCATTTATAAAACAGTTCAATCTACTTCAGCCCCTCCCTACTTCAGCTCCTCAATCTACTTCAGCCCCTCAATCTACTTCAGCCCCTCAATCTACTTCAGCCCCTCCCAACCCACCCTCATCCCTCCCTTATGATTAAATATATAGGCAAAATTATATACTCTCCATGAATTTTCTGAAACATAAAATGCAAATAAAGGTAGTACCATTGGATTCCTTACTTTATAGTATTTCTAAATAGTATGGTTGCTGTTCTTACGGTGTAGTACCCACCCCTGAGGGGCTCAGATATAGCCCCAATAATATATTTCGCCTTTAAATTTCGAGTAAAACCGTTCTGTCAGAATAAGTAAAAGATGCTGGAATCATATGAAAAGTTCCAACGGATCATGTTCGAGGCGCTAATGCAGAAGAAAAAATTATTAGCAAGAAGAGGAAAATTGCAAAGATGAAATCCGACTAGAGGGAGTTAGATTATATTTCCATATTTGCCATTCTTGGTTTTTACCATTATTTCCATAAAAAGTTTGTATTTCCATCTATGCACAAAAACAAAACACACAATAGAATAGAAAATGATGGAAATTTTTATTTGGGAGTTTTGTTCCTTTTCATACCGCATTATCATTTCAGCTGTGATAATTAAAAGTGCGAAATATGCCATTTTAGTCGAAAATGAGTTATGTATGTGTCTTGGGTACACTCAGAAAGAGGAATCGAATGGTGCAGTCAGAATTGTCCTATCTTGTACCGTTACGAAAAAAAAGGGACATACGCCAGTTTTGGCAGAGGAGGTTTATCGTATGGAGCTATAACATGGGGACCAGGCATTTGTCTCCTTTTTTATCAAGGAAAAAGGAGACGTACACCAGAAAATGAATCAATTTTGAATTCACTCAGAATACTTTTGACATAAGAAAAAAGGAGAAAAAAGAGACAAACACCATAAAAAGGAATAATTTTGAATTCGATCAGAGTATTTAAATTTAATTTATACCACTGAAAAGAGCATAAAAATTTGGTTAAAAATATGATCCCTTTATCTCCATTAGCCTCATCCTTCAGAGCCACCACAGCCGACAAAGTTTTTCCTGTTTTTGGCTCTATTGAAAAGTTAAAAAACGGCGTATTTCCCACATTTAGTTATGACAGCCAATATGCCAAGTCACCGTGGACTATGTAATAAACATACACCGAACGCTTACATACACCGAAGACACACATACACCGGTTATGTAATGCACAAACGAATAAGCATTACGTAAATATGTTGTGAGGAGACTATTCAACGTGTTGCCAAGTCGTAAAATCAGATTCTCAATCAATTCAAATCATAGCCAAACCTAACCAAATTCAGCCAAACCTAATTCGACACAGAATTCTTGCAGGAAATGATAGTGCCGAAAAATTCATCTTTTGGAAAAATTACATAAAAGTAGCAAGACACTAAGAGAATACTAACATTAACACTAACAGCAAAACTAACAGATAACAGAACACTAACCTCTTGTTTTGAGACATTATAACGAGCAGCAAGAACTTCTGCAATGGCATTCTGACTCAAAAACAAAGTATTCCAGTTGTGAGAAGAGCCAGCGGTTTTCTTCAGACTTTTCTCCTTTTTGTCCTTATAAGACAGGGGTTCTACAAGTAAAAAGTGGTCAGTCAGCAAACAAAGCAACAGAAACAATCTAAATTTACAAACTACTTTTTCATTCTTAGGGATAACAAAAAAAAGTGTAAAGCTCCATATGCCAATACTTAACTCTAGCACGCAGGTAGAGGTACCTAGATTTAGGAAGGCTTGAGTCAGCGCCGTATGCAGGATTTTTCTTCAAAGGAGGGGGGGAGGGGTGAGAGGGGGGGGGGTAAAAAAATTACAAAACACAACAAAATTTGTGCACCTGTTTTTGGTATTTTATAGTAAAAAAAACTGGGGGGAGGGACAAACCGGGTACCTCTCCTGGATACAGCCCTGGCTTGAGTTCAAGAAAAACACTTATTGCTGAATAATTTACCATAAACACTGTACTGATAACTAAAGAATTAACTGTGAGAATCGGGAAATTGCATATACTGAGGCAAGGCCGTATCCAGGATATTTGTTCGGGAAGGGGGTACTTTTTTTAGGTGGGGAGTAAAAAAAAAAAGGCATAGCTTTTCTATGAAAATATCATTTTTCATAGAAAAGCATTGTTAAGCATGGTTGAAATTTGAAAAAAGATGAAAGAAACATCATTAGTCTACACACACATGTAATTATGGTTTAAAATGGTGAAAAATTGGGGATTTCGTTATATTAAGCTCTTGTATATACACACAGAAGACGGGAGTACCCTAGCCCTACCACATCCTCAGCAACTAAATCACCAGCGATACAAGTTTTACATCAACATTAAGCTTTTTCATGGAAACACAGAGGTCTCGCTAGCTAAGCTAGGACAAAATTTTAAAAAAGCTATTAAATTTTTAGCAGACTTCATATTGAAAAAAAAATGAAAGCAGCACCTTACGTCTAAATAAAGTGCAGGTAATAATAGATATTGCTGTCAAAATGGATTAGATTTCCATGTATTGGGCTCTAGTGAGTATGCATAAGGTAATGTAGGTATTTAGCCCCAACCCAAAGATAAACATATAGTTTTAGATTATAATATATAACATTTAGATTGTTAGAATAGTTTAAAAAAACGAATATATTCAAACTTAATAAATGAACTGACTAGCCGTACCCAACACTTTCAGTATTAAATTTTATCAAGTCCGTTCTTGGTGTTTTCAAAATGGTGATGTTATGCACATGCACTTTCAGATTGGTTAATGCGTCAATGCCCCTGAGATCAGGTTATGACCAAAATGGATTGGTTTCACTATCGTGAGTTGCTAAGAGAGGCATTTTCTGCGTATATATAATAATAAAAAAAAAATAATAATAAAAAAAATCAGTTGCTAAAGAATGACTACTCCTGCTATCCACTATTACCACTTCAGAGTTTTGTATCCAACTACTAAAAACTTTTTTGCATACTGACCCACACAGCTTTGCATGCTGTGCGCGCGTTGCGCAGGTACCGATCTCTTCATTTGATACCTTCGGCTGGGAATGCAATGCGTGGTTGGGGGCAAATATCCAACTACTGTTAGTGAGAAAAAGAAGAAACTACTGCTACCAGTGCTAAAATGCGAATTTCATTGGCTTTCAAGATGGAACTTTTAATATGAACAAGAAAGACTGGCCGTGTCCCGCGGTTTCAGCATTAAATGAATAAAGTCCATGTTTGGGGTTTTCAAAAAATTGATACTATGCACATACACAGTGAGACTGGTTTTTGCATCAATGTCTCCACTGATACCCCTGAGATTAAATTAGGACTAAAAAGGACAGGTTCCCCTGTCGAGTGTTGTTAAAGGAGGCATTCGTTGGGCACAAGAAAAAAATATCAGTCACTCAAGAATTCCAGCAAAATTTCTTTACAGTATTCTATGAAAGATCACGATCTCATTTGTAGCAGAACGGTCAGAACAGTGGACACCTAGTATCACCTTAAGAACAGAGTTTGCCTTGTTTAAGATCCCTTCAGTCAATGGGCAACAAGATTGGATCAGTGTCTATTTAGCATTTGTATCCATGGTAATAGGGCAAAATTAAATAAGCACTCATTTGTAACAGAACAGTCAGGAAAGTGGACACCTAATATCCTCTTAAGTACACAGTTTATATTGATTAATATTCCTTAAATAAAATTGGCTACAAAATCAGATCAGTGTTTATCAGCCGATAGTTCAGGCATAGATGTATTAAGAGGATAATCACCAAAAATAATAAATCATCAATATGCTTCAGCATTAATCTTCTTGGATCACAGCTAAATCTTTCCAAGACATTATGGATGATTGCTTCTTGTTTGAATTGAATAAACTTGTTTGAATAAATTTCTGTTTATTTCCAGTTTTTTCAACCGTCTACCTTTTATCAACTGCTTTTCCAACCATCTGCTTTTTCAGCCATATCTAATGTAAATTTAAAGGTCTAGGAGGGGGGCAGCGCCCCCCCTGCCTCCCCCTCCCTACACCCATGGATACAGTACTCTAAAGTACCACCCTATCTCGTTTATAATAAAGTTTTTCAGTTTTTGTGGCCAGACTATTTAGAATGTATTGGACGGTCTTGCTATAACCTGTAGGGCTTAGATAAAAGATCTAAAATTTTTTTAGAAAACCATTAAAAATTCCCCCGTTCTGTACCAGATATAGAGATGTTCAGTTTAATGAAACTTACATCATCAAAAAATGTGAATTTATTTTTTACGATTAAACGGAACAGAATTTCCGTTTTAAAGTTCAGAAAAGGGCAGTCTCTAAAGTGGTTCTAGTATACCTGCAAAAAAAACCGCTAAATATCAACTGAAAGAAAATATTATTTGAGCAATTTGACAGCTTTGGGAGTTCCCTGTAATGCAACTCGCTTTGATTGACAATCTTTCCAACAAAAAGGACACAAATTTCATCGTCTTTTTAATCAAATTTCATGGGCGAACCACAAATTCTTAATACCTCTCGATGATGGCTAGTCCCCTGGGAGAATTCGCTAATGGAGCCCTTTATCTTTGTGACGGTCAGTCGACACTGAGGTTCACTAATTAGGGTACCGTACCCCCTTATATAAAAATACAAGGCCATATAACCTAGGGTTTATGGGACCCTCCTAGTAATTTATATCTTCTTTTTCTTGCAGGAGGACCGGGTGTTCTTCGCCATACTGGCATCGGAAATTTAAGCGGTACATAGGAATATATATTTAACCATAAGCTACCAAGAGTTACGGTGGCTACACTTCCGGAGTTTCACCACTAACCCCCACCCCAAGTCAAACGATTTGCTGCACCTCGTGTGTAACGATGGCTGCGCTTGCAGTTTCGGCAACAACCGCCACCATAAGCCAAAAGATTTGCAACACCTCGTGTGTAGCGATTGCTGCACTTGCAAAGTCTCAACACTAGCCGCTACCAAGAGCCTAAGGATTTGCTGCACCTCATGTGTAGCGATGGCTGCGCTCGGAGAGTCTCACCACTAACCCCCACCCAAGCCAAAGGATTTGCTACATCTCGTGTGTAGTGGTGGTTGCACTTGCAGTCTCATCACTAACACCCACCAGAAAAGCCGAAAGATTTACTGCACCTCGTGTGTAGCGATTGCTGCACTTGCAAAGTCTCAGCACTAGCCGCTACCAAGAGCCTAAGGATTTGCTGCACCTCATGTGTAGCGATGGCTGCGTTCGGAGAGTCTCACCACTAACCCCCACCCAAGCCAAAGGATTTGCTACATCTCGTGTGTAGTGGTGGTTACACTTGCAGTCTCATCACTAACACCCACCAGAAAAGCCGAAAGATTTGCTGCACCTCGTGTGTAGCGATTGCTGCACTTGCAAAGTCTCAACACTAGCCGCTACCAAGAGCCTAAGGATTTGCTGCACCTCATGTGTAGCGATGGCTGCGCTCGGAGAGTCTCACCACTAAACCCCACCCCAAGCCAAAGGATTTGCTACACCTCGTGTGCAGACGAGGATATGAATGCTCGTCCCAAAGACATAGGATAGTAAATTATATAGTAAACAGTAAACAATAAATAATGGCAGAAATTCCTGAGAAGATGAATAATAGTAAAAAAAAAATTAGCGATTGCTAAAGCGAAGGAACTCGCAGACCGAAAATTTTTCTGCATCAGAAAAATTTTGAATCGGGTCCAAATTTCGAAAACACTGAACAGAAAGACTGAGCTTCCAAATCAGAGCAAACCATACTCAATTAAACAGCAGTGTAGTAGAACATTTGCTTCTATGGTGATCAACCAGTTAGTTTCTGATAACAGTCAGGTTTCACTTCGGCGAAACTTGACTGTTTCGCCGAAAAAAAAAAATGACTTCACATGGGTGAATATTCGCTTGATTCTTGCTCCGGTTCAGAGAATATAAAAAATAAATCATTTTCCCGGTCGGCAGATGTATTAAAAGCTCCCTGTTCTGTAACAATAAAAATAAATAAAAACTTACTATTTGAAGGATAAACTATCGAATATACAATACCAATAGAATGTACTATTGGTATTCTCTTTAAGATGTGTATCATCAATATTTTATTCGGTGGCAAAAGTCCATAAACCTCATTTGCATACACTCAAGTATCTGGACTAGTGGGCTTGCAGACTGTCAATACACGCGTGCATGTGTGCATGCGGGTATTATAAACGGTATCAGAAGTGCCAAACTCGAACTAATAGAGGCATAAAATTCTGGTTTTACTCGGCAAAGTGGTTTTCATCAGCTGTCAGTGACGCTATGACTAAAGGCATAAAATATCACTTTCCTAGTGGGCTTGCACACTGTCAATACACGCGTGCATGAGTGGCAGGTATTATAAACGGTATCAGAAGTGTCAAACCCGAACTAATAGGGGCATAAAATTCTGGTTTTACTCGGCAAAGTGGTTTTCATCAGCTGTCAGTGACGCTATGATTAAAGGCATAAAATATCACTTTCCTAGTTGGCTTGCACACTGTCAATACACGCGTGCATGTGTGGCGGGTATTATAAACGGTACCAGAAGTGTCAAATCCAAACCAATAGGACCGTAAAAATTCTAGTTTTACTCGGCAAAGTGGTTTTCATCGGCGGTCAGTGACGCTATGACTAAAGGCACAAAATATCACTTTCCAAGTGGGCTTGCACACTGTCAATACACGCGTGCATGGGTGGCGGTTATTATAAAAGGTACCAGAAGAGTCAAATCCGAACCAATAGGACCGTAAAATTCTAGTTTTACTCGGCTAAGTGTTTTCATCGGCTTTCAGTGACGCTATGACTAAAGGCACAAAATATTACTTTCCTAGTGGGCTTGCACACTGTCAATACACGCGTGCATGTGTGGCGGGTATTATAAAACGGTACCAGAAGTGTCAAATCCGAACTCATAGGGGCATAAAATTCGGGTCTTACTCGGCAAAGGGGTTTTCATCGGCTGTCAGTGACGCTATGCCTAAGGGCATAAAATATCATTTTCCCTTCCAATTTTCATCGGCTGTCAGTGACGCTTTGACTAAAGGCATTTTCCCTTTCAATAACTTTACGTCAGTAGAAAAGACCTCTGATTGGTTAAAAGTGAACCTATCTTCCGAAGCTTCCAGTTCTTCGGAAGCTTCGTCATTGCTTCCCTGGTTCAATAATAAAGATCCTCTTTCACTCTCTCATTCAACCTTATACATACTATTGTCCAACAGTATGGCTATCGACATTCTCTTCTTTTACCTTCCCTGTTTTCAAAATATATAACTGAGCACTTCATTAGTGTCTGAGGTGACAGACTAGCTCAGCATGAATTTATTGGATGGTCAATCTACATACATCGTTCTTTCCTCGTGTTTCATTTTTTAGTATTTTCACGGACTCCTCCCTAACTTCTTCAAACAATTACATCTTTTAAATTCTGAACTACGAAATGAATCTTAAGTTATGTTGTTGTTGTTGGGTTTCTTTATAATTTTTTTTTTTTTTTTTTTTTTTTTTTTTTTTTTAGTGGTATTAATTTTATGTTATGTTTAGTCTCCCACTCTCACAGACCAAAGAGCCTTTGTGGGGGTCTAAAGTTCTGTATGTTTTTCTGCGTTTCTTTTGAATAAATTGATTGAATTGAATTGGTGTCACGTGATGACTTCCATCCAATCAAAGAGCATTTAGTGACCCTTTTGTTTTGAATTTACCACTTCTGGCACAAATTCTAGCGCCTCCAAAAAACCTCTAACCTCTAACACCTCAAACCTCTAACAAATTCTAAATTCTAACATGCATGCGTATTCACTGCGCATAAAACGCACTGGTCCTAAATAGCAATACTTGCGAGTTCCAATTTAAAAATGACCACCATACTTGTGAGCAACCTACTTACTGTGACCAACATTACTATGAACAACCTACTTACTATGATCAACATACTTGTGAACATCAAGCTGAACTCTTCAACTAAATTTCCAACTTATAATATTTGTTTACTTTTTTTTTCTATCAATTTCAACTATAATCGGGCAAGAATTCGGTTTCCTTGAGCGACAGGATAAAACCAACTCAGACATTCTTTTACATGGCCCACTACAAGCCAAGCTTCTTGCGCTTAGTAACCGTTTTACGTCTGTAATAGCCTTTTTTTAGTATTAATAGAATGACTGAATGAGAATGAGATGAGAATGAAATGAATGAGATCCCCAAAATATACAACTCTGCATTTGTTTCTTGTTTCTGTTTCTTCACTTGTTTCTTCAATTCTTATCTGTTCATAGTTTATATATGGCATAATCTTACAGTTTCAAATTTCTTGGATTGTAGCATAAAATACTGAAGGATGTTAGATCGACATCGACCAGCTTTTGCTCAAAATCAGACCAAACATAAATTAGCCGATCTGTGTTAGGGCGTCAGGGAGAAACTCTCGAGCGTCAACTCATGAAAGCTACTTGAGACATCGGTTCTAGCGCTCATTGGAAAGCTGCTAGATTGATACACATAGTCGGGATTAACTTAATGAGCTTGCAATGCAAATCAACGTTGATATTAATCAAGTTAACGCAGACTATACTAAAGATTGTTGATTAATCTTACATTTAAGTTAACATTTGTACAGATAGCAAAATCATTTTTTACGAATGCAATTCATGCCGCCATGGACTGAGTTTGCTTCAGCAACGTCTCTGGAGGATGGGATTGAGGATACATGCAGTATCCATAAAAGGACTCTTAAGCAGGGTTGCCACTCCTAGTGATTTATCACTATTTCTAGTGATTTTTTAATATTGCCTAAACAAAAAAATAACTAAATCAGCACGTAAATCACTAGATTATTGAAATCACAAAAATTTTGTGATTTTTTTTTCACCAGGTGACAAGCCTGCTCTTAAGAGTACATTGTTTATTTTTATTTCATTTAATTAAGAACAATTTGCAGGTATATACCCGTATATTTAGTTTTAAAACTCGGTAGTGTGTTTAAGAACAGTATACAAATTTAGTAAAAAGTTTCCCTGAGACACAGGCAAACCTAGCCAAATATATAGGGAGCCTTTTCTTTGGAGAAGAGGGGGTCAGAAAAAGCGAAAAGGAAAATTTCAACCAATTTTTCAACCACAGTTTTTTTTCTATTATCGGGGAGTTTCTTTCTAACCAATTGAAAGGAAGAACTAGTCCTTATGCTGCAGCTTTACCCAAGTTAGGATACTTCATCAATCAATCATCAATTTATTTAAAGAAAACTTAAAAAAAAATACAAAGCTTTAGACCCCCACAAAGGCTCTTTAGCCTGTGAGAGTGAGAGAGACTAAACACAACATTAAATAATATCACTGAAATCAAACAGAAGGACAAGAAAAAAAATGGAACGATAAAAAAAACAACAATAATAAAACAACGAAGTACATGATTATGTCAAAAAACAATCATTCGTTAAGATGCAGTAACAAAAAAACAATAAATAAAAGAAATGGATAAAAGTATATAATGGACTGAATACAAAAATTAAACAACAACAACATGCGATCGAATATCGTTGACCTACCTCCATTATCGCTCTTTTCTTCTTTGGCCTTGGCTGGCAATAGATGGAGCATCCTTCCTTGGAAGATTGTACCATCTAAAGCAGAATACGCTGCCACCGCTTGCTCTGGTAGTAGAAATGAAACAGTGGCAAAACCTTTAACTTTTCTCGTGTATTTATCGATCGGCAAATGGACTTCTGTTACTGTTCCTGTATAACGACAGAAAAATGAAAATGTTGTTGGAAAATTCTTAATAATCCTTAAAAGTAACTTAATAATTAAAAATGATTCAAAACAAAATCTTGAGCATATCCGTAATTTTAAGAAAAGCTAAGTACTTCCGCCTCCAATTCGCAAGTAAAACATCAATCACAACGAACACAATACATAGAGGAATACTTTGTATTCAGTAATTTTCCAAATCAGTATATTACAATTAGTATATCAAATATTTTGATCTCTCGTTGACCAAATAATTTGCAGTAAATGAGGATGTCAATTTGTATTGCAGTTTGTATTAAATAAAAAATGAAAGTAAGGAGCAATACAAGGGCGGATCCAGGATTTTTTTCGGGGGGGGGGGGGGAGGGGAGGGTTTACTAATTTTTTACTTTTTCGGGGGGGGGGGGGGGGTACTAATTTTGACTCAGTTTTCGACTAATTTTACTGATTTTTACCTAGGTTTTACTAATTTTCGACTTATTTTCGACTCGGTCAAAAATTTCGGGGGGGGGGGGGGGGTTTCAAACCGGGTAACCCCCCCCCCCCCCCTGGATACGGCCTTGGAGCAATATTAAAAACTCAAGGCGATCAGAAATTATTCTGTATGTGAGGGGGGGGGGCACTGCCCCTTCGTCATTTCTCGCTCTTTAACGCTAAAGTCTTAAAGTTTTTTGAAGATACTTCTGAAAGATCTAAAGCCGAACTGGCAAGCCATGACAAAGCCACGACATCAAAATACTTCCACAATTAAAAAAGGATAAAGGCTTCATTATCACTAGAGCTGATAAAGGTAATACACATTTTAATCATGGAAAATTGTGATTACAAACAGAAAATGAAAGCCATTATTTCTGACAGCACCACTTGTAAAAAAAAAAAAAAAAAAACTGATTTTGACCCCACTGACACATACGTAAAGACAATAAGAAATTAAATTAGAGGCATAGAAAAAGAATTTACACATAACCCACAATTTTACAATGAGTTACACCCAAGAGGTTTTCCTGCACCCACAATCTATGGTTTACTCCAAATTCATAAGAATGGTGTCCCACTTCACCCCATTACATCAACTTTTCAGTCACTTATCTCCAAAACTAGGAGAATGGTCGTCAGTGGCGTTCCTTCCACTCTTAGGAACTCAAAAATCTTACTTGAAAAATTCCGCTGATCTCACTAAAAATTAAATAGCTTTACATTAGAGGAGAATTCAATCCTCTGTAGTTTTGATGTTATTTCCGCGTTTCCAACTGTAATGTTAAAATGTGCGAATATATATTAAAGAATAAAATACAAAAAACATTTCGATTGTTACAGGATGTAAAATTGTCTAGCGTGGATGTGATGTTATAATGAGATTGGTTGCGTCGATTAACGAATATTCTTTTGAATTCCGTTTTAGAGGAGATTGTTATAAACAGGTGTTACCGATGGGAGTCCTCTGTTGGCAAACCTTTTCATTGATTATTTTGAAACGTCCGCTATTCAGTTTTAGACTTCCCCTTTGTTTTGGGGTAGATTCATGGATGGGGTTGTTTGTATTTAAAAGCACGGATTTGAGTCCTTAAATCTTTTTCTTGGACATTTAAATAGCTTTGATAAAAACATTAAATTTACAGTTGAGTTTGAAGAAAATAACAGGCTACCATTTCTTGATATTTTGTTAATTAAAAAAGATAACCATTTTCTTTTCCTCAACATATAGAAAACATACAAATAGCGCCAGATATCAAAATTTTCACTCGTGCCACCCAGTTTCAGTGAAAAGAGGAGTAATGATTTCATTCAGCGGCGTTCAAATGCGTGTCTAGCTAGAATCTCATGTCTAGACACGTACCTGGCCAGAAATCAATGTCTAGGAAATTACCGTTCAGAAAAAGAATTCAGTGCTTAGCTAAAACTACAAATATAGCTTCCAATAGACTACAGTTGTCATTTTTTAGCCAATCAAGAGACCTTATGCGGGCAAAACTTCCCAAATTGTAGTCCCTATTTTTACTGTCGCAAGATAATGGAAGAGACAAGTCAAACAACTGCCTTAGTGTGCTTCACTATTATGTCTGGTGTTGTATATTTGCCTAAAATGAAAAAAAAATTAATGAGAAAACAAAAATTAAATTTCAGTTTAAAAATGTAAAAATATATGATGAAAATAGTTTGAACCTGACATGTTCTGATTGGCTGTAATCGAAAAATCCTAGACTATAGAGTCTAGAACTGGGTGCTTAGCTGTAACTTGTCTAGCCAAGCACCGAATTTTACTTGTGAACGGTAGTTGTCTAGACATTGATGTCTGGCCAGACACCTGTCTAGACATGGGATTCTAGCTAGACACGCATGTAAACGCCGCTTTAGTTGACAGGGTTATTAGAATTTTTTCCCAGGAATATCTTGATTCAGAATTACTGTATTTAAAAGATCTTATTTTGTAGTGGTTATCATAAACGAATTAATAGAAAATAAACACATTAAATATAATAATAAAATCAGTTTCACAGTCTTCTGAATTGAATCTGACAAAAAATTATATTTCTTTACCCTATGTACCTGGTCTAGGTAAAAAAAAAAAAAACTATGGGAAGGATCGGACTCGTGGCAATTTGGGTAGTAGTGTCAGGGCCGTATTCAAGATTTATTTTCGGGGGGTTTTTACACAATGCTTTATTTCGGGGGGGGGGGGCTCAAAAAACTCAAATTACGCATAATAAATTTGTTCTATCAATTTTTGTTACGTTTTTACGAGTCAGACAAAGATTTCGGGGGGGGGGGTGGTCAAACTCCCTCCCCTCCCCCTCGATACGGTCTTGAGTGGTGTTTATAATATTTTTTGTTCTTGTGGAAGGTTTTACAGTGGCCGAAACCCACCAACAGCTTATTGAACGATTTAATGAGCATCGTAACTCAGTAGACAATGCTCTAAAATTTAGTAAGTTTCTACCGCCCTGATTATTACGTACAATTTGATGATGCCACAGCCATTTCTAACGATAAAGGCTTGCCACACTCGGACACTGGGCTAGAGAAGCCATTGAAAAAAAAATACATATTCTTGCTAATCTGTCAAAAATAGAGATACAGGTAATTTAAATATTGCCTTGATTTATAACATTCTAATGGCTAATGAGGGTAATAAGGTTTTACGAAATCACTAGGGGGACTAGGTTAAATATAAGACCAAGGAGAATTGCAGCAGTTGAAGCTAACAAAAGGATTATGTAGCAACAAAATAATCAATTTCATTTTCTTTGATTTTTATCCAGTCGCTTCAGTTTTCTCACTGAAGAAATTATATTTATCTTCTATGGTGCTCTGTTTTTTCCTCGCTTTTAGATTTGTTTAATTTTAGGTTATTTTAGATTTTATCTTTGCTTCTTAGCATCTACTGTTTTAGTTTGTCTTTTCCTTCTACTGGCCGTGGTCCTGTTTGTTTTCTTCATTTTGGGATTTGTCTCTCTATTTTTAAAAACAATTCTCATTCAAGTTCAACTGCTCTTGTATTTCAGAAGTTGTTCTTATAGAATTAGGCTGAAAAGTCAAACTTTACCGGAAAAATCAAGCGATGAGGAAGGGGCAGCCCCCTCATAGACGACATTATTTATGTCCGTTTAAGTTTTAATGTTGCTTCTTACTTTCAACTGAAAACACAGTTTTTTTATTAATTTCTGACAGTTTTTCAAATCATACCATTAAACCCCACAACCCCTATGTAAAATTCCCCAGGAAAATTCTTCCCAGAAACTTCCTTTCCTAGGCGCTTTCCAATCTTTCAGTCACTTAAAAACGGCAAAGGAAGTTTAAATTTCCGTTCAAATGAGCCCTCTCCCGACCTTCTAGGACTATTGGTTCGATACAAAAAACCCAGGGGGAAAAAACAAACAAATAAACACGCATCCATGATCTTTCTTGAGCAAAAAATATAATATTCCACATTTTTTTTTTTTTTTTTTTTTTTATAAGAGCTTTGAAACCGCTTAGGGGACTCAGATATACTGAATTTAATGGATGAAATCTGAAGATGATGGATTTTCATAAAGATCACTTGAATTTTTCGGGGGTTTCCCCGCTTTTTCGAAATTCAAGCAAATCTTTGCAGGCTCGTAGCTTTCGAATGGTAATACTAAACTTAATGAATTTTATATATTTGGAATCAGCATAAAAAGCCAATTCTATTGACGCTAACAAAGCCAATTCTATTGTTATCAAAATTCCTTTTTTTAGAGTTTTGGTTACTATTGGGCCGAGTTGCTCCTTACTTACAGTTCGTTACCAAGATATGTTTAATTAATCAATAGAAAGCTTATGATGATGTATTTGTATTGACTTTTGTGGCATTTATATGATTTTCTTGTTTTTTACGAGAACACAGTTCTGTGGAACGTTGTCGTTTTTTCAATTACAAATCCGGTGCTTAACTGAATTATTATAATAGCCTCTACTTTAATCATGTAACCCAATTTGAGACTTCTGGCATATCACTAAGCTAAAATTTTAGATTTGATGTTATAGCTTTTCCAGGGCTTTTTTTACTTATTATTTTAAATACGTTTTTTATTCTTGGTTACTATGGGTCGTGGTTCATCCTACTAGTTTGCAGCTACCATTGCAACAAGATGACGAAAACTCAGCCTAAAAACTATCGGTATAAAAATTCAATGAAGTTTTCGACATGCAAATATAACAATTGTGGCAGCGATCGCTGCCACTATAAAATATATCATGAATATATCAAGGTGGCAGCGATATCAAGGTGGACCACTATAAATATATCAAGGTGGCAGCGATCGCTGCAATCTAGTAAAGAACGAAGTTCAACCCATAGTATTTGGGTATAACATGGGTATAAAATTTGGACAGAGGTCAACTACATTGGGTGAATTGAACTTTACTCTGTCAGATTTTAATAGATTATCATAGATAGAGTTCAGCCCAAATTCATCTGTATGCCGATTTTTCAAAGCAATATTCTTGAATAAGATTTTTTTTTTATTTCAAGAGTTTCACGAAAATTTGGCTTTAAAAAAAAACCCCGATCCCTAGAAATCAAAGAGACATTCTCGAACAAAATAAATGGTCTGGAAAATTTAAAATATGTTTTGAAAGGGCTGAAGTAAAATCTTCAGACTTAGAATCTTGCTTTAAAGCCGAATCTTCGGCTTTAAAGCAAGATTCTAAGTCTGAAGATTGAAAACCCCATTCAGAAAAGTTACGGCCCCCCCCACCTTGAACAACGAGAGGAAAATCAATTTTGCATGGGCAGCACAAATGCTGTTCTTGTCACATAACTCGCTTGCTTCACTTGCTAGAATCAGCTGCTTGGGGCCTTTGGCTTTCACAAATAGAGCACGACGCTACCTCCCTCTGTTCGCATAATTCAGCAGCTCGGGTTTTCAGCTCTCACACATTTGTTATCCTGGCACCAAATTTGCAGGTTTTTTTGTTACATCTTTCGAAAACCCCCTACGTGCACGTCCAATCCTGATCTCACACTAGCCCCCCCCCCCCTCACACACAAAAAAATTCGAGAAAACTGCTTTCAAACTACCAGTTACTGTAGTGACTGCAGTTTGTATGGTCTATCAAAAAGTTAAAGCTAGTGCGTCTCGACATACACCTTGACTAGCACCCGTTTTCAGTTCATTTTCTCCGATCTTTTCTGACATCACCGTCAAACTTCGCGTTTCGTCTATTTGGGAATTCGAACAGTTTCACCGACGTACATCATCAACGGCATCTGTGACAAAAGCTTCTACGTTTTTCGCTCCCTACGTTTTTCGCTCCCATCATCTTTTTTTTTTCACTTATTACTTGTTACTTCCCCGTCTTATCCTTTCTCCCCTTTTGTTTCCTGTTGCTTAAATATTTTTGTTCAATTTTTAATATTTTGTTTATATTGACTTTTTATTTTTTTTTTCTATTCTGAGCAATTTTGCTGACGCGACATCCACCTCAGTTAGACACATTAAAATCAGCTTTCCTGATTGTTCAAAGATCCGGATTTTCCAAAGCTTATACAAATAGATGTTGACGCTCACAACTGCAACTTGGATATGTTCATGATTCAAAGAAGAAAGAAGTCTTCAGATGACTTCCTTTTCAAAGAAGAAAAAGAAGACTTCAAATCAATTTTGAAAATCACATCCAAATCCGTTTTCATTAATGATGATGCTAATGATAACACAATGAAGGATTTGACACTCGGAACTTGCAATAGACGAAAACGTCTAGCTCCGAGTTTTAAAATCACCCAGTATACAAAAAGGTAGCAGGCACATTATATTTGCCTGCAAAATGGCGGAAACTCTGAAACGTGCCTATGAGAATATCGATGAAGTGGGTAGTCTATATGCAGCTAACTGGGAGGTAAATCTATAGGTAATAGATGACCCTGGTGTTCGCTTTTTCTTTAAAATCATTCTTGTCTGTCCATGGTAAACAGGGTTGCTGTGGATGATTCTGCAAAACGTCTGGGCACTACAACAGTTCGGTAACCACGACTGAAAAAAGAAGAGCAATTCTTCCAGCATCCTTTATCAAAGGGGTTTACTCGATTCCTATACTTTCCGGTCAAGTGCTCATGTGATGTTCTTCCTGTGACTACAAGGAATATATGAAATCCCAAGAGTGAATACAGGGGTATAGCTTGAACCACTATAATCCCTATTAAACCTATAGATACTATCATCGTCACTTCAGTGAAATCTTCTAGGTGATTGAGAGCATATAGTAAGCAAAAACTAAAACATGTCGTCATATATATTGCCAATGACGAAAGAAATAAGACAAAAATCCGATAGTTTCGTCGTCCAATACACTTGTTTAAGATCTTACAGTGGTGATCCAGTGTATCAACACATTTATTACAAACACTGCAATGAGAGCATCTTGGAGGCCTGTAAAAGCTACATTTGCGACACCATTTTACTTGAACGGCGACACCATTTAAATCGATTGTTTTAAAAGGAGGTTCACCATCCACTTTATCAGCACCAGTTTGTGCTTTTGTAACTGTGCCAGGGTCCATAGCATAACAGAAAAAAAGTCACTACTACAAGCAGAGCCAAAGTTCCCAGACAGACTGCGATTGACAGATTGGCAGGAGATAGATCGAACAAATACTGGCGGAAAAGGAAGAAGAAAAAGCATCCAGTTTCCCCCACAAAAAGAATAGAAAAGACAGTGACATAAATATATCTTTTTACCAAATTCTTGTCAGATTTTTTTTCCAAGCTTTCAAACTTACTTCCAACATAAAGCCGTACGGTATGAAACTAGGATTCAGTTCCTTCGACTTCACTTCCAAAATTTCTTAGGAAATTTTTTTTTTAAGAAAAAAAATGTTCTTAAGGAAAATTGTTCTTTAGAAAGAACAGAAAATTGCTGGTCTACCTGTGAATCTTTATGATATTTAGGGCTTTCTAATCCTTGTATCAGTTCAATGATATTTTTGTGTACAAGATAAACCTGTCATTAACGTCATGGAAAAAAATTATGAAGCGTCGTTAACGTTCTCTCAGAATCAATTACTGCTAACCAGTCAGTGCTAACCCATGAAAAAAATTTATTTCATTGTTGTTCAAATTGGGGCTGTAATTGTTTTACATAGGTCTTAGACAATGACAATTCGAACGGTGCACCTTTCGTATCGATTCGACAGCATTTTTAAGAGGTATCAGGCTCTTTTCAAATTCATGTAAATTATTTTCTAAATAACATTTTACTATTAAGACTAATCGAAATATTAGTTACTATTTATGAATCGAGGTGATATCGCTATTTTTTTTCACATAAAATTTTAAATTTAAGTTTTCGGTTAGTCGGTTCATCTTTAAGTTTGGTTTAAGTTCAGTTTTAAGTTCGGTTAAGTTTTCGCTTCATTTTAAAGTTTTCGATTAGTATTGAGCACAGTTCATCTTTACTCGGTTGCAACTATTGCTGCTACCATGATAACGTAAACATCATAAGAAAGATTCCAAACTATCTCAGTGTATATTATATATGATATTTGTGAAAGTGGAAGTGGGAATTTGTGGAAAAGTGGAATTGGACTTTGAAAATGAAAATGGAAGATTGTAAAAGGGGGAATTTGAGAGGGTAGGAAAGAAAGATAAGTTCTCTATTAAAACAGTCTATTAAAACAGCAAAAGAAAAAAACATCTCCTCGAAAAGAAAAAGTTATTTTGTGCCACTTTTTCACATATATAAGAGTACCGGGACGCATACTCTACCCACTATCTTTGAGAAGTTCAAGAAAAAATTTCAATTATTTGTGAAGTAACGTCCTTGAGCACTTTACATAATACTTTTAATGCAACGTATAGAGTATCAGAAAACTTAAAAAAAAAAGCCTTACGTTTCCGTAGTGATGTTGCTATTTATTGACACGGATAACATTTCTTAGGTTTGATTTTGTCAGCTTTTGCCTTATAAACCCGAAGGAAAAGTTAAATTCCAAAGGAGTTCATGTTTTCGTATTGTATCATATCTACTCTTTTTAAGTGAGCAAACTGTGCACGATAATATATAGCACCGGGACTCCGGGCCCCGACAGGCTTGTATATATTTTACTACTACTACTACTACTAACAACTCACCGCAGCACCAAGCCGCCTGAGGCCAAACACAGCTACGCACGCTCCTCCTCCACCCCCAATCTATTCAAAGCCTCCCTTTTTACACCCGCCCACGAAGTTCCCATTCCTTAAATCTTTCTTTATGACGTCCTCTCACCCCAGACGGGGACGACCTGCTTTCCGTTTAGCCCTAGATGGTTGGCCGAAAAGAACAATATTCAGAAATCTGTCATCCTTCATCCGCACAACGTGCCCTAGCCACCTCAACCTTTCTTTCATTATAGCCTTAGAGAGCGGTATTGAACCACATTTTTCGTATAGCCTATTGTTTGAAATACGGTCAGTCAGCCATTCTCTAATTATGCATTAGTATAATTATCGCGTTATTCTTTAGTTTTAAGTCTTGAAATGTCAAATTAGCAATTTCAATTGAATTAAGAAATTCTGGCGTGATTTCAATTCCTCCTTCCCGTCAATGCATTAAAGAATCCATTTTGTAGGATTCGTTTTCTCCGGGGAATAGTTGTGATTCTTCCTGTTGCTTTTCTTCTAACCGCGTATTTCTTTTACTATTCCACGTGACCATCCCTGTCGAGATCCTTCTAACCGCAAAATTCTTTGTCCATTATTTTCATTTGGGATATGTTGTGATGCTTGCTGTCACATGACTTTTAGGCGAAGATCTTGTTGCGCTTCATTTTCGTACGTCATTACCTCGAACATTTTTCCATGCCTTTTGTTTTACCTGTTCGGATTCATTAACTACTGTGTTATTCTTTCTTTTTAAGTCACATTTTCATTTGCAATTCAATGTGATATTTCCCGATTCTTGTTCCCTGCCTTTTTCTTTAGCTGTTCAGAGACATTTGTCATCTTGTGTAATTTTGCACGTGTCACAGATAATAGAAACCCATTCCTTCTTCCTGTTTATCCTTCACAGACTCGTACACGTTAAACTAACAAGTTCCTTCAGTCGATTGTAATTTTGTACTATCTTCTGACCAACGATTTCGCTGTGCAACACTTTTGCTTGCAATTCTTAATTATTTTTGCTGGTTCTTGTTCTATGCCTTTTTCTTTAGCTGTTTGGAGTCATTTGTCATAATTTTAATGTCATAGAATTTCCCAGTAATTTGACCCTATTTAAAGTGCGTGAACACCAAAAAATATTTTTTCCAGAAAAACTACATCTTAGTTTAATCCAATCAGTTTAGGCTTCTGAAAACAAAACTAAAAGTAAGATCAACTAATACAGTTTTTTTTTTTTTTTTTTTTTTTTTTTTTTTTTTTTTTTTTTTTTTTTTTTTTTTTTTTTTTTTTTTTTTTTTTCATTGTAATCTAAATCCTCATATCATATCGTAGTTGCAGCGACAGGTCTACTCTATATTTGCATACAACCGAAGATCTTCAATTGCCTAAACCTAAACATATTTCAGATAAATCAAAGTCGTATTCGGCTAAATTCCGGATACCATTTATATATTCATTATGTACGTCATTCCCACTTGTCATCAGCATCATATTTCATTTTATAAGTCACACCTAAAGGCGTGACATTTTTACACCTGTAAAATTATTTTGTAAGCACCTGATTAATTAACAACTAATCAATAATTAATTAACAAACTGAGTAGCTTTCAAATGAAGCTTAAGCAGGGCAATATACGTACCATCACACTTTCATTCCCCTAATCTACATCAGCATATTATCCTCTCTTTGAGAAGAACTTTCGTGAAGAAGAAGAAGAGGAAAGAAGAAGAAGTTTTTCGTGAAAAAGAAGAAGAGGTTTTTCGTGAAGCGTAAAGATTTTTGGCAATTACCTCAGAAGAATGAAAATTAAAGTGACAATATACTTGGAATCGACTGATTCATTCATAGTTAGTATTAGCTGAGCCCCGGTGTTACTAAACTTTAATTGTAAACAAACCTTTGCTTTGCCAAGGTTGAAAATTCAAATGAACAGAATTAGTACGTATATGAGGGGGGAGGGGTTGTTCCTCCACCAACTTCACTCTTCACGCTAAAGTCTTCAAATACTTTGAAAAATAATTCTCGTTCAAGTTCAACGGCGGCCCTTGGTGTTGGGCAGTCTTTCCAAGAAAACTATGAAAAAAGTCAAACCATAGCATAAAGGGTGGAAGTGACAGCCCCTCTAATAAAATTCGTTTTAAGTTTCAATGTTGCTCCTTACTTCCAGCTGAAAAAACACTTGATTTTTGTGTTTTTTTCTGACCTTTTCGAATCGAACCAGGCAACCCCCCCCCCCCCCGTGTAGAAGTTCCCATGGAAAATTGCTGCCGAAAACTTTCCTCTTCACAGGAAATTCTCAGTTGAAAATCCTCCTTCCCCCTGCGGAACATTTTTCCCAAAAATTTTCGTATCCTAATAACAAATACTATATGGCCTGATCATGAAGCCTCTGATGATATTAATCTTGGTCCGCAATTTGAACGGTGGAGATGTCATAGAAATGCTCCGCTCCAAACCCATCATAGGTCCAACCTATATTGAGGCACGACCTCCAATGCTGAGGATGGATAAGAGGTATTTTGGATCTGTTCCCCATCCAAGGAATGCACTGGTCTTTGGATCTATTTGCCTTTGTTGGGCTAACTAACCGACAAGGTGTCTTTTACTTTTTTACAATTGATCGAAACCAGCCTCGAACCAAACTGACCTCTCGTCAATGATCTTTCGCACATCCATGGACAATCCATTCGGACTTATTTATGGTAACCCAATGCAATGTACGAGGTCTCCAAACTATATTTGAGCAGCTCCTATATTTGATGAGCTCCATAAAACAATATATTATGTGTATTATTGAGACGAATCTCGACCATAAGATACAGAGCAGAGAGGTTGCCATACAGGGGTGCACGCACCTTAGAAGAGACCGAGTACACACTGATGGTGCAAAATATGGAAGAGGAGAAGGAGGAGGAAGTGTTTCCTTTATATACAGGATCACATGCCATACTCATGTCTGAAACTCCCAAACTCAGCATGTAAAGAAACTATATGGGTTAGGGTGACCCTTTCAAATAAGTTTGCGATCATTGGGACTATAGCCTCCTAACCTTCCAGATCAGTAGCCACCTTGAAATTTCCCTTGATTACATTCGGGTGAATACGCAAAGTTGGCCCTTACTCTTCATGGAGATTGCAAAGTCCATCATAGCATATGACTCCGTAGCAAAAACATTTATAAGGAGCGGTTAAACTTGCATAATCTATCTCTTTTGTATGGGCTTGAACAAACTGGTTGAATTCAATATCTGTCATAACCCGAACGGATTATCTTGTCTTGATCTATTTCTTACGGATCAACTGGATTTCTTTAAGGTTGACACTCAAACATTCACAAGTGATCATGTAGCCGCTCTTGCACGTAGAAATCTTCACATTGCTCCCCCCTATAAAGCACGGGCGACAAATCTCGCAGTACGTGAGGGGAGATTAGGATGGATAAGGATATTCACTTGCTTCTCAGCAATCCTCCTCCATTAAGGTCTCAAGAAAGCCGCAGAAAGGTGCCATCAGGCGCAGATCGAATGTATCGCAGTTACATCCCATCAAATCGGATCCAGGTATCAAGGAAGGACAAACCTTTGTTCAATATCAACTGCAAAGAGCTATCAGAGCAAAACAAAAGATACACAAGCGATGGCTACTCTCAACAAGCGAAAAGGAGAGATTTGATATCAGAAAAATCCGTAATGACAAAGTTCACACAATTCGGCAATCACGGGTGCAGTACAAAGAAAAATTCCCTTCAAAGCTGCAAAATGCCTCTGCCAAGAGCTGGTGGAGGGTTGTCAATGATACATTACCGTCACCTAAAGGAATTTCAATTCCTTCCCTAAAAATTCGCAATGGGATTACTGTCCAAAACCCTCAGGCAAAGACCGAGGCTCTTGCCAAGGCGTCTGCCAAATTCTCAAATCAGGAAGACAACAGTAAAAAAGTTCCCGATTTCCCTCATCGAGCCGATACTCTTCTTGATCACGTGAACTATTTCACCCTCAAGGTCTTGGTTGGAATTTTGTCATCGCTTTTCCGGCCGTGTTTTTTCTCTAGAACCCTTCCACACAAATGGAAATCTGCCAATGTCATTCCTATGCCTAAACCAGAAGGCGATCCAATGAGAGAAGGCTCATATAGGCCAATCAGCCTCCTCATCTGCATTGGTAAAATTTTCGAAAAGGTTTCAAATCATTCACTTTATCAGTACCTGGAGTCAAATAAACTTTTCTGTGACCACAAACATGGATTCCACTGGAAGCATTCAACGCTTCGCTGATTAATGGCCCAGTACCAGGAGTGGATGGAACTTCTGGCAAAAAGATACAACATCAGGCTATTATCATTTGTCATTACTGAAGCTTTCGACTGAGTATGGCGCCCTGGCTTTCTGAAAAAATTTAAACTTATGGTGTCAGAAGACGACTGTTAAAGGTGATTGAAAGCTTCCTTTCTGATCGTTCATTGTGGGTTTTCTCTTGACAAATCCACCTCCCTCAAATATCCAATAAAGGCAGGGGCACCCCAGGGTAGACCTACACTTTTCATTCTTACTTATACGACATGGGAGATAACCTTGCAAGCCCTATGCGTCACTTTGCCAATAACACCACAACGTATTTAATCATTACAAAAAATGGAGTCCCTGTCAAAGTCTCCCCGCCACTGTAGACAGATCTTTTGGAAATTGAAAGGTGGTCTGATCACTTGATGGTCAGATTCAATGCATCAAAAACAAAAGAGCTGATGATCTCCCGATGAAAAGTACCAGGCATACACCCCAACTTCATCTTCTAGAACGAAGCTATAAAGAAAGTCAACAAGATCCGTCTCGTTGGAAACCCCTTCTCAACAAACCTCTCTTGGAATAACTATCTCGATCGGGTAAGAACCTCCTGAGAAAGAAAGCTGTGGATAACTCTTAGCTGCAAAAAACCTTCAACTGCTTTGCTCCATCATCCCACTTTGCAAGTCTTGCATCAGACCCATTACTGAGTATGGATGCCCGCTGTATACTGGCTCTCCAAAAACGTTTCTTGCACTAATCCAAAAGATCCAAAATAAAGTAAAAGGGCAGGTTCCCCATGACAAATGTTTCGATGAATGTTTTCTACAAGCCTCCTTCTCTAGAGCTTCCTCGTATTGCGTCAACTGCCTAGCCAACAAGACAAACATGAAGGCAAACACATCGGCCCTATTATCTTGAGGTTGGCAAGCCAAGAACAGAGTAGTTAAATAGCAGCTTCATCGTCTTTACGCTTCAATCTAGAATGATCTTTAACAGAAAGTTATCCCAAAAGTTTTTCTGTTGATTCTTTCGAAAGACGAATCAATAATCATCTAAAAGCCTAAAAGATTAGCAGCAAATCAGATATTCAATCATAGCTGGCACTACAAACTGAAGTAAAAAATTGTTAACAATTGGCAAATTGTTTTGAAACTACAACCACTTCCCCAGAGGCTATGTAGAGTCATATCATCCCCAGAGGTATGATTATTGGCCCTTTCAGCTATGCCTAATCAAGCAAATATCTCGAAATTTTTATCAGATTTCTTTGGAAAAGGGGGGGGGGCGTGGGAGGAGGGCTAGTTCCCCTCCTATCTTTTTGGTCACTTAAAAGGATACTCGAACTTTCAATGACCGTTCAAATGAGCCCTTTCCCGACCTTCTAGGACCACTTGCTCGACAATAACCATCCGTGGGAACAACAACAATAAAATTAAAAACAAAAAACATGCATCCAGTATCTTTCTTTTGGCATAAAATACAAAACTCCAAATTTTCACAGACAACTTTACAGAAAGGATGTCTGATATGCTGAATCTGATGGTGTAATTTTCATGAATATTGCTTGACTTTTTTAGAGTGTTTCCTCTTTTTCGAGAATCAGGCAAATTTTCCCAGAGTAAAAATGAATTTTATGTTTTGAATAAGCATAAAAAACAGTTTTTTATGTATACATTGTTGTAAAAATTCCGTCTTTAGAGCTTCGGTTACTACTATGCCGAGTCGCTCCTTTATTACAGTTCATTACCATGAAATTTTTAATAATAACAAGAACATGGCCAATCAGCCTTAATCTTGCAGAAAAAAAATAAATAAATAAAAATCGCTTAAAGTCTAAAATTAAAAAAATATTGTAAAACAAATTGTCCGTAGGCATTTCAGTAACAAAAAATTGTTAAAAAAAAACGTTTTCCTTCATTCAAACAATACATTTTAAAAATTAATTTATAATAATTAATTTAGGAAAAACATTGCTTCGAGTGCTGATTACAGTAGTAGGTTACCAAGTTAGAATATGAAGGTCATAAATTTATTTCAAAAAATAGATTTGGTCTAGGGTTCTTTCACACTACGTCGTAAAACCTTTCGCCCTGGCAAAAACTTTATAGTCTATGTTACGGCATGTAAATTTACGCAGAATTTTTTTTTCGCAACATAGATATTGCTACACAGATTCGAAATCGACTTAGAACTTAGAAGGTAACATAAGTTTTTACTACGACGGTCTAATACGAAGTGTACGATTACGATTGAACGTGGAAAAGAACCTAACCAACGTGAAGGTTACAGTTAAAGTAAGGTAGTCTTCTATCCTACGGAGTAAATTTTGTCCGTAACGTAGGTAGTGCTAAGTAGACTCGAAATCGTCTTAGAAGTTTAAGATAAGTTTTAATTATGGTATTAAAAAGTCGAAAATAGCAATTACAAAACGTAATTTCTGAAAGGCTAATGAACAGATTTTGAAAAAGAATTGAGAAACTTTTCCTAGAAAGCCGTTACCGCTTGATCAGAGCTTGAATCTCAATTCCACATTTTTAATTTTTAAATAGCTTGCTTATGATGATTGAGATGAGCTTAGACAATTATTTTGATGGTTTTATGGATTTTTACGTCAGCCTAGTGTGAAAGACCTTGTTTAAGAGTGAAAGATTATACTTAAAGTGAGGTAACTTAACCACCTAGCATAGAAAATTACGTGTACTCATAAATCCGCCGAAGTTTTATGCTCCAAAATAGTCGAAGAAACAACTGATAAATCTTCTTATCAGTCATGGAATCTAGCAAAATAATCAATTTGGCTATCAAACAAAGCGTAACAATGGAAAAACACCTATGGTAAAAAAAGGGTATAAGTTGGATACATAATGCCTTATTGCTTATGCCTTCACCTTAGACACTTTCAATGTCTAGCCTCAAAACCCCAAATGGAATGATGTTGAATAGTTTTGTCAAGGCTTCTGTTTTTAACATACCATAAGACCCAAAAAGTTTTTGAAGGTCATCCTCAGTTGTATCATAGCAAAGATTACGGACAAAAATCCGTCCTGATTCCCCAACACTTTCGTCTTTTTCCAATTCTTTTTCTTTTTGCTTCCACTCAGGCAATTCTTCCTCTTTCTCCTCATTGCTCTCCTCTTTGGATTTGACGTATTTTGTAACTGTGATGCGGTTTCCACCTAGAAACAAAAACAAACAAGCATATAAGTAACGAAATTGTCTTCTTTTTTTGGTATCCTGCCAAAAAAAAGAATACCGTAAGACCAAAAATCCATTTTTACATCTAAGGTCATTGACAAAAGCCAAATTTATCTGGTTCTTAAGATAACGGAAAATATTCAATAAAAAAAGACATACAACCAGTTTTGATTTTCATGCTACAATCCCCAGGTATAAAAAATGCAATATCTTTTTTCCTCCCTTTCCTTACACTGATAAGATTTTTAACATGAAAAATCCAAATATTCGGTGTAATCATTTTATTTCAACTGTCTAAATCTATTGTTTCATCCTTTATTTTCTGTATTTTTGTCACTTTTTTATGCCCGTACTAAAATACGACTTCGGGTTAGCCTGGTTCGAACCGGTTTAGAACCGTGCCAAACCAGCTGGCTATCTCAGAGTATGCATTCTCTGTTAATTTGGCCCTATTTGAGCCAAAATCAATATTCTACGGCACACAATGGCAGAAAACGGAACTCTGTTTTGATGCGATCTATTTCGTACTTAGATAAGGAACGACATTTTTCTTTGTTTCCATTCAAATGATCCCTCTCTATATATTCTACTATCACCAGTTTGATGTGATAACTTGTCGAAAAAAAAATATCAGTATTACCTGATTGATATACATACAAAAAAATATATAATTTTCATCGTTGATCAAGAAAGGGAAGTTACTAGATATTTTCCCGAGAAATTGCTTACGGATTGTTTCGGGTACCCGGCTGACTGACCGTTTTTCAAGTAGTCGACTGTACGAAAAGTGTGGTTCAGTCCCGCTTTGTATCATTACAACGAGAGAAAGGTTGAGATGGCTTGGGATTCAGCGGATGAAGGATGACAGATTGCCAAAAAGTTCATTAGGTCGTTAAATTGCCAAAGAAGCAGATCGTCCATGGTTGGGGTGGGAGGATGTTGTAAAGAAAGTTTCAGGGGAAACGGGAGCTTCTTGGGAAGATGCAAAGAGGGAAGCTTTGGATAGATTAGCATGGAGGAGGAGCATGCGTAGCTGTATTGGCCTAAGGCGGCTTGGTACGGCCGTGGTTTTTTAGTAGCAGTAGTAGTAAATCAAGAAAGGGGACCATAAAAACTCCATCCAAGGATTTACGGGAATGGGGACAATTTCAAATGTATACTTTTTACTTTAACTGAGTTTCTTTTGAGGGTTTTCTTGGTCTTTTTCAAAAGTATGAAATATTTCTTCTCGCAATTGCAAATAGCTATTCACTTAGGCAATCATACTGTCAAATTAGTTTTACATGAATAACATTCGTCAGTAGACAATTTCTTTTAAAACCTCATTTTTGAAAGTCTTATACTAGGGGTCATTGTTTGATCTTTATAGTTGCAGCTACTGCTGCAACTATGAAATCTAAATATTTTAAAAAGTAATAAGACTTCTTCTCTCTCATATGCAAGATTGCCTATAACATTGATTACCGGTTGTTATATTTACACCAATTTTAGATTTTAATTTTTAGTGAGTTTATATTGGTAGCTAGTTATACTTAGTCACCATTGAACTTCCACAAGACCTTATTCCACTCAATTGAGCTATTGCAATCGTTAACCATCTTTTCTAATATCTTTTTAAAGCTATCAGATTATTATATAGTCAAGTTTAAACAAATTCCATTAATGAATTACTCAATATTCAGAAGTTTGGGACGTCAAAAAGTTTATTCATTTCACTAGCTTTTTGTCCAGAACTATGAAGTCTTCTGCTGGGGCTATGAAAGTCTAGCTGGTGGCCGTTCAGCCTATAAGACAGCTAACCGGCCACCATAAGCTTTCGGTTGGATTTCATTTGACACCAATCAAGGTTCCAAAATTTAGAACTTCTTATCCATATCAAATTACCCAAGATTCGTACTCGAATCTTGGAAATACTCGAATTACCCAAGATACGAATCAGATTGCCATATTACCCTTATTATCGATTAGGGGGCTTGACCCCCCCCAAAAAAAAAAAAAATGTTTGTTTGTCCGACTCTTAATTTTCCTTAGGCCGTTTTTTTCGATTTTTTTTTTTCCTTTTTACATTTTCAAAGAAAAATAATAATAAAGAGAAAAACACAAAGAAAAAAAAATAGACACGTATAATACTGAATTACATAGAAGTTGTACTTTAAATCAAATACTTCGAAAAATCTTCGCAGAGGTAGGTAAGCATCCAGCCTCGAACGATCCATGTCCCAAATATACATATGCATGTTCAACAAATGGCTAGATTTACAAAAAAATAAATGAAATGAAAAAAAAACGAATATTCTAAATAAAATTTCACAAAAATTTAAATATATATATATAGTCTGAAGGTTCTTTTAAAGTTCCCCCTCCCACGAGTTACACCAAAGGAGTGACGAACAAAACAAGAAAAGAAACAAGAGAAATAGCCAAATGGTATGAACGACATGAAAAAAAAAAATCAAGAAAACATAGCAAAAATTTTGAGATTTCGGGGGAAGGGGAAAAGAAAGGAATATTAAAGAAAGGAATGTTACCTAGTATACTTCTATTCTTGTTGAGAGCCAATTTGAATTCCTTTTCGGTAACGACGAGCCAATATACGCCACTCCTTTAACTTTTGGTGGCAGTCTTAGACTTTTTAATTTTATCGGCTTGAAAAACTTCTTAATGTCTTTCTTCTTTGCAGAAAAGGGTAAGCCTCTCACTAAAACATATCAATTGAAACATACCAAACATAAAAAAAACATATCGAACATTACAAAAAATACTACATTACTTCCTCCGCCTTCAATTTTACCTCAAAATTTTCAGGCCAAACTTAGTAAAATTTTCATTTATAAACAAAATTAGTTTCAATTTATTAATTAATTAACCGTCCATTTTTAATTATTTTTTAGTTCATGATTTAAATTATTTGATTATTATTATTTATTTGAATTTCATTATTTTAATTATTATGAAACAATTTGTAATCCTTAGTTTGTTTTTATTGTATTGGTTAATTAATAAATTATTAATTATTTTCATTTATTAACTACGCACTCTACTTTATCAATAAGATTTCTAAGATTTCTGAGACCGGGACATGTGCACCTTCTGTCCCTCCTCTAAAAACACCTCTGACGAGTCCTACCTATAAAAAAAAAAAAAAAAAAAAAAAAAAAAAAAAAAAAAAAAAAAAAAAAAAAAAAAAAAAAAAAAAAAAAAAAAAAAAAAAAACTCTTGTCATTCCAGTAGCTTTTAAGTACGACGCTGTCTAATCACTCCAGTTTTAAAGTGGTAGGAAAGTGCCATTGGTCGTTGTACATACGATTGAGTTAATCATACGATTGAAGAAGCCTCATACGATGTACATACGATTGAGGCTCCCTTTGCGCCGGGTGCCTTTTTGTAATCAAATAACTTTGACTTGGGAATTCTCAACCCACCCCCGCCCCCATGAACAGCACACGTCCACACAGCACTATCGCCCCATTTGTGTAGTACTCTCTAACACATTAACGTAAAATAAATTTATAAAGACAACAATAAATTACCATTAAATTAAAATTAACTATATAAAATTAAATAAATAAACTAAATTTAAAAATACAACCAAATAGTTAATATTAACATTAAAATTTAAAAACAATCATCAACAAATCAGTTGAAATGCGTTAAGCACGGCATTGTAAAATATAATTCCTTATTCTTTTATTTACTTTTCTTTTATTAAATTCCTTTTATTTACAGTAAAATAATTTGATAGTTTATATTTTTATTTTTAAGCACATTCCAAGACATGATATACTGCTGAAGATTACATTTTATAGTTTTATTTTTATGTTTTATGCTGAATGTTATGTTCACCCGAATGTTAACACACACAAAAATTTTGTTTATTATATATGTGTTTCTACATATGGACGAAAGAATTGGCCAACAATCGTTAGCAACCAATGGAAAGGCAAAGATATATCTTTAATGCGCGGGGGGGGGGGGGGGGGGGTTACCAAAAAACTTGGCAAAACACATCAAAATTTATTTATATGCATTTTTGTTACCTATTTACGAGTCGAAAAAAAATGCAGTGTGGGGGGGGGTTAAACCAGGTAACCCTTCTTCCTGGATATGGCCCTTTCCAAGATTTTTTTGGGGGATGGGGGTAAAAAACTAAAAACACATCAAAACTTTATTTATATTCATTTTTGTTACGTTTTTACGAGTCGGACAAACCTTTCAGGCGGGAGTGAAACCCTCTACCCCTCCCCCCTCCTGGATACGGCCTTTTCCATGGATAGGATTATTTATTGAAAGACTTTGCAGTTTTTTTGGAATTTTCTTTCTCAGTGTTGTTCTTTCTGCCTTTCATTCTTTTTTAGTTTTTCGTATTTTTATTCGTTCATTGAACTTCGGCGTAAGAAGGAAGTTATCATATTATTGTCAAAACACAAAATTTACATAAAAACAAACACAAGTCAAAATAAAAAAAAAAAGGCAAGATACTAGATTTATCAAACAAATCTTTAAAGGCACCGAACTTTTTTTTTACAGCTTACTATTACAGCAACTTGCTGAAAGTAATTGCCATTGGTAATTTGCCATTGCCATTGGTAATTGCCATTGGTAAGAGTCTGCAAAAAACAATAAACATGTAAACCGTCTTTCAGGTTCCCCAACGGTCAAACTGATGTATCAATAACGTTGCTCGATGTTGTATATTGACAATGTAAAAAAACAAACCAGCCTTAACGACAGTGAACTAACTACATAAAACTAAATCTTAAGACAAAACAATAGATTATTGATTCAAAGTCCTGTGGACATGGTCAGTTTTTCATTGGTACAGAATGACATAAAAGTTTAATACAGGCTATACGCTTGATCTGAAGATAAAATTCAAGATTTCTGGTTGTTATCTGTAACTCTCGGGCCTCTAAAGGGAGGGGAGCTGGCCCATCCGCTCTTTTGATTTAAAATAATAAATCACCCAAAGGAGGGTCATACATGTATTAACTTCTTCTTTTTTCGTTGATAAAGGCTCCCGACGTGGAGTCGAAATATTCGGGTTTTTATTTATCTTAAAAAAAACATTCCAAAGTTTTATTTATTTCTACCCGTTTTTTCTCTCTTAAATTTTGTAAAGGGTCATGGATCCCGAGCCCCCTACATCCAATGTCTCCTACCCCAGTTTACATGGGCAGACTGTACCTATTTTGACTCATTGGTGTGTAGGGATTATTCAGAGAGTGATCAAGGAATTATTGGGTGACTATCATATCAAAACACGGGCAGTAAAATGTAATCATATATTTCATCTGTGATATTTGATTTCTGTCAAATATGGTTTTAAGTGTTTTTGAAGATACTAATTATAACTATGGCAGCATAATTGCAATTCAACCCATACTTGCCAGTCCCCCTTGGACAAGAATCCCAAATTATGAAAATTTGGCTGAATGAAAAAATAGTCCCTTGAAAAAATGGCCATTTTATGAAAAAAATCCCCTTTTAAAAAACGGCTTTCTAGACAAATTCTTAGTAGAACAGAGGACATGTTATACCCTGGTGATACAAAATAATGCAAGTATTTTGGTCATAATAATTACAGGAGTGGAGCCTCTTCCCTCTCTAACTTTAAAGGCATGAATATTTGTATCTCTTATGATTCGTGGTTGGCTGTGGATCATTCTGGGAAGGGTACTTAACGGTCTGATAATTGTCACACTAAAACACGGTGAGTACATATTTTGGAGATGGTGCCCAATGAGGGGCTTGAAGCCTGGTCCCTCCTCCTCCCCACCGTAAAAGTATATACATTTTGAACTTCTTTCGATCATTTAAGGATTATTCTTAGATGATCTAACAAACGACCTAAACCAAGAGGTAATGATCACGTATTTCATACTTTTGCAGATTTCCAAGCGCGTTTCTACTAATGTGAATATTGAAATATGTCAGTGCATAATCAAAACACAATAAGCACACATGGTACTAAAGGTTTACATTAGTGTTGGGTGATATCAGATATCGATATATCGCACCAACTATCAATATCGAAACGTAAATATCGATATCGAAAACGATATTATTTCGGCTTTTCTGGTATCTACCAGTGAAACGCCCAGCAGAAAAGATCCAACATAGAAAATTATTTCGCAAATGGCCGAGAAGAAGAAGAAATAACTTATTCAATATACTGACTCATATATGAATATATATAGCATGCACAACTGTATCCATAAGATGGCATAGCCTTTTCTCAAACTACGCTTAGTGAGTTTGGGCTCTCAGATGTTGCTGAGAGCCTCCAAAAGGCTTGGCTAGATAAAATACCGTCTAAGTTTATAGACCTTGTTCAGATCACACTCTTCACGATTGCCAGATACCTCAATCCGCGTTTCTAGAAATTGTATATTACCCTGACGATCTTCTCCAAGTTGAGAGTGAAATAGCTAAATACATGGATTGGGCCTTACTGGAATCTGTATCAGTAGATACAAGTGCAGAATCAAGAATCGAGCCGGTTTTTTGGGCATTAATCAAAAAAAATTTTTGCGCAAAATAAGTTTTTCAAAAAAAAAAGTAAAGAACCCCATTAAACCAAAAATGAACAAAAATAGAATCAAATAATCTACCAAGCATACAACTACCACAAATCAGTATCAATAAATAAATGAAACCCAAAACCAACTGAAATTAAAATAAGTCTAACTCAAAACGAGCAGAAATTAATCTGTGTAGGGTTCTAAACCCTATGATTTCTAAGAGCCAGAATATGATTTGTACTTTACTAAAAAAAATTCAAATGAATTTACTGAAAAAAATGTGCATTGTCAGTTAAATATACATATGCTGATATTTATTACTTAAAATCTTAATTAATTTTTTGACTTCTTAAAGTTATAAAAAGTGAAAACATTCGAAAGAATTTTTTTCAGTAAAGTACAAATTATTCTGGCTCTTAGAAATCATAGGGTTTAGAACCCTACTCAGATTAATTTCTACTCGTTTTGAGTTTGACTTATTTTAATTTCTGTTTATTTTGGGTTTCATTTATTTATTGATACTGATTTGTGGTAGTTTCACGCTTGGTAGATCATTTGGTTCTATTTTTGTTCATTTTTGGTTTAATGGAGTTCTTTACTTTTTTTTGAAAAACTAATTTTGTTCAAAATTTTTTTTTATTAATTTCTGTTCCTTTTATATTAACATAGTCTTTTTCACGGAGAAAGAGTGAACCTCTTCTGAAGTTGTTCATTTTGGTTTAATGGAGTTCTTTACTTTTTTTTGAAAATCTAATTTTGTGCAAAATTTTTTTTTATTAATTTCTGTTCCTTTTATATTAACATAGTCTTTTTCACGGAGAAAGAGTGAACCTCTTCTGAAGTTATTAAATAAAAAAACAAGTTTTTTTTAACTGAAAGTAAGGAGCGACGTTAAAACTTAAAACGAGCAGAAATTATTCCGTATATGAGAGGGGCTGTCCCCTCCTCAACGCCTCGCTCTTTGCGCTAAAATTTTTCATTGTTAAAAAAAATAGAGTTGTGCGAAGTCAAACTTTAGCGTAAAGAGCGAGGCGTTGAGGAGGGGACAGCCCCTTTCATATACGGAATAATTTCTGTTCGTTTTAAGTTTTAACATCGCTCCTTACTTTCAGTTAAAACACTTTTCTATTTAATTTTTGAACATTTTTGAATTAATGCAGGTTTTGATTTTGGCTCACCGTACATGAATAATTAAAACCAAATTTGCATATTAGTTTTACTTTTATTTGATTAAATGGCTTTCCTCGATTTTACTTTTAATTTTATTTACAACGTTTTTATTATTAATAAATATTTATTATTAATTATTAATAAATATTATTATTAATAAATTTATTATAATAAATATAATAATTTTATTATTAATAAATATTAATAAACGTTTTAAAATTTAATAAATGTAACTTACGAATTAACTTACGTAACGAACTTCTATATTCATATATTTTTAATACGTATACTAGAGGGTTCGTCCCCTAATCAATACCTCGCTCTCTACGCTAAAGTTCGAATTGTGCTCCAATTCTTTACAAATGACCCCTTAATCACAAAGGCCGTTAATTAGAATAAATAGGCTAGCTCTTATGAAAGTACTAAAAAATCTTTGGCTTAAAGAGCGAGATATTGACTAGGGGGCGAACCCAATCATATACGTAATATTTTCTGTTCGTTTTAAGTTTTGATGTTGCTCCTTACTTTCATTTGAAAAACTTGTTTTTTATTTAATTTCTGATTTTTTTTTTTAAATAATGCAGGGAAATCCGGCCCCCCTTCATAGCAATTTCCCTTCCCACATGAAAACTTCCTCCATGTAAAGATCCTCCCACATAAATCCAGACCCACCCCCCCCCCCCCAACTACCAGAAAAAATGCCCCCTGAAGACGTCTGTATACTTCCCAATAACCAATACTATATGTTAACACTGGGTAAAGTTTATAACTTTCAGCCCTCCCCACGGGGATTTTGGGGGATTAAGTCATCCTAAAAGACATATTTATCATATTTTCGACCATGCTGAAGAAAATGGCTATCTCAAAATTTTGATCGAGTGACTTTGGGAAAAAATGAGCGTGGGAGTGGGCCTAGTTGCCCTCCATTTTTTGGTCACTTAAAAACGACACTAGAACTTTTAATTTCCGTTCCAATGAGCCCTCCACGATATTCTAGGACTACTGGGTCGATACGATCACCCCTGGCAAAAAAAGTATAAACACGCATCCGTGATCTTTCTTCTGGCAAAAAATACAAAATTCTACATTTTTGCTGATAGGAGCTTGAAACCTCTACAGTAGGGTTCTCTGCTACGCTGAATCTGATGGTGGGATTTTCATTAAGGTTCTATAGCTTTTAGGGGGTCTTTCTCCCTTTTTTCGAAAATCAGCCAAATTTTCTCAGGCGCGTAACTTTTGTTGGGTAGGACTAAAACTGATGAAACTCATATATTTAAAATCAGCATTAAAATCTGATTCTTTTGATGTATCTATTGGTATCAAAATCCAGTTTTTTAGAGTTTCGGTTACTATTGAGCCGGGTCGCTCCTTACAGTTCGTTAACACGAATTGTTTGAAACAACCATCCCTTCCATAAAAACCTTTAATAACCCCTGGCCATAACTAACAACCCTTGCCCCTAGACTCTGGGGTTTGTTTCAACCCCAAAAGTCTTTTTATATGATATTTGGACTATTTTGAATAGAATGGCTATCTCAAAATTTCTATTTGACGCACTTGGGACAATATGACGTCAATGTAGGGGGGAGAGGGTAGCTGCCCTCTGATCATTATGACTCTTAAAAAGGGCACTAGAGCGTCTGATTACCAATCCAATGAGCCCCCTTTGAAGTTTATATGGCCACACTTTCTATAAAAAAACCTATATGTGCCCAGGGCAAAACTTACAACCCTTGCCCTGAGGGCTATGGGGATTTGTTATCCTCAAAGACATAATTTCCAGACCTTCCTGATAGGCTTAACAAAATGGCCGTACCTAAATTTTGATTGGAAGGTTTGAGGAAATGATAGGCGTGGAGGGGGACATTTACCCTCTGATCACTTTCGATTAATAAAAAAGCACTAGTCCTCTCAATTTCCAATCAAATGAGCCTTTTCTGAAGCTTCTACGAAAAAAATTTCTATAAAAAACGTTTAAATGCCCCAAAGGCATAACTTGCGATCCTTGTCCTGAGGTTATGGGGAGAAAGGTTGTCATCCTCAAAGACATAACTTCCAGACCTTTCAACTACGTTGAACAAAATGGCTATCCGAAAATTTTGATTGGATGTGTTTGGGGAAATGGTGAGCGTGAGCGGGGGGTTATTTACCCTCCAATCACTTTCGACTATTAAAAAGGGCACCAGTCTTCTCAATTTCCAATTGAATGAGCCCCTTTTGAAGTTTCTACGATAACGCTATCTACAAAAACCTTATATGCCCCCAGGGCATAACTTACACCCTTTGCCCTCGGGGCTCTCAGGGGCTCGTCATCCTCAAATACATAATTTCCAGAACTTTCAACAACGTTGAACAAAATGACTATCTCAAAACTTTGATTGAATGTGTTTGGGAAAATGGTGGGCGTGAGATGGAGGTTAGTTGTTCTTCAATCACCTTCGACTATTAAAAGGGATCTAACCTTTTCAATTTCCAATTGAATGAGCCATTCTTGAAGTTTCTACAACAACTGCTATAACAGGCCTCCCGCTAGATTTTTTGTGAAAAATATGAACTTTATGAACTTTTGACCACAAAAATACGAACTTTATGAACTTTTCATTGCGCTTTTTATGAACCAATTATGAACCTAAATTTACGATAGGTGTACCTCAGAAACCATCCGTGGACACAAAAAGTGGCAGCATGTGTTGATAAAGTTGTGGCAGTTGAGGCAAACGTGTTTTTTTTTTATCACTGGTGCACATATTCTTCTTGTTTATTTTTGTTTTTTTTTCGTGATTTCATTTAAATGCTTTAATTTGTCTAAAAGTACAAATACACCAGTACAAAATACTCCACTCTACATGTTCCTTTTGGCAAAATATGACAAAATTATGACGACATTGGTTTGTTTTCCCTGCTCTGTATCCACTCACCCTCTCTGGCTGTCTCATCTTCTTCGCGCATCTTCCGGCTCGAAGCCTCGATCATACTTTGTGCGAGGCTTATTTCTACAAAGACTTTGGCATCTATGGTTTTTTCAGCTTCTTATTAGCTTCTTGAAGAAGCCTTTCTGCTATTTGTCTCTTCTTCTTTTCAACTGACTTCTTCTCAATCAAATCTTTTTCCAGGTGTTCAATGGTCTTCTTCTCACATAACATCGTCTTTTTTCCTTCTCTTCTCTTCTTCTTCTTTCCTTTGGACTCCTCTTCAGCCTGTCTAGATTGCTCAGCTTCCAGGTACAGTTTACAGCTCTGGCACGCATTTCGTCCCAAATTAAACAGCTCTCTGGTAATAGAGACGAACTCGCGCCTGTTCTCAAACTTCTTTAGATTGTCGGAGACTATCAATCTCGCATTGAGCATTTTTACTTTCGTCAATGATTTTTCCTTGGTCATGATCCGTCCTGACCGGAAAAAATCACGTTCAGCGTCAGCTTTCCCATGCGAAATGCAGAGAGTTCCTTTTAATCTTTGAAGCAAGGGGGTGGTGAGTCCTTGATGGCTTTCAGACTAAAAACCTAGTACCATAAAACATCAATCTTTGATGAAGTCATGTTCTTAGTTAAACTCGGTTCCAGCTGGAGCAAGTACCATTCGTCACTGGCAGCTTCAGTGTTCACACGGAAAGGCATAAATCCAATGATTTTCACAATATCTTTTGTCTTGTCTCAGGATTCGAATCATCAAGTCGCAGGCATATGCTGAAGGGCACTTTGACCTAGTGATTTCTCTTCAATATGGTGGCAAGTGGCCAGGTAAGCAGTCCTGGCACAACTCCTGAAGTTCAGAGAATCAACTTTTTGTACCTTCAACAGGCATTCTTCCACGCCTCACCGCATGCTACTTTATCGGATGGAAGAAAATCTACGCTTGAATGGGAGAGCTCCGAGAAAGTTTTAAGAAACTCTTGCACATTTGCTTCGCTTTTCCTTTAGAAGAAAAAAAAACAGCAATCGCAAGTGCTTTCCAGCTGATGAAAAGAAAAATATGAACTTATATGAACCTTTTTTCTAAATAATGAACGATTTTTTAACCTAGGTTAAAAATATGAACTTTTCTCATAATTCTGAACCCAGTGAGAGGCCTGCTATAAAAACTTCATATGCTCCCAGGGCATAAATTACAACCCTTGCCCTGAGGGCTCTGGGGGGTTGTCATCCTAAAAACCTAATTTTCAGAACTTTTAACTATGTTGAAAAATGGATATCTCAAAATTTTTTATTGTATGTGTTTGGGGAAATGGTGGGCGTGAGAGGGGGGTTAGTTACCCTCCAATTACTTTCGACTATTAAAAGGGCACTAGCCATTTCAATTTCCAATCGAAAAAGCCCTTTTTGAAGTTTCTACGACAACGCTTTCTATAAAAGCCTTATATGCCCCCAGGGCATAACTTACAACTCTTGCCCTGAGGGCTGTGGGGGGGTGAGGGTTTTCATCCTTAATGACCTAATTTCCAAACTTTCAACTATGTTGAACAAAATTGCTATCTCAAAATTTGATTGGATGTGTTTGGGGGAAAGGTGGACGTCAGAGGGGGGTTAGATGCCCTCCAATCACTTTCGACTATTAAAAAGAGCACTAGCCCTTTGAATTTCTAATCGAATGAGCCCTTTTTGAAGTTTCTACGACAAAGCTTTCACTAAAAACTTTATATGTCCCCAGGGCATAACTTATAACCCTTGCCCTGAAGACTTGTGGGGGGAGTTTCCTGCTCAAAGATATAATTTCTAAAATTTTCTACTACATTGAACAAAATGGCTATCTCAAAATTTTGATTGGATGTGTTTGGGGAAATCGTGGGCGTGGAAGGGGTGTTAGTTGCCTTCCAATCACTTTCGACTATTAAAAAAGGCACTAGCCATTTCAATTTCGAATCGAATGAACCCATTTGAAGTTTCTACGACAACACTTTCTATGAAAACCTAATATGCCCCCAGGGCATAACTTATAACCCTTGTCCTGAGGGCTGTGGGGGGGGGGTGTCATCCTCAAAGACCTAATTTTCAGAACTTTCAACTACGTTGAACAAAATGGCTATATCAAAATTTTGATTGGATGTGTTTGGGGAAAAGGTGGGCGTGAGAGGGGGTTAAGTTGCCCTCCAATCGCTTTCGACTATTAAAAAGGGCACTAGCCCTTTAAATTTCCAATCGAATGAGCTCTTTTTGAAGTTTCTACGACAACACTTTCAATAAAAATTGTATATGCCCCCAGGGCATAACTTACAACCCTTGCCCTGAGGGTTGTGGGGGAGTGTCCTCCTCAAAAACATAATTTCTATGTGGAAATCAACTACGCTGAACAAAATGGCTATCTCAAAATTTTGATTGGATGTGTTTGGGGAAGTGGTGGGCGTAGAAGGGCTGGTAGCTGCCTTCCAATCACTTTCGACTATTAAAAAGGGCACACGCCACTCCAATTTCCAATCGAATGAGCCCTTTTCGAAGTTTCTAGGACAACTTCCTCGATACGAAGTGCCCTGGTCTAAAGAAAAAAAAAAATAATACATTGTGCCAACATCGTTCTTTACTTAGGCAGCGCTATTGCGCTGCCCATGATAACATGATGAAGTTTTAGTAGTCAATGCTAGACAAGCTTTGTCAGCAGCTGCATCTGTCACGGCTCTCTGGATTTTCAGTAGGGAGTCCTTAGTTCCAAGAAAAACTGAGCCACTCAAGTCATGGAAGTCTTGTAATATGGGTCTCAGAAATACCTATACAAAGTTGTCCCAAAATTTTTGTCCATGCCCGCCACCAATGTCCTTTCTGATAGTGGATTCCAAGCCTGATTATATAATCAAATAGTTCTTGGTAACATACGGTAAGTAAGGAGCAACTCGGCCAAATAGTAACCGAAACTGTAAAACACGGAATTTTTATAATAATAGATATATAGCAACTGAATTGGATTTTTATGCAGATTCCAAATATATAAATTTATCAAGTTTAATGTACCCTTCAAAAGTTACGAGCCTGAGAAAATTTGCATGATTTTTGTGAAAGGGCGGGAACACCCTTAAAAATTCAGTTCATCTTGATAAAAATCACAGATTCGGTATATCAGAAGACCATACTGCAAGGGTTTCTAGCTTCCATCTGAAAATATGTGAAATTTTGTAAGTTTTTCCAGAAGAAAGATCACGGATGCGTGTTTATTTTTTCTGTTTTATTTAAAAAAAAATTATAAGGATGATCGTATCGAACTGATAGTCATATAAAATCAGGAGAGGGCTCATTCGAACGGAAATTACAGTTCTAGCTCCACATTTCGTGACCACACCGATTGGAGGGCAACTAGATTCCCCCTCCCTCCCATGCTCCTTTTTTACCAAAGTCATCTGGTCAAAATTTTGAGATAGCCATTTTGATCAGCGTAGTTGAAAGGTCAAGTATCATACCTCTGGAGATGACACGACCCTGCAAGTCCGTGGAGCAAACGGTTGTATGTTATGAAATTGTCTAGTCTTTGCATATAGTTTTTGTTATTGGGAAGTAAACAGACATTTTTGGGGGAGAGTGAATTTCATGTGGGGGGGAATTTCCTGTGGGGGGATTTTCCATGGGGAGGGAAGTTTCCGAGGAAGAACTTTCAAAGGGAAACTATACACGGGGGAATTTACCAGCATTCTTATAAAAAATTCTTTATTTGATTTACTTTCTCTTTCCAAATTTAATTTTGCATATGGAGATATTCTAGGAAAACTGCCCAGAGAAAACTTTCAAAAGAGTTGCGGTTGTGCGGCGGATTTTTCAGTGGGGGGAGGGGGGATTTTCCGCGGGAGAGATTCTCTATGGGGTGAATTTCACGGGGACAAACTTTCCATTGAGACAATGGGAGGGGAGACTTTCATTTTAAGTGAGTTTTCAGCAGGGATGAAATTGTCTGCGGGATGGGGGATCTAACGCGAGAGGAACTTTCCAAGGAGGAATTTTCTTGGGGGGATTTCCATGGACAGAAAAGTCGAATTTTCTAGAATTATTTGAAAAACGATCAAAAATTAAATAAAAAAATTAATTTTTCAACTCAATCTAAGGAGCAATATTAAAATTTAAAACGAACAAAAAATATACCGTATATGAAAGCAAACCCCCCTCTTCAACACCACTCTCTTTACGCTAATTTTTACTTTTCGTCCCAATTATTTAAAAAGGGCTCCTGAAACACAAGAGCCGTCTAATTAAGGAGATTGTTGAAATACAAAATAAAACTTTGGCGTGAAGAGCAAGGTATTAAGGAGGAGTTATATCCCTCATGTACAGAACAATTTCTGTCCTTTTATGTTTTAGAGTTGCTCCTTACTTTAAGTTGAAAAAAAAAAATTTATTTAATCAATGAAAGGCTCACATTGGAAAATATTGACATTTTGCTGATTTGAATAGCCAAAAATAGCCAGTGGCTTATTTTTTCGTTTTTCCTGATCCCGAGGAATTCCAAATCAGGTTTTTGTAATATTGGTTCACATAATAGAAGTTTTTCTGTATTTTATTCAAAATTTGGGGGAAAATTGCTTTGTTATTGAATTTTGCCAAACCCTAAAGTTAATATGAGCTAAAAAAGTGATAAGAAATATCGATTATCGAATATCGAAAGTAAAAATATCGATATGTCGATGTATCGTTTAATCAAATTATCACCCAAAACTAGCGCATCAAAGTTAGCATTTACGGGTTTCAGAAGCCACTAATATTAACCAATATATCAGTGTCGAAAAAAAAAATATATGTATCTAACATGTATTATTATTATCATTACTGAGCTCGTAAAAAAGTGAGGAAAGGGGTCGTAACAAGTATATGCCTGCTATTTCCAGAAAACAGGTGAGTGGTAAGCCGACCAACCTGATATTATCAGTAGAAGCTCTCGAAATCTGGAGAATCTTAGCATATGAAATTTAGCCCCGATTAAAAATTTCAAGAGGGTAAGGGTTAGCAGTTCATGACCTTCGGTTCAATTTTCCCCATCATTAGAGTTGGAACGAAGCAAAATTTTAGATGTTTTACACCTGAGCCTACAAGCACATTCTTTTCCAAGTTGATTTCATGAACATTAAAAAATACCAGAAAACTTATAAGTCACTCCATTGCTGATCTCAAAATCCGTTTTGAATCACCAGAAAGAACACCAGAAACCATCAGAAAATGTTTTATGAAGCCATAACAGTTGTGACCAAAAAACAAGGTCAATCTTTACGATTTAGTTACTGAGACTACTTCGTATTTGAAACAACCGTATTTCAAACAAACAGTTGTTTGAAACAACTGTTTCACTCTTAACATAGTGGAATAGTTATTTTGCCTAACCTAAACAAGTTCACAAAACAGAAATCAGACAGTTACCAAAGAATACACTACTCCAGTAATCTAAATGTTTTTATGTTTGTGTTTGCGTTTTCTGTGTTTTCATAAAAATTCTGTTTAGGTATATTTAGCATGGACAATAGAATTCAGCCAAAATTGGCTCAAAGATAATATATAATTACAAATTTTGTGGGGACTCAGGGAGAGGGGATCAATCTTTATTCTTAGTGAAATTTGACAATCAGAAGTTTATTATTATTATTGTACATGAGATCGTAAAAATAATGGGGGGGGGGGAATCGTACAAAGTGGTTCTACGTGATTTCTAGAACCAAAAGTGACCAATCTGAAACTACCAGTCAAGGGTGTATCCAAAATTTTTGTGCGGGGAGGGGGTTACAAAAAAAAGATGAAAAAACTAATCAAAGATTTGTTTATATGTATTTTTATTATATTTTTACGAGTCCGACAAAAATTCAAGGGGGATTCAAATCCGAATCCCACCGCACCCCCCACCCCTAGATACGGCACTGCTACCAATATAAGCTCTCGAAATCTATTATTTTGCTATAATGTTGTAATTGATTTTGGAAAAATAGCATAAAAAAAGAAATCATAAAAAAAGATAAAAAAAAAGAGATAAAAAAAATAATAAGAAACACTTGATTAAAAAGTGATATTTTTTAAGCATATTTTAAAAAGCTAATTTGACATGCGTGTGGTACTGATTAGGTTTTGTTCAAGGCCATGCCAATAAAATTTCCTTGTGTTGAAAACCCTCGTTGGGTCTACACCAAATATTGCGGCACGGTAGCGCCTTTCACTGTAAAAAGATAAAGCGACAAAAGAGCATGTTTAATAATAGTAACTTCAAGAAATGTTGCAATTAATATCAGTGATCCTTGTCTCTGCTTCTAAACATTGTCTTTATTTCAGTTTTTTTGTGTGATTTTGATAGTTCTGTTTCTTTTAATTGCGTTGAACAACAAGTTTAACTAATATTTATCCAAGCTGATTTAAGTATCATGAACTTTTTTCTTTTCGAGGGAGGGGGGGGGGGTACAAAAAAATTTCACGAAATGCATCAAAATTTGTTTGTTTCCATTTTTTTGCTTTTTAAAAAGAGGGGGGGACCAAACCCGGTAACCCTCCCCCCTGATTAAGACTATCTATTGAAAGCCTCTTTTTTCCTTTTCTTGCTGCAAAAGTGTTCAGACTAACTTGTTCATGGTATATGGAAAATTTTCTATGGGAAAATTGAGATGTGTTTTGTCTTAACTTTCCAGACTTAGAAAGTAAATTCCCTTCCCCCTTTGTTCTATAATCAAGACTTTTTTTAAATATACTGTTTCCTGCTGACCCAAATATTTTCTTTAAAAGAATTGAAATTTCTTCCTTTTCTTAATATTTTAACGAAACTGAAAAAACAACTCTTTTATTTAAATTTGTTTAAGAAAAGAATAGAAAATTTGCTGAGCCTGATCAGGGTGTCGATTTCGGTTATTTCTCCACTAAATTTTTTGACACTCGTCAAGATTAAAAAAAAAAAAATATGTGTGTTTCCATTTAATTTGCCAAGAAATTTGAGACATAGGGGTGGGGCTATCCCGGAGTTCTTTCCTTTCGTATTGCATACACCTCCCCCATTCAAAAAATCAAAATCTTTGCGATTTTACACTATTTCCTCATATTTCTTTTATATATGTAGTGTTTTCGCCCCAGAATTCTTGTAGGCTGTATATGCCGGGCTATTGCTTGTTTGAACGACATTATAAACCTTGTTTTATTGCCTACAAAAGGAAATTAATAACTTACAACGTCTTGATAGCCTCTGGGGAAAAATAGCTAACTCCATTCTTACACTTAGGGAAAACGTGATATTAAATGAAAGCAAAGATGGTTCAAAATAATTGTAAGTAATAGTAATTTAATTTTATAGTTAGAAGATGCTAAAGATAAACGTGTTTTCTCGTTTTCATTTCATTTGTTTTCATTTCATTTAAATTCTTTCGTTCGGTTGCCTACGATCCTTAAGAATGGAGAGAAGACCCGAAGCAGAAAGGGCAGAACGGTCACAGAAAGGGGTCAATTTTGAAAATTCTGGATACAACAATTTCAATTTCTCCAAGAAGAAGAACCTCGTTCTGGGGTATTAGAAAAGTAGCTGCAACCTTCATCTCTTGAGAGAGATAAAATAGAATTGGCGTATTTTCTAAAGAGTTTATTAAAATTTCTCCTTTTAGACCAAAACTCTCCTTTTTTTGTTACACCTAAATTTTTTTATCTATATACGGGGTACCACCTCTCCCTCCAGAGAAACAGCTTCAGGTTTGTGAATGACTCAGTTACCCTTTTTGTAATTAAATTGGAACATTTAATTATACACACAATCTTAAAAAATGGAGGCAGAAAATCAGGAAACTGGTACCTCCGCTACGGGCACCATTGGTAAGCGGGCAAACAAGTTTAAGTTCTTGCATACTTAAACAGCCTAACCTGTCCAAAATTCTATTCCCCAGAAATAGTCTCAGAGTTTTATCCAGAATTGAAACTAGTATGACGAACGCTGAAACACGATCTTGATGTTCGACAAATTTAGATAAACCAAAAATTAAGAGAGAGGAAAGCACATGAATATAGGAAGCCAATACGTACCTTTAAGCGTAATCAATTCTATTTCCCGTTTTTTTGGTTTTTTCGTGTTTCGTTTCTTCTTCAGATTCTATTCCCTCATCAACAAACTCTTCTTGCTGGTTTAAAGGAACTATTTTGGATCGCAAATACTAAAATAAAGTTGAAGAAACATTATTAATAATGAACAAATAAATCAAGTAAATTTTCATATGGGCGAGTAAAACACTAAGAAAAGATTTTACAACAGTGTTTACGGCGGTAGCAGCAATCTAGTAAAGAACGAACACAACCCTTAATAAAAAAAAAGAACAGTCTATAACCCCCTAAAACTGGTGTCAGATTGAAACAAAAAGCACACCATTAGAATTGGCTTGACTGAAAACACTATACAGGAAACTTACAGTCCCTTGGCTTGAGCAACAAGGAAAATCACTTTTATCATAGGAAAGCATCTTTTTCCTTCTCCGCAGCTAGGCAGACATTGGAACATCATAGAGCTGTTAATACCTCATTTTAAAGGAAATTTCTACATTTAGTGCCTTGTGGTACTTGTCTGTTATAGCACCGACCTCAAATTCTTCATCTAAGTAGAACAAGTTTCAAATGGATTAGTCCTTTATTTTTTCATTAATGTAAGGTTTATCTGAGGAGCATACCTTCTTGGTAACCTCTGAGAAACAATCTCGGTAATTTGTCATCAATTTTGTTTGAAACAAACTAACTTTGAATTAAGATTTACACATGACAAAACATTATCCCAACTCTCGGACGTAATCCAAGATCCAAAATCAAAAAGGCCTTGACTTGTTATTGGCCGGTACGAAAATTCAGAAATTGAGTAACTTGTTTTGAAAACTAGTAATGGTTTCAAATGTAGCATGAAATGATAGCTACAACCGAGGGGGGGAGGGTAGTTGGAATATTGTAGAAGGTTTTAAGGTTGGTGCAAATAACATCCAAACTGGTACCACCTTTTTAGTAGGGAAATCAACAATTTACTTAAGCTTCTGATCATTGCCACAGATAATTAAGACTTAGTTCGTTCGCGTCTCCTGCTAGAAAGATGCCGGCATTTGGATACTTCGTCATCACAAAGTCAAAACTTGCTTGTAGCCTGTCATGAAGATTACGACGAGAACAAGCATTCTGTCCGGTTGATAACTTCACTGATTACGTAATTGTAAAGTTAAAGAAAAATTACCATCTAGTAATGTCTAGGGTTAATCTAAAGCTAAAATTTAGGAACCGTAACTACCTTAAGAGAAGTTATGACGTTGGTAGACTCCAAGATGAGAATTTCAGAGAAACTTTGTCTAAAATCTGACAATATGGAAGATGGATAAACTGATTTTAGCAAAATAGTTTGTGAAGTCACTGATGGTATCTTTGGGATGAAAGACAGGGGTAGGGGTAGAGCCAGAGGAAACTTATGAGGTAAACTACTTTTTGGGACAATTGTGAGAAACTTGTTATCAAAAATATATATTTATCTGTGTCTAATCGTCTGATCTTTGATCTTTATCTGATCTTTGAACTATTTTAAAAACATTTCCATGAAAACCTTATTATGCCCTGGGCATAACTTACAACACCTGCTCCGGGCTCTTGGGGTGGTATTGACCCCAGAGTATTTGCTATTTGATCTTAGAACTATTTTAAATAAAATGACTATCGTAAAATTTTACCAGAAGCATTTGGAAAAAAAAAGGGGGGGGGGGGGGGTAGTTACCCTCCAATCACCTATGGTTCTTAAAAAGGGCACTAGAACTTCTAATTTCCAATCAAATGACCCTCCTCCGAAGGAAGATTTTCTCATTATGATCAAAATTTTTGGGACAATCGTGAGAAACTTGTTATCAAAAATATATATATTTATCTGTGTCTAATCGTCGTGTTCTAGTTGCTGACAAGTTCTAAATGTAGTAATTAATGCTAGAATTTATAGAGCTTGATTCGTCTTTTAAAAATAAGATAGAATTATCTTAGAATGGACTTATGAATGGACTCGTTTTTCAAGCTCAGGAAGTCTTTGCAAAAGTATAGAAGATGGAAAACCACATGGATGTCAGAAAAACGAATGGATCATGAAAGATCAAGTTCGTTTACATAAAACATGTCTACAACAGCGAGCATTTTTAGCGTCTTATTGATCAGTATACTAGATATATAGTATAAGATAACATTGCTCACCTCCAAGAGTTCCTTTTATTCGATTTCAGGAAGTAATTCAGAGGAATATTCATTTTGAACTTTCAATGGGCTGGGCAGCCTATCGTATGCCAAGCATCAGCATATTCTTTTGTATGTATTTTTTACTTTATCCACCTTATCAACTAGGCTATCTTTGTTCTATATTTCTTTAACTGTACATTAGTAAATCGTAGTTTGTAACGGAAAAAGTGTAATCTATAGAGAGAAATAACGGATTTCCAGATTTCATGTTGTTCATGCTTGGTCTTCATTTCCACAAATGCTAATTCGTGTTTTTTACCATTTTAAATTATGTATTACTCAATGTTGGTATATAGCTGGCGAGACCAAGATGCTACCTAATAAATCAATTCATTATTTATGTATGTTGTTCAACAAACTTAGCGGCTACCAAAATTGTGCCTATTTTTTGGCTTAAGTTTTTAAGATAATTTGAATTCTAAACTGAAAAATTACTGATATCATACCTGATGTAAGACTAGGGAAATCGTTCTAGATTAGTTTGTCGTTATCACGCTCCATACTCACTTTTGCTTCCTAAACCCATATTCTTGTTTTTTCTACTTGGTTTTTGTGTGTTCAGTAAAGCAGAGCAAATCTAAAGAACATCTTAACAAAGCAACTGCAAAAGACATTCTACTTCATGCCAAACACTATTCGCATACCTGACCTTAGGATGGCCAGTTAGTTTGTATACTGGTCCGATTCATTGCTAAAAAGCTGGCTATCTCTGTGACTTCAAAATTGTTTTTTGGACAAATTAGCATTAAATTTAGCAAAAACAAAACACAAAAATGAATGAAAAAACTTTAAATATCGATGTACAATATGTGTCAACCTATTAATAGATGCCTTATTTTTTTTTTTTTATTCCCATATTCACGGCGCCAGGTATTAAAGGTATTTGATATGCCGCTATTCTCTTACCTCGTACTTACACCTCGAGGTTTTAAATGTCAGTTGCACCTTCTTTTGAAGGAGTCAACAGACAGATTTGCAGGAGTAATATCCCCTGGAAGATCGTTCCAGATAGAATTTCACCGCCGGATGGAGCTGTTCCTAAAGTACTCGGTTCTTAGCATGTCCTCCTTTAGATAATTGGACCGGGCTGTGTGCTTTCGCATCTGCCTTGTCGGTTGGGCAAAGTGGAGAACAATGCGAGAGACCTCTTCTGAGGGAGACGAATTCATATACTTGGAGAAAATATCCATCGATGCTACGTCAAAACTATCATTTAGAGGCAGGAACGAGTCATCCGTAGAGCCACAACGTCTACACATGACACGCATCTTTTGACGCGTATTTATCTACAAATGACACGCATCTTTTGACAGGGATATGATATAATGATTGATTGGTTTTGTTAACTGATTTCCTGAAATGACGTCAGTTATACTTTTTTAAATGACACCATATATGGTAGATGCACTACAATAAATGACGTCATATTAAAACTTAAATCACATAAAAACATATGATGTCGTTTGCAATGACGTCATTTGTACCATATAAAAGGATGCATAATGTCAATTCGCCTCAGTAGATTATAAGATTTTAAAGATGAATATGCAATCCAATTGTTTTAACATTCTTAACTTCAGCAACCAGTGGCAAAGAGACAAGGAGGAAGACCCAAATGAGCTCTGCAGTATCCCTGTTTATAAAATCCAAGAAAATTGAAGATAAAATATGACCTGACAACTGGTAGAGCGATGGATGTTTTTGAAGTCATGACCTCTGAATTCGTGGGTCAACAAAGTAAACCTGACCATTCCAATGAATCTCTAAGAGACAGTGTATACGCTACGCCAAATGGTTTAAAAACTGATGAGAAAACGGGTGGGAAATCAGTAGCTTTGGATTTTGATAATTTATTAACAGTACCACCGGGCTTTTTGAAAAAGGTATGGAATTTGAATTGACTACATTAATGAAATCTATTCAAAATGAATATAAATCTCAAGAAGAATCTGAGATGCGAAAAACAGCCAGCATAGCCAGGAATATAACGACTGAAGGTAAAACTAAGGATTCAGAAGATTCAAAACTTCACTTGGCACTTCCAAAGATTCCTAAAGAAAACCCAACATTATGGGCTGAAGCCGTTAATATCAGCGAAGCTGTCGATTTTGACAGTATGGTTCCAAACCCTGCATTCAAATGGAAGTTCGAGCTTGACATCTTCCAAAAACAGGCTATTATTAAATTGGAGAAAGGTGAAAGTGTTCTTATCGCTGCACATACATCTGCAGGGAAAACAGTAGTTGCTGAGTATGCTATTGCTTTATCTCAGAGGCATATGATGAAGACATTTTACACTTCACCTATCAAAGCCTTGTCCAACCAGAAATTTAGAGACTTTAAAAGTACTTTTCAAGACGTCGGGATTATAACAGGAGATGTCCAGATCAATCCAAAGGCGAGTTGTGTTATAATGACGACCGAGATTTTAAGATCTATGTTGTATAATAGACAAGGTTCAGTTCAAGACCTAGAATGGGTCATATTTGATGAAGTTCATTACATGAACGATTCTGAACGAGGTGTCGTATACGAAGAAGTCTTAGTTCTTTTACCAGACCACGTGGGAATCATTATGCTGAGTGCTACTGTTCCTAACACCTTGGAATTTGCGTCATGGGTTGGCAAGACAAAGAAAAGAAAGATGTATGTATTAGCACACCAAAGAGGCCTGTACCTTTGGAACATTATTTATATACGGGACAATCTAGGAGATCACAGGAGCATAAATTCCTTATTTTGGGAGCTGAGGGAACTCTGCTGCATAAAGGCTATTTAGATGCTGTAGAAGCAAAGAAGCCGAAAGAGAAAGTCCTTGCTCAACAGAAAGACACTGGAAAAGGGGGCTCTTGGAGTAGGTAGACGAAATCATGATCAAAGACGCAATGAAAAAAGAAGGCAACAGCGTTAAAAATGTCACAGCTACTGCTGCTTATACTCCAAAATGGGGAAAAAACAACAACAAAAAAACCTTATTGATCATCTTCGTTCCGAAGATAAGCTTCCTGTCATTTGTTTTACTTTGTCAAGGAGCAAATGCGATGAAAATGCAGAAATGTTGAGTTCTGTTGACAACTTGACAACGGCAGAAGAGAAAGGTGCTATTTCCCAGTTCTTGAACAAATGCCTGGACAAACTCAAAGGCTCAGATAAAAATCTTCCACAGGTTATCCAAATGTCCGGTTGGCTAAAGCAAGGAATCGGTGTCCATCACAGTGGAATATTGCCAATTTTAAAAGAAGTTGTTGAAATGCTGTTCCAAGATGGGAAGGTTAAGGTGCTCTTTGCAACTGAGACTTTTGCAATGGGAATAAATATGCCTGCTCGCTCAGTAGTTTTGACGATGTCATGAAACATGACGACAAAGGTCGAAGACAATTGCTACCTTCTGAATATATCCAGATGGCTGGACGTGCTGGAAGACGAGGTTTAGATTCTACTGGCACTGTTCTAATATTATGTAAAGACAGTGTGCCTCAATTGGAAAGTCTTCATAAAATGATGCTTGGAAAACCTCAAAAATTAGAATCACAGTTTCGTGTGACTTATTCGATGATATTGAATTTAATGAGGGGCAAACAACTAAGAGTTCAAGACATGATGAAACTAAGCTTTGGGGAGGTTCATTCCCGCTCAAAAACCGAAGAACTTGAAAAGAAAATGAAACAAAAGAGAAACATAATAGACAACCTCCCAAAAACTTGACTGTAGCACTTGTTCAGATATTGAAAGCTTTTATAAGGCGGCTAGACAGTATCTTAAGAAAAAAATTGAAGTGTATAAGGAAGTTTTACACCCCCAAGCAAGTAAGGCACTGAAACCTGGACGTTTTTTAGCAGTTATCGACGATGAATGTGTTTTAAAAGTTGGTCTTCTTCTTGATGTCAATACACTTTCTAAAGAACCCATTTTTAAGACTTTAGTCCTCCGTGGAAGCAACAACCAAACCAAATCTGCCCTACAGTCAAAAAATGGTAGCTCTTGTAAAAGAGACTACATATTTTGTTCCACATATTCGGGGCAGTGACGTTTTACCTTTGAAGTTAGATGACATTGTAGATGTTACCGACTTGACCGTAAAAACAGATTGCAAGGCCGTATTAAGTGACTGGGAAGCTAAAAAAAAAACAATAAGATCGAAGGATTATTCTTCTAGTTCTGCGTTTGCTAAAGCAGTTGATGCCTTATTAATGATCTCAAAAGATCCCAATTTCAATAATCTTAATCTTGTAGATAATTTAAAACTGAAAACCTTTGACATGGTTTCGCGAATAAAGGAGCTACAAAAACTCAAGCCGAAACATGACGATTTCCTGTGTTGCTTGTGCTCGTCTTTTGATGATCATTTGAATTTCACTTGTGTCAACATGCAAGTGCGAGAAGACTACGATCATCTAAAGTACCTCACTTCGGACGAGTGTCTTGATAAATCACCGGAATATGTTGCAAAATTGAATGTACTGAAATCTTTCAGTTATGTTAATACAGACAATATAGTTCAACTGAAGGGACAGGTAGCGTGCAGCATCGGAAAACAAGAATTAATTTTGACCGAGTTATTATTCCGCAATATTTTGACAGATTTACCTGAAGAAGATATTGCAGCATTACTGTCATGTTTAGTTTTCAATCAAAAAACTGAGAAGGAGCCAAACCTAACTCCTTCTCAAAAGGAAACTATAGATCGTATTCAAGAGATAGCGAGGGACATTGGTAAAACTCAAAAAACACTGCGGTTTACAAGAAGATGTTGATGACTATGTTGACCAGTTTCAATTTGGCTAGTCGAGGTGGTTTACAAATGGACGATGGGTGTGCCATTTAGAGAAATTATAGAACTGACTGACGTCCAAGAAGGCTCGATAGTAAGAGTGATACAGCAGCTTGTAGAGACTTTAAAGGATCTTCGTGAAGCCGCTCAAATCATTGGTAATCCAACACTTGACAGTAAGATAGAGGCTGCTTTAACTAAAATAAAGCGTGATATCGTTTTCCAAGGAAGTCTTTATTTAGAGTGAACTTCGTAGTTACTAACTGGTTAGATTGGTATGCATTTTGAGATTTTTTTTTGTATCTTGAAAAAAGCAGACTATAGTGAGCTTGGGCTTCCTTTTATAGTTAGCCTGAATTTTTTTATGTCTCCAATTTTATACCTGGTAAAATAAACCATATGTTCTTATTTTCTATAAACAATTGATTAGTATCTAGTAAGGTTTTTTTACTTTATTTTATGAACTTCGGTAGATGGTTTCTAATTTCCTAAGGGAAAGTCAGTGGAATGCAAGAGTGTAAGATGTAAAATTTTTCGCCTTAGAAATATTCTTTTAAATTTCAGCAGACCTTAGGATCAAATTGATTAATTTTACGTGTTTGATACTCATAGTATTTTCACAGTTACATAAAGTATCACAACATAAGAATCTATATTACTACAACAGGGAATTTTTCGTGAAGCTAGCTAACCCGTTCCCGATTTGTTGGCATAATTCATTTTCTAGTCTTGTTCTTCTATTATAATCCTCACGAAGGACTACATTGTCAATGAGACCTTGCTGGTTGCCAATAAGCATCGGCACTGTTTCGGTTTTCATTTCTGTTTTTGCTTTTGTCTAACCTGTTACTGTTTCTGTTTTTCAAAGAAACAGAGCAGAAACCAAAAACAGGGCATCTGTTTTTGTCGCACCTGTTTCTGTTCTGTTTTTTTTTTTTTTTTGTTAACTTGTTTTTTCCGTTTCTGTTTTCTTTTTACCTGTTTTCTTTTGTTTCTTTTTTTCGTTTAACCGAGCGCTTGCGTTTACGTTATTGTCAAAGCTTGCTACCTTGGGGGGATTGAAAGGTCTTCATGCTTTGGTCACCTCCTTCACCTTTGTGTAACCAAAGCTCTCAAGTTCTGGGGAGAAATTGATGTAGAGCAAGTTTTTTGAATGTGAATCTGATGACGAACTGGAAGTAGATTCAAGTAAAGAGCAAGAGATTGATGCTGACAAAGATGATCTACCCGATGTCATAAATGAGGATATTGCTAATACCGCGTCTGATATGGATGACCCTGACAAGTTGGATGAAGAAAGTGCATGTGATGAGAGGGCTGAAACTACATCTGATCTGGATGCAGCACTAGGAACATAGCTAGCTCTTGTAAACCAATGATTTTTCAGCTAAGAAGAAGCTCTAGTCTAACTACAAGACATCCTCCGGAGATTGCGAACCTGCAGCTCAATATTAACTTTAAAGCTGGTCCAAAGCAGAGCAAGAAGCTTGCAGTACTGTCACCTTAGATCTTGAACAAAATAAGTAGGATTGACCAGTTTGCAAAGAAGTGGAAAGGGCTTTATAGTACAAGTCAATAGAAAAAGTGGCTCTAGTGATTTCTCAGTGTTTGTATCCAACGAATTTTAGACACCATGGATGCATCAGCGGCTGCAACCTAGTAAAGAGCAAATCTAGTAACCGAAAAAAAATGTGTTTTTAGAAAAACATTCTACGCAAAAAACGATTTGATGCTGATTCAGCAATGTTAATTATACCTCCATTAAACTTCTATGTCAGTCTTAGCACAAAATTTTATTTTCCTTATTTAAAAAAAAAAAAAAAAACCTCTCGAAAATGGCATTGGATCGAAATAAAAAGTACACCATTGAAATTGTCATGCTCGAAAACCACTAACCGGAGGTGGCGTCAAATGGAGAGGGGGAGGGGTATGTGTGCTTCTCCTAGATTCTTTTGACCTCCTCCATATTTCTTAATTTATTATTAAAAATTTATAAACGAATATTCTTTTGACCGTTCAATAAATTAAAAAAAAAAAAAAGAAATTCGTATTTTAGCATGGATAGTGCAAGCAATCCAATGTGCAAGAACAACTGATGGAGCACTCGAAACAAGAATGTTTCTAAGTGACAAGTTCAAAGTTCGAAATTCAGTTGTTTTCCATTTTATTTAAAGCTTTTGTGCTTTTGTATCAAACAGTTCGTGGTAACGAACTGAAAGTAAGGAGTGATGCGGCTCAATAGTAACCGAAACTCTAAAAAATGGAATTTTGATATCAATAGATATATCAAAAGAACGGCTTATTATATTGATTCCAAATATATAAGATTCAAGTTTATTGTTACCCATCAAAAGCTACGAGCCTGAGAAAAAATTTGCTCGATTTTCGAAAAAGGGGAGGGGGCACCCCCTAAAAGTTAAGGGATCTTAACGAAAATCACACCATCAGATTTAGCGTATCCGAGTATTTAAATTTAGAAGTTTCAACCTTCCATCTGCAAAAATGTCGAATTCGCATTTTTTGCCAGAAGAAAGATCACGGATGCGTGTTTATTTTATTTATTTTTTTTTCCAAGGGGTGACCGCATCGAATAGTCCTAGAATATCGAGAAATGACTCATTCTTAATGAAAATCCATTATCAGATTCAGCGCATCAGAGAATCCTGATGTAGAAGTTTCAAGCTTCCATCCGCAAAAGTGTGGAATTTTGTATTTTTTGCCAGAAGAAGGATTACAGATGCGTGTTTTTTTTTTGCTATTTTTTTTTTTTTTTTTTTTTTGGTGGAAGAGGGGTGATCGAATCGAAGCAATAGTCCTAGAATATCAAGAAAGGGCTCATTCAAACGAAAATTAAAAGTTCTAGTGCCCTTTCTAATTGACCAAAAAGATTGGAGGGCAACTGGCCCCCCTCCCACACACCCTTTTTCCTAAAAGTCGACCGACCAAAATTCTGAGATAAATAGTTTGTTCAGCATAATTGAAAAGCCCAGTAACTATGTCTTTGGATAACATAACCCCCCCGAGCCCCTGTGGAAAGGTTTATAAGTCAAGAAATTTACCCATTGCTTATTTATAGTATTTTTTATTTGGAAGTATGCAGAAATTTTCCAGAGAGGGGGAGAATTTTCTGCTGGGGAATTTTCTACGAGGATAATTTTCCGCTGGATGGGAAGTTCCCGGGGGTAAACTTTCCAAGGGGAGTTGACACTGGGGGAATTTGCCAAGATTCCTATACGAAATTCTTTTTATTTATCTTCCCTTTCCTTTGCCGGCTCAATTTTATATATGGAGATATTAAGGAGAATTGTCTGGTGGAAATGTTTATGGGGTTGGAATTGTCTAGAGTATCTTCTCTTAAGGAATTTTCTGCGGGAACAAGTTTCTACTAGGGGGTGGTGGGTATTAGTGCGAAGAAATTTTCCACGGAGGGGGAGCCGGATTTCTCGGTATTATTTAAAAACTATTTGTTTCGTGTTTTTTTTCATCAGATTATTTGTTTTTTTTATATATATAATAATGTGCAACTTAAGAATAGTTAATATTGTTTTACACTTTCTCTTGGAACATTTCAACACTCTGCATATAGTTGAAAATATTTTCAACGCTAAAAGTTTTTCTGTACTTTTGAGAAAGGTTCTTATTATTCTATTCAAACGATCCTTATGATTCAGATGTCGTTCTTAAAGCATTGGAACAAAAGTCAAACTTTAGCCTGAGGAAAGAGGTGTTGAGGAGTGGAGATTTTATACAGATTTTTATACGGGGAGATTTTCATATTGGGAAAGGTAGTTTCTGGAGGTGAAGTTTCCAGAGGAAATTTTATACGGGGGGAAACTTTTCCAAAATTAATATGCAAATTCCGTTTTAATTGTTGATATATGGTGAGCCAATCACTTAAAAAACGTTCAGAAATTAAATAAAAAACAAGTTTTTTTTTTAACTGAATAAGGAGCAACATTAGAACTTAGAACGAACAGATATTATTCCGTACATAAAAGGGACTATCCCTCCTCAACCCCTCGCTCCTTACGCCAAAGGCTGTCTCTTTGTCACAGCTCTACGTTTTTAAAGTAATAAAAAAAAAAAACATTAGCGTACAGAGCAAAGCGTTGAGGAGGGGACAGCCGCTTTCATATACAGAATAATTTCTGTTCGTTTTAAGTTTTAATGTCGCTCCTTACTTTCATAAATAAAAAACTTGAAGTTTTTTTTTAATTTAAAAGAAATGTTTGTTCCTTTCATTTCAAAACTTGTTGTTCAAACACTTTGAGGTGGCAAAAACGAAATCGTGCTATGCCAGGTCCTCTAATAGGTTTTGGAATCGCTTGTCCAGTCGGGGTCGTATTGTATGCGCATGTAGTTGATTAGAAATAAGATGGATTAGTGGATTTGGGATGGTTTCAATTAGTTTGCTTTATGCAAGCTTGGGAATTAAAGCGTATAACTAGCCCAGTATAGATGACAGGGTGCAGCATCTTAAAAAAGAGGAAGATAATAAATTACAGCTGTTAAAACAGCTGTTTTATCTTTTACCAAAAAACAGAACAGAAAGGAGAGAAACAGGGCCACCTGTTTTTTGACGGAACCTGTTTCTGTTCTATTTTTCTTCTTTTTTTTATCTGTTTTTTTCCGTTTATATTTTTCTGAAAAACAGAAACACAGTGCCGATGCGTAGTTGCCAATAAGACATCTCATCAATATTCCAAAAACGTCTCATGGGATTAGGTTGAAACTTTCGGGGCTGCTACTATTGCTACTTCTGCTCTTACAATTTAACTAAATGGAAATAGTATAGATACAGGTTTTCAAAGAGAATAGATATAATTTTTGGTAAATAATTCTTACTTAGATAATTTCGGAGACCACACTGCCTTTCCATGACGATAAAATAAAAGTTCTTTTTCTTTATAAAAATCTTTTAGATAAAGGATAAAATTCATCAAATAGGGATAAAATCCTTTTCAATAGACAGTGTATAGGAAATTCACAAAAAATACCAGATATTTCGGTCACATCATACAGTGACCGTCAGTTTTACTACTGATGCCGGTCACTGTATATGTGACCGAAATATCTGGTATTTTTTGTGAATTTCCTATACACTGTCTACTAAAAAGGATTTTATCCCTATTTCGAACTTTTATTTTAATTCTTACTTAAATAACAATTGAGTAAATAATTTTCACTGAAAACAAAGTATATTTTAAATGTTAAAAAGAAGTTCAAAGAAGCTAGTAATAGGCTATTAGACTTAAAAAAAAAAAAAAAGAAAACCCGGCACACTTAAGAAGTGTGACGAAAGTAGATGCCTCTCTAATAGTAACTAAGGAAAAAAATCATGAACCGAATGCCTGAAATCCATGTTGGATATGCTGAAGTAAATAGTACCAGATCCGTTATTTAAAAACCCAAAGATGGGAGTGGAGCTGGCGTTTCGATTTGTAAGGAAGGATTGGATCAAAAAAGCTGTGGATAATTTTCCATCCTTATAAAGCCCCTGAAGCCGATAGGGTATACCACATAATGGTATTCTTAAGAGAAGGCTCGTTTTGGGCTATGTCCTCCATTCATTTCCCAGATATCATAAGGGAGCAGTAATCAATTTAAAATTTGTGATACAGTTTCTTTTTTTTTAAGTTTTCTTTTGTACAGCAACCCCCCCCCCCCCACAAAGTCCTGCGAATTATACATCATTTTCTACCTCCACCCTCCCCTCGTCCCTCCCTTAGGACTAATTCTGTATAATTGTATTATGAAGCAAATTACTTCAGTAAAATAATGCATTAAAATAAACACCAGAAACATTTTTGTGCGATAAGAAGGGAAGTGTCACCTTGCAGCCTCTTTGCGGAAATTAACAATATTTTTTCCATGGAAAAATTTTGACAGAAAATTTTATCCACCCTGAAAATTCCTCCGAACAATTTCACCGTAATATTCTCTCCATATGTAGAATTATGCATCCAAAGAGGAAGAAAGACAAATAAAAGAATTTTCTAGAAGAATTCAGAGTAATTCTTCCCAAAAACTTTCTCATCACTGAAAATTCCCCCAAACAATCCCCCCCCCCCCCAATCTGTATAAGACTCTACAGGGAAGAATTTCCGTATATTTGTCCATATAAATGTTCAGATAATTATTTACAAATATTGACGAAGAATGAGACAGAAATTAATCGAAAAAAGAAATTTCCATAATAACATTTTTTTAACACAGTTTCTCCAAAAATATTTCAAACACAAAGATTCATCTATTCCAAACCAGACAAAATTATGTCTTCAAAATCACAGTGTTCATGCATAGAGATTCTGTTTAATCTAATAGTTTTTGTTTGTTTTAAGTTTCAATGTTTTCTCCTTAACTTTCAGTTGAAAAAACTTGTTTTTTTATCAATCCAAAAGTCACAGTGATATGCAAAGAGTCAATCAAATTTAACTGTTTTCTTTCTATTGGCTGAGGAAATAACGCCACCACGTCGGAAACAATGGGCAAAGAAAGTAAAAAAAAACAAGCAATTTCGTAATTTATGGGCAAAGAAAGTTTTGGTAATTGCAGTCATCAAAACTAACTGTTTTTTATTTTTTGGTTTATTTTTGAAACAGTTTACGAGAGACATCTGACTCTCGTTGTTATGGTTGTAGATTATGGAATCTATACATTGTATAAAATTCTTGCCTTTGAGGCAGATTTCACGCCTTACAGCAAGAAAAATATTGAAAAATTAAAAAAAAAATTTGCACCTTTAAAAACAAAAATATAAAAATTTTGTAACCGGCATTGTTTTCTTCTTTTAACTGGCAGAATCATTTGAAAAAAAAAAATATCTAATTCCATTTCCCATTTACTACGTCTTTATTCAACAAATATGTTTTCCACAAAATATAAACAAAATGAGGAAAAAGTGAAACAAGCATATTTCTTTTTCTTTTTTACTTAGGAGTCATCGAAAAAATCAGCTCAAAATCACTTAAATTTGTAGCAGCTATTCACGATAATCTAGTATAGGAAAAATAGCACTAAGCCCAAATTAAGATGATTAGCCTTAAAGTAAAACTTCTAGTGGAGGTTTAGGGGGAGTTTCATTAAACGAAAAAAAAACTATATCCATGCAGGTTTTCAAAAGGGCATATAAGCAATAAAAAAGGCGGCAATACTTTACAATAGCTAGGACATCACTGAGACTTTTAAACGAGCTAATTCCATTAGAAATTAAAATTCCTAGTGATCTTTCTAAGGATTTAGGTATGTGAACCTCCCACAGTTATGCAATTGAAGCATTAGGCTTTCAATTTAAATGTTGCTTTAAAACTAAATCAAAAGGCATGGTTGCCAATAAAACACCTCAGCTTGGGAGGAGCAGCCCTCCTCATAAGCCCATTCATTTTCCAAACACATCCAGTCAAAATTTTGAGACAACCATTTTGTTCGGCATAGTTAGAACGGTCCAATAGCTGTCCCTCTATTGGGTATGCCAACCCCCCACAATTATGCAACTGGCCCATTATGAGTTAAAAATAAATGTTGCTTAAAAACAATATCAAAAGGAACTGTGTGTATGGTTACCAATAATACACCTCAGCAATATATCAAGAACGACTGGGGGGTGGTATTAGGTTGATACTTTCCGGGTTACTACTTTTACTACTTCAGTGTATTCAAGTTATCAAAGAGCACAGATATAATTTTTGGGAATGATATTAAGTTTTATTTTTCAGGTCAACTTAAGGAGGTATAAATAAAAATTAAACGATACAATTGGTGTCAGGATTAAAGATTGTCAAAAAAGTTTCTCCAACATACAAATAGCAAGTCAAAACTATGGATTCTTATAGAAAAAAGGAAAAGATAGAAGTTTTTGTTTTTTTTAAAGACTATGTCATTAAAAACGAACAGAAATTAACTCAAAACACTTTTTCCACAAAAAAAAGTTTTTCAAAAAAAAGTAGAGCTCCATTAAACCCGGAAAAATGAGCAGAAATAAAGTCAAATAAATTCAAAGCGTAAAACTACCACAAATTACCATTAATAAATAAATGAAACCCAAAAACGAACGGAAATTACGATAAATAACCGAGTCAAACTGAAAAACGAGCAAAAAATTGAAAACGAGTAGGGCTGACAACCCTCATGCCACCTAAAGACCAGAAAACATAATTTAAACTTTACTGAAAACACAACACATTTTAAAAGTTTTCACTCTCTTTTACTTTAATAATTTTGAAATTGTGAAAAATTTAAGCAATAACTACCGGTATATGTATATTGAACTGTAATTCCACGGTCATTTTTTTTTTCATTTTTGTTTTTTCAGTAAAGTTTTTTTTTTTTAATTAATCCATAGAAATGGCGCTGGAGTAAACAAGAAAAGAGATAAATCTATTCAGAATAGAATTTCCGATAAGCTCAGGCATAGACAGGTAGTCGTAGAGCTAAAGAGGATCAAGAAATGAAAAACTTCAGAAAGAATGTCCGAAAGTGGGGGGGGGGGGGTAAGTTCCTGGGGGGGGGGGGGGGGGGGAGGGCGCATTTCGCATATGTGGAACCTGGTCAAGAATACTTTACTAAATCTATTAAAACAGTAACCCGGATGTAGTGACAGTAACCAGACATATGCGGACTGTCTACTATCCCTAGTGACAGGGAAAACAACTATGGACCTGGTTTGAATTGGGACAGCACATGCTGGATAAAATCCGAAACATGGTCGCAAAAACATTATTACGCTTAGCTCGTGAAAAAAATGAAGTAGTAATATTGACCAAAAAGAAGAAATGGCAAGTTCCCTTTGCTCTAAAATCATATGGTTACTATAGAGCTGAAGAAAACAGCTATATGGTATAATAGCTGTATGATAAAACATATATAATATACGGTTAAAGTTGAAGAAACAGGTGAAGTACCGGGGGTGATAATTGATCACCAGCTGGACTGGGAAGGTCATTGTGTCGAAAAGGCACGGAAAGTAGCAGCTTCCCTAATTCAATGACAATGAATGGTGAGAAATTAGTTAGGACTTGGCTCAAATGAGCGGTTATCTATTTGTATAAAGACGGTGATCAGACCGCATCTTTCATATAGAATAGTGGTTATGTCCGTCCAATTCAAATTCGTGAGCCACAAAGGCTAGCATGCCCAAGGATTACATCAGCATATTATAAAACCACCGCGGCCTCCAAGAACTTATTATTGGACTTCAAAGCATATGCCCAAAGGCTCTTCGGAATTCAAAGGACCAGAATTCAAGAACCTACCTTTGCATCCAAAGGATCCCAAATTACCCTGATGTGTGTCTTAGGGCGCTGTGGAATAGAGAGTAATGAAAATAGCGGATGAAGCAGCCAAGGCTATGACTTCCAGAACCTGTCAACTCAATTTGTGTGACTCGTACAAGCATTGCTTTCAGTCGAAATGTTCATGTTAATTGTTTCGTTTGTTCATTTATTAAAAATAAAAGGTTGATTGATTGATTGATTGATTTCTCAGAGCTGCTGGAAGGCGGCAGTGAAGAGTTGGGGCAATAAGAGAGCGAAACAAAATCGACATAGGCAAGTGAGGTGTAAGGAAACGAATAAATTATTCCCAGAGTTTTGCCCTGACTAAATATTTTCTATGATTGAATAGTTCTGAGAAGAGAATAGTTACAAAAGGCGTGGGAATAGGAAACTTTGGGAGAATAAATAGGTTTCCCCGGATAGGGAGGGCTTATTCCACATTATGCCAAAACAGCGAGATGGCTACTGTGGAAACAAAAAGGCGTGCCTAATAGAATAATGTCTAGCTAGGAATAGACACTGGCACAAGGGAATTTGTGTATGATGATGTTCATTCTGTGATGAATAGTGTCATTGCCATTGGGTATTGTCTTTCGTTCTGTCATGTATATTTTCTAAGTTGTATTCTGCTCACGAAAAAAAAAATCTAGTGGATATTAGTTCAACAACGTAAATAATTATCTGTAATATTTGAAGGTCCTTGGGTGTGCGGATTTTTTTAAGGAGGTTTATTGCTCGCTAAATAAAGGAATTGGTCATAGAGCTTCCTTCCTTCCGAGGTCGATTTTCACTCCATGATTCGAAACATGGCTTCCTAATAGAATTTTCGAATCGTCAAATATTTTGTTCACATCTGTGTCTATTGAAAATTATCTCTTCTCCAAACGCCAAAATTGTATTTAAAAGGAGCCCGAGCTACAGCTTAGAGTATACAGCTTAGAAAAAGTATGTTCATAATAAAATTCAATAAAACCGTTCTATTTTTGGTTGCCTCTCAACCTTTTAAACTTCGGAGTAATACGAAAAAAGGTTACTAAACAAAGTTTTCCAGAACCAATGTTTTCATCACGAGTCTCTTTAATCTCCATGCATTGCTTCTAATCTCTCCATTCTACTCTTAAAACTAAAGACGGAGATTAGTCCCAAGCATAGTCCAAACATGCCTTACATGAGCTATTTGAAAATTCTGAATTACTCTTGGTTTAAATTTTGCCTAGTCCTGTGGTGGCACAGTGGGTATGGCCTTAGCTTGGTAATGCGGGACCAAAAGATAGAACCCAGCTGTAGCAAAAAACTGCAGGGCCGAAGCAGGGACCTTAGTAGTTAAGAAGCGTCATTAATCCGATTACTCACTTTATTGAGGGAACTGAGGGTCGGTGATTGAGGAAACTTGAGAGTCGTCGTGTGTTGATTTTTCTCAGATGAGTGAGGGTATCATGAATAAAGATTAGGTTGGGAGTGGAATGAATGTCGAGTGTGCTGATCCAAAATATTTGTGCCTGAATGAGTTGAATGAATGGAAAGGGTATGCAGGAGCTGAAAATGTATGGTATGAATTGTCGTGGTTTAAATAGTACGTTTAATTATCTTAATGAAGTTTCATCTAGGCTGGAACCTGATGTAATGGCTTTGACAGAAACCTGGCTAAATGACCATAACTCTTCATTGTTGGATATAACAGGTTATAGGTTGTTTCTTCGGAATCGAGTGGAAAGACAGTATGGTGGCCTTGAAACTAATGTGAAAATGGATATAATGTTAAGCCAAGGCCAGATATTGCTGTATATCGATAAATGATTTTTGAATCAATGGTGTTAGAAGTTTCATTGTCTGGGCGGAAAATATTTCTTGTTCTTCTTTATAGCCCCCTCTCAGGAAATGTAGATAAGTTTTTAGACCTGATGGATAATATGCTGGATAAAACACCGGATACATGATTGCCTTGCTTTATACGTGGTGATTTTAATAATGATTTGAATAATGTGCAAGATGTGTACTCGAAGGCAAGAAGTTTTTTTCATCATAGGCCAGCGCTGCCTAAGTAAAGAACGATGTGGGCACAATGGTTTTTTTTTTTTTTTTTTTTTTTTTTTTTTTTTTTTTTTTTTTTTTTTTTTTTTTTTTTTTTTCAGCCGGGCAGTTAGTATCGAAGGATTTATCGTAGAAACTTCGAAAAGGGCTCATTCGATTGGAAATTGAAGTGGCTAGTGCCCTTTTTAATAGTCGAAAGTGATTGGAGGGCAACTAACCCCCCCCCCCCCCCCACGCTCATCATTCCCCCAAACACATCCAATCAAAATTTTGAGATAGCATTTCGTTCAGCGTAGGAGGACACTCCCCTCAACCCTCGGGGCAAGGGTTTTAAGTTATGCCTTGAGGGCATATATAAAAACGATGTTTGCATAATGTACTATGTATTTTTTTTTCCTTTAGAGCAGGGCTCTAAACACATCCAATCAAAATTTTGAGATAGCCATTCTGTCAGCGTAGTTGATTTCCAGATAGAAAATATGATTTTCAGGAGGACACTCCCCCACAACCCTCATGGCAAGGGTTTTAAGTTATGCCCTGGGGGCATATAAGGTTTTTTATAGAAGGCGTTGTCGTAGAGAGAAACTTCAAAACAGGCTCATTCGACTGAAAATTCGAAGGGCTAAGTACCCTTTTTAAGAGTCGAAAGTGATTTGAGAGCAAACTAACCCCCCCTCACGCCAACCTTTTCCCAAACACATCCAATCAAAATTTTAGATAGCCATTTTATTCAAAGTAGTTGAAAGTTTTGGAAATTAGTTGAAAGTGATTTTAATAGTTTGAAAGTGATTGGATAGCGACTAACGCCCCTCTCGTGCCCACCATTTTCAAAAAACACATCCAATCAAAATTTTGAGATATCCATTTCCAGATAGAAAATATGATTTTCAGGAGGGACACTCCCCCATACCCCTCATGGCAAGGGTTTTGAACTTATGCCCTGGAGGCATATAAGGTTTTTTTATAGAAGGCGTTGTCGTAGAAACTTCAAAAACAGGCTCATTTCGATTGAAAATTCGAAGGGCTAGTACCCTTTTAAATAGTCGAAAGTGATTGGAGGGAGACTAGCCCCCCCCCCACGCCCATCATTCCCCCAAAGACATCCAATCAAAATTTTGAGGATAGCCATTTTGTTCAGCGTAGTGATTTCCAGATAGAAAATGTTTTTTGAGGAGGAAAACTCCCCGCAACCCTCAGGGCAAGGGTTTTAAGTTATGCCCGGGGGCATATAAGGTTTTTTTATAGAAGGCGTTGTCGTAGAAACTTCGAAAAAAGCTCAGTTCGATTAGAAATTCAAAGGGCTAGTGCCCTTTTTAATAGTCGAAAGTGATTGGGGGGCAACCAAGGCCAGCCCACCCCCCCCGCCCATCATTTCCCCAAACACATCCAATCAAAAATTTTGAGACAGCCATTTTGTTGAGCGTAGTTGATTCCAGATAGAAAATATGTTTTTGAGAAGGACACTCCCTCACAGCCCTAAGGACAAGGATTTTAAGTTATGCCCTGTGGGCATATAAGTTTTAAAGAAGGCGCTGTAGTACAAACTTCAAAAAAAAAAAAGCTCATTCGATTGGAAATTCAAAGGGCTAGTGCCCTTTTTAAATAGTCGAAAATGATGGAGGGGCAACTAACCCCCCCCCCCCCCCCCCCCCCCCACGCCCATCATTCCCTCATACACATCCCCCCTTGGAATGAGGAGGACACTCCCCCCAACCCTCAGGGCAAGGATTATAAGTTATGCCCTGGGGGCCTATAAGGTTTTTATTGAAATCTTTGTCCTAGAAACTTGAAAAAAGGGTTCATTCGATTGAAATTCAAAGGGATAGTACCCTTTTTAATAGTTCGAAAGTGATTTGAGAGCAACTAACCCCCCATCACGCAAACCTTTTCCCCAAACACATCCAATCAAAATTTTTAGATAGCCATTTTATTCAACGTAGTTGAAAAGTTTTGGAAATTAGGTCTTTAAGGATGGCAACAAACCCACAGCCCTCAGGGAAAGGGTTGTAAGTTATGCGCTGTGGTATATAAAGTTTTTATTGAAAGCGTTGCGGTACAAACTTCCAAAAAGGGCTCATCAATTGGAAATTGAAAGGGCTAATGCTTTTTTAATAGTTGAAAGTGATTGGATAGTGACTAACGCCCCTCTCGTGCCCACCATTTTCCAAAAACACATCCAATCAAAATTTTGAGATATCCATTTTGTTCAACGTAGTTGAACGTTCTGGAAATTAGGTCTTTTAGGATGATAACCCCCTCAGAGCCCTCAGTGCAAGGGTTGCAAGTTATGCCCTGGGGCATATAAGGTTTATATAGAAATTTGTTGTATAAATCAAAGGCAGCACGATCGCGCTGCCTAAGTAAAGAACAGGGACACTCGAGAACGAGACAAGAAACGGGGAATATGTAAAGAGGAGGACACTCCCCAAAACCCTCTGGGCAAGGGTTTTTAAGTTATGCCCTGGGGGCATATAAGAACGATGTTGTCACAATGTATTATTTATTAATTTTTTCCTTTAGAGCAGGGTACTTCGTATCGAAGAAGTTGTCGTAGAAACTTCGAAAAAAAGCTCTCATTCAATTGGGAAATGGAGTGGCTTGTGCCTTTTTTAATAGTCGAAAGTGATTGGAAGGCGACTAATACCCCTCTCACGCCCACCATTTCCCCAAACACATCCAATCAAAATTTGAGAAAGCCATGTTGTTTAACGTAGTTGAAAGTTCTGAAAATTCGGTCTTAGAGGATGACAACCACCCTAACAGACCTTAGGGTAAGGGTTGTAATTTATGCCCTGGTGGCATATAAGATGTTTATAGAAAGCGTTGTCGTTTCCAAAAGGGCTCATTGGATTGGAGATCGAAAGGCCTAGTGCCTTTTTAATAGTCGAAAGTGATTGGAAGGCTTGACATTTTTATAGTAAAGATCGAAGTGGGTATAATGTACTATTTTTTGTTGTTGTTGTTGTTTAGACCAGGGCACTTCGTATCGAAGGAGTTGTCGTGGGAATTCGAAAGGGCCCATTCGATTGAAAATAGAAAGGGCTGATGCCCTTTTTAATAGTCGAAAGTGATTTGAGGGCAAACTAATCCCCTTCCACTTCCACCCTCCCACGCCAACCCTCCCATTTCTGCTCTTAAAATTTAACCAAATCAAAATAGCGTAAGTGTATCCCAAGCTATCAAAGAAAGTAAACAGATTTTTTTGCGAATGGTATCAAGTTTTCCATTTCAGGTCAACTAGAGGAAGTATGAAACTAAATTAAACAGTACTATTTTGTGTCAAGATTTTTAAAAGGGTGTATGTTGTTAAAAATTGCTGAAAATTTTTCTCCAGCATACAAAATAGCAGGCCCCAACTATAAAGTCTTAAAAAACGAAAAGATTTAAAGTATTATTTTCTTTTTCCCTGAAAAGACTATGTCAATATAAAACGAACAGAAATTAATTTAAAAAACTTTTTTCCACAAAATAAGTTTTTCAAAGAAAAGTAAAGAACTCCATTAAACAAAAAATTTGAGCAAAAATAAAATCAATAATCTACCAAGCGTGAAACTACCACAAATCAGCATCGATAAATAAATGAAACCCAAAACGAGCAGAAATTACAATAATTAAACGAGTCAAACTCAAAACGAGCAGAAAATTAACATAAGTTGGGGCAAAACCCTATTCCTTCCCAAGGCCAGAACAAAATTTGCACTTTACTGAAAAATACAAATGAATGTGCATTGTCAGTTTAATATACATATACTGATATTTAGTTATGTTAATATATATTTGACTTATTAAAGTTATAAAAGTAAAAACATTTATATATTTTTCAGAAAAGTGCAAAATTTTGTGGAAATAAATAAAGTGCAAACTTCCTATACGAAACTCCAATTTCAATAAAGTGCAAACTTATTTTGTGGAAAAAGTTTTTTAAATTAATATTATGTACAGCTATGGTCTTTTTCCTTCTGTTAATATTACAACTAGAATATTTGGAGCTTCTGCATGTGTAATTGATAAGCTGTTTCTGAATGTTAGTTGCGACCTGTCGCGAATGCTAGTGAACGAGTTTCCGATCACTGCGCTATTGCGATCCGTGAAGCTGTTAGTTTTGTTGTCGCCAAGGAGATTGTACGACTGGAGTTAAACAGCCTAAAATTGATAAGAAAGCTATAGATCAATATAGGAATACACTTGCGAATGAACCATTTGAATGTCTGATGGAACTGATGGAAACTGATGTCTGATGGAACGGGATTGTGTTAATGATCAATTTGGTAAATGGTATGAAAAACTGATTCAGATCTTATCTGAAAGTCTAAAGTTTAAACAAAAGCGTACACGTTATGATGTTGCAAATAATGGATATCGAAAGCGCTACTTAAAACCGATGGATAAATGACAAGAGCTTTATGAAAAGTCTACTAAAAAATAGATCCCAATCAGATAAGGATATTTACAAAAGTTATAACAGAAATCTTAACACCCTTTTAAGACATGCTAAACCACTCTATTTTGAAAATAAATTTTAAAAAGTAAAGGGAAACCCTGCGAAAACTTGGAGAATCATCAAGTCGGTAGTGAACCCTCGTGCTGCTCCGACTTTTCCTAAATTCCAGAGTGTTCAATCGGATAATCAAGCTTCTAATAAAATGTGTGCACATCTTACCGATATTGGTAAGAGTGTATCTGACAATGTTGTATAGTCACCAAAGCGATGGCTCTTATAATGACTTTCTCGATGAGGCAGCTGAAAAACTCTATAATTTTTAAAACCAGTGGCTCTTGCAGAGCTTGAGACGACAGTGAAGTCAATGAAGAATTCGGCAACTGGGTCAGATTTTTTCAATGTTAGAATTCTTCGTTCAGTGTTTTCTACTATTTCAGGTCATCTGTGTATTTGATTAATTAACATGTTTTAAGAGTGGAGTTTACCCGGATTGTTTGAAAAGTGCCATGTGGTACCCCTGTTTAAGAGTGGTGATAAGAATGATATGAATAATTACAGACCAATATCAATGCTCCCAATAATATTGCGTCTGTTTGAAAAAAACTGATTTATGTAAGAATGGTGGATTTTTTAAATAAAAATTCTTATTTTCACCCTACTCAGTTCGGATTTCGTCATGGGATGTCAACAGAGCAAGCTTTTGCTTTTTTTAACAACATTTGTCAATGATTCGTTGGATGCGGGGGGGTTGAAGTTGCGTCTATATTTCTGGGACATTATGAAAGCATTCGACTCTGTTGAACAGTTGTATTATGTATCAAAATTAGAGCATGTGTGTTGTATTCGTGGTAATTTTCGTAGTTTGATTTTTGTCTTTTTTGAGTGGAAGGAAACAGTGTGTGGGGTTGGAAGTGTTCATTCTGATTATATGAATGTGAGGTGTGCAGTACCCACAGGGTTCTGTGCTTGGCCCCTTGTTATTTTTAATCTATATTAAGGATCTGAATGCCTGCCTAAAAAGGATATTGAGTCTCTTGAGTCGTGTGGGACCTGCATCTAGACAGTCAAAGATCGATATTGCCTAGCTTCGCTGATGACACACAGTATTCAGTGGCAGCTGTGACTCAGGCAGATTTAATTACGCAATTAAATACAGGAATGAGTTGTATTGAAAGATGGATGCGTGTAAATAAATTATGTTTGAATCATAGTAAAAGTAAGTTTATTCTATATGGAAGAAGTGCTAATTATTGTCCTTGGATCCATGGTATTCAACTATAAAGTAGATATCTCCAGAGACATAGATATGTCCAATATCTTGGTGTCCAAGTCGAGGAGTGTCTTGCGTTTAAACCTCATATTGAATCCAATGTGTACTAAAAATCGCCAGGAATGTTGGAATGCTGCGGAAAACGGAAGCATTTTTTCCTGCTAAAATTTTAAGAATGCTGTATTTCTCGCTAGTTCATTCGTATTTGTTATATTGTGTAAGTGTATGGTCAGCGACAAATAATACTTATCTACTGCCATTGAGAGTTCTACAAAAAAAAAGCTGTTCGTGTTTTATCTGGAATGCGAGACTCTGACTCGGTTCAAACGCAATACGACGGTATTAAGATTCTGCCATGTTCGGCCTAGTTAAGTTTTACACGGCATTATCATGTTTAAAAGTTTAATAGCCTGCTACCTGCATGTTTCTCGATTGGATTTACTGAAGCTCAACATGGGTACGAGACCAGGAATGCCCATTCAATACGAACCCCGTCCCTCCCGAGGAGGAACAAACTTCCCGAGGAGGTAAAGAACATAAAGACAGATCTGGTGGAATTTCGAAATTCCCTCAGGGTTAGTTGTTTTCTCAATATGTAAGATTTTAGTGGTTGTGTGTAGAGAATGAATGGTTGAATATTGTTGGTGAGATGATTGTTTGGGTTTTGAATAGATGAAGAGATTTATTTTTTTTTTTTTTTTTTGTGAATATTGTGAGGGGTGTTGGGTTGTGTGTGTAGATGATTCACAAGTTCCCACTTTTTGATTTGTTTATTGGAGGGGTGGGAGGGTGAAGCAAGAGAAGATATTTATTTGCTTTTTGGTTGGGTTATGTTATGGTCCGAGGGGAAATAAAAGAAAATAATTATATATATATTTTTTTTCTCTTTAAGTGTTTTTTTTTTTCGGGTTTTTGTCCGGCATGCAGTAATGCATGGATTGTTTTTTGTTAATTTATTTACTGGAACCCGTTGTAAATACTGATACAAAAAATAAAACATTAAAGCATAAGTTAATTGCGATCTGATCTTTTTTTTTCTACAATGAGAGTTCCATTAATGTTTCCCCCTCTCCGAAAATGTTTGTCTGACTCGTTAAAAACGTAACAAAAATGGATGTAAAGCAAATTTTTATTCGTTTTTTGAGTTTATGTGTCCCCCCCCCGAAAAAAATCCTTGTGTAAAACAAACCCCGAAAAAAAAAACAGGAAAAAAAACCCTGGTTCTCTATCAGAAAAAGTGTAAAAATCCTTAAAGGTATTCGTGAAAATCAACTCATTATAAAACCTTGCGAATTAAAAAACGAACAGAAACTAATTTATAAATTTTATAGAAACAAAATTCAAAGAAAAAGTAAAGATCGTTTTCAAATACCCAAAATGGAAATTTAAAATTTAGATAACGGTATGATTTTAAAGGTTATTAAAAGAAGAAATAAAAATAATATAAATTATTTAGATATTGATACTGAACTATCCACTAAATATTAAACCATATTAAATTACTTATATTTTATCAGTAGTATAGTAAGAAATACTTATCTCACAAGACTTGTTTTGATCTTAAAGCTCATGATAGAAAATTGTAAAAATGTTACTGATTTTCTTTAAAATGATGTAAAATTGAATTGAAAGGATGGGGGGGGTATATTGATGGGTGATCTAGGTGGCGCCTAGAACCGATGTTCACATTGTGAAAAAGTGTAAAAATGAGACCAAATTTGATTTCCAAAGGACCTGTTTCATTTGAATGTAGGGATGGAAAATGTTCAAAATGTACAATATTTGACGTTAAAATGATGTAAAATAGACTGAAAATGATGTAATTGATGGGGTGGTCTAGGTGGGGCAGAACCGACAATTACTATACTACCTTTGCTCTTTATTGAAAACAAAACATATTTCAATTAGTTTTTTCTTTATCAGACAGCATGGGACTAAAAATAAAGGATTGAAAAATATTGCCGTAACGGATTAATTGCTTCGAATTGACCAATGTTTGTCCCAAAGATGTATTTAAACCCCCATTTTCCAAACTTTTAAGTAAATATAAAGACTGGAATTTTTTGACAAAAAACCACCTTTAGACAGCAACGTCTTATCAAGGTATAGTATAAAAATCTACTTGAAAAAAAATATTGAGAAAAAAAATGAATATTGAGGTTAAAATAATCATTCATTTTAAAAGATAATATAAAATGAAAAGCTGGAAAAAATAAATAAATAATAAAGATTAGCAAATTTAATAGATGCGTGCATGTATTTAGGAATTTCTGTTTTTAAGAAGTTAAAAAATTTAAAATTGCGGATCCAGGGGTTAGTTTTAGGGGAACATTCCCCTCTCCTCACGCAAAGGTCTAAATGTTTACGAATTACAGAAAATGGAGGGTGAAAACACCAGAACAGGAGCCCAATATTTTTTGCTGGTGCCGTCCTCAGAGCTTAAGTCTGTATCCACTTCTAAATAGACTGAAATTACGATTGAAAATCAACATACTAAATTTTTCAAGAGCTAGGACCAAGATTATTTTCCCGTTTGTTAAGAATGAGATATCGAGATTAAGTTATAAGATATCAACATCCTCTCATCATGATTAAATACAAGTTATCTGAATTAGTAAGTGATGCGCCATTACCGCTGGGATTTAAAAATAATTTAAACAAATAGTTCTTTTCTGCTTACAGTAGCGGGCTGTTCTAATATTTTGTATATTTTTGTTGATTATCATTCTTATCTCCAGTTACTCTTTTTTCTCCATTTACCCCTTTTATCCTTTTTTTCTCCTCTTCTTCTTCTGTTTTTCTGTAATCGTAAAGCGCGCATTTTTGTTGTTGTTTTTGTTGTTGGTTAATTTATTGCATTAAAGGAGAAGCAACGACTTCTACCTCTTTGTCTGCCTTGTTATAAATTGATATATATAAACTTAAAATTATAATTTCAAATACGATATTAATAATATTGTTAAATATGATAAATGTAGTGTTATAAGTTGATTGTGTACTCTGTAATAATTCAGACAAAAAAATAAGATTTGCGAGCACTGATGCTAAATGCTGATATTTGCGTTTGAGAATTGCGTTTGCGTTTAATTACAAGCCGACCTTAGCGTGGAAATATGATGTAATACTCTGTGTTAAAGCACAGTCCTTATGTTTATTAAATTATAAAAAAAAAACAGTTTTTTTTTCGACTGAAAGTAAGTTGCAGCATTAAAACTTAAAACAAAACAGAAATTACCCCATATATGAGGGGGACTACTACCCCTTCCTTACCCCAAGCTATTGACGCTAAAGTCTTAAAGTTCTTCAAAAACACTTCTCATTCAAATTCAACAGCCCTTGTGTTTGAGCAGTATTCCTTAAAGAATTGTGAACAAAAAGTCGAAATTTCACGGTAAAGAGTGAGGGTTGAAAATGCGGCAGTCCTCCTCATATACGAAATATTTCTGTTCGTTTTAAGTTTTAATATTGCTAGTCACTTTCACGTCGAAAAAACTTGTTTCTTGTTTAATTTCTGATCGTTTTCAAACGTGCCAGGAGACCCCCCCCCCCCCCTGTGTGAGTTTCACCCGAAAATTTTCTTCTCCGTGGAAAATCCCCCCTCCTCAGAAAACTCCGCTAAAAAAATGCCCGCAAATTTCCAATAACAAATACTATTTGTGAACAATGCGCAAATTCCGCAACTTACAGCCCTTTTCCCAGAGGCTAACGAGGGGAATTGTCATCCCCAAAGGCATGGTTGTTCAACATTTCAACTATGCTGAATTGAATGGCTATTTCAAAATTATGATCTAATATCTTTGGGGGATAAGGGGTCTGCAAGAAGGGGGGGGGGGCTAGTTGCCCACCAATCTTTTGGTCACTTAAAAAGGAACTAGAACTTTAAATTTCCGTTCGAATGAGCCTTCCAAATCTCTATGGACCATTGATTCGATACAATTACCCCTGGTGAAAAAACAAAAAATTAAAACAACAACAAAAAGCCAAAAAAAAAAATAAGCACACATCGTGATCTCTCTTCTGGCAAAGAATACAAAATTCACCATTTTGTACATAAGTCCTTGAACCTCTATAGCAGGATTCTCAGATATGCTGAATCTGATGGTATGACATTCGTTTAAAATCGCTGGCTTTTTGGGCTGTATCCCCCTTCTTTCAAAAATCAGGCAAAATTTTCTCAGGCTCCTAGTTTTTGATGTGTAACATTAAGCAACTAAAATTGAATTTTATACATTTAGAATCAACATAAATATAAAATTTCCTTGATTTACCAAGTGTTACCATAATTCCCGCTTTTGTACAGTTTCGGTTATCTATTCAACCAAAATAATGTTGCTATTTACAGTTCGTTACCACGAACTGTTGAAAACAACGAAAAATATTGAATTTCATGTTAAATCAGTCTAAAAATGGTGGTAACTAGTCTAATTGTAGATTACAAGGGTGTGTATATTATATACAGTTGTATATATAAAAATTATGATAATTTGTAAAGAATATTTTTGTTTTATCAATTATAAGGTTTTTTACATAGGTTTTATCTATCTTAATTAAGCACTGAAAAACCTGTCGTCGTAAATGTCAGTAAAAAAAATAAAACTATCTGTTAATATCTTCATTTCTTTACATTTGCCCTAGCCCTCTGTTCCTTTTGATAAGTTCCTTTTTCATTTTTCCTTTTTCCTCTGGTTTCCTTGTTTCTTTTTCCTCTTGTTCCTTTTCTTTGTCATGTCTGACCGATTCCATATAAAAACTTACTTTGTCATCGAAAAGAGGATCCATGTCACTGAATTCTCTAGTGCGATATTAACCAGCAAAGCAGAGCAGCTACTACTAAATATTAGATGGTGCAATCTCTAAAGCGAGCTTTTGACATAAAAACTACGTATGTAATTTCCTATGCTAGTGTTAAGTTACGGTACGTTTAAGTATAAGTATTCACACTTACTAAAAAACAAATTGTTTTACAATGCTAAACAAAAATCAGAACAATAAAAAATATCGTGTAAGATCATCATAAGCAAACATTCAGAAATTAAAAATGTGGAATGGAGATGGAAATTTCCACCTCTGGTCAAGCGTGAAAAGCTGTTCCAGTATAATTTTATTGATTTATTTTTCAAAATTTAACAACTGCTCATCCATTCAACAAAAAAAAAATCCATTTTTATTTCTACTATATGTTGACTTTTTTTCCGTATAGTAGCAAACTCCGCTAAAAGTTTACGTAACAACTAAATTATATTCAGAGCAAGCAATTAACTGCCTTTGTTTCAAAGTTTGCTCCCCATTAGAATAACATTCAACTCACTGATTAACATTATGATTCTCATATACTTTGGGTTATAAGGGCTGGCAAGTTTGCTAGTCTGAAAGGGTAATCCCCGACGCAGTGTGAACATTTCGTTCGAATGAAAGCCACCATCACACACGTGGATGTGTTTTGATTCCTATAAAAAACAGTACTTACATCCAAGTGATCTCTCCGACAGGGCGGTAGGAGCCCGTCATATCCTGTTCGGGCTTTCTTATCGCTTTCTTCAACTATATCCGTGTTTCTCCAGGGCTTAGTGGGAAGCAGTCACATTTTCCCAGATGGCTTTCCGTATATCTTTCTTATGAACCTCTAGATATTCGGCAAATTTCGGGTACTAATTCAATGTTGCTTATTTTTTCGCCTGAAATACAAGAAACTATTACAAACAATAGTGATAAAATATCTAGTCAAATACAAATGAAGTAAATAGATATTTCATAGCAGTTGTGGATGTGGGTATGATAAGTACATATTTATACACTATATATGATATGTTTAAAACGTTATTACCATAACGTAATTTAATAACGTTATACGTTATTACCATAACGTATTACCCATTTCCTGCGCACCAAGCAAACAGTTGTTTTTTTTTGTTGTTGTTGTTTTGTGTTCGTTTCGTCATGTCTGAACCGATCACCCCATTTTTTAAAAAGGTCATGTAAAAAAAAAAAAAGAGCTACTAATATGGTGCAGAGCTCCTACGTATGTTTTCTTGCCAGGGTTTAGTTAGTCGTTTTGGTATTCACACTAACCAATTGTTTTAGTAAACAAAACCAGGAAGTGCCATGGAAGGTTGGGGGGCCAGCTATCCCCTCTGACTTTAACACAGCTTTCCCGTATAATTTTTTTTGATTTATTTTAACTTACCTGGATTTCTCCAAGTACCCATTTGGAAAACTGGGTCGACTCTGGCTTAAGCCTACAGAGTCATACCAGCCGATCCTCGTCCCAAAACAAATAAAAAAAAAATCAGCCCCATAACTTTTTAGACCAGGGAATGGCCAACCGAATGATTTTGTGAAAACCTACACTAGGGGAATCATTCATCACAAAAAAAAAAAAAAAAAAAAAAAAAAAAAAAAAAAAAAAAAAAAAAAAAAAAAAAAAAAAATTCACGGACCACTTACAAAAATAATATCAAACTCCTATTAGATTTACATGTAAATACGGTCACAAAAAAAAAAAAAAAAAAAAAAAACAAAAAAATTTTTTAGAGGAAAAATCAGAAATAATGCGTTCGTTATTTTATCGTTTTGTGTGCGCTTTTATTCTTACGTGCAGAAATAGACCAAAATAAATAATAAAAATTAAGTGAAAATTTTCGCTTGAAACGGAAAAAGTCTGTCCCTGCTCTATAATCAATCAAAACTATTCCGTATTAAGGGAATGGTCAGTTAACGTCCATGAGGGGTCCCCATCCCCCTGTAACCATAATCGCGGGGTAAATCATACCCAACGGTAACTACTTTCCGCAATATTTGGCCACTTCCTGCTCGATCTAGGAGCCCCAATAGTCCAATGCATTCCCATGCTAGTCCATGCTGATGGACTAGCAATGTTGTTCTTCTGCCATCTGACCGTGAGGAAGTTATTGCAAGCTAATGAGTAAAATTTGCACCGTAAAGATACATGACCGAATAAACCACCAAAAACCGGTGCTTATGGTGCTTTTTGTTCCGCTGCAAACTCGCCCTCACTGTAAGCACAACTGTTGTTCTATCACTCAATATCTATAGTATATTTTTGTCGTCTTAGTAAAGCCTTTTTGAAATTAATATTTAAAACATGCCAAAGTTAGAATTGAAGTAAGCTCCACTGTGGTTTAAAAAACAAAATGATTCTTGGCTACGTTTTCCTTAGGACAAGTTTTGGATATGCTAGACCAAATTGCTTGGGTTTTCTTGTGTTATTCCAGTGAATTTCTATTAATTTCCTTTCGAATGAACTCCTATCCCAACTTTGCTCTCCCTTTTTTTTACTTCTTTTCTTGTACCATGGGGCTAGCGGGCTATCAGAACATCACCGATAGAGCTTCTTCCTTAATAGTTCATTCTATAGGAAAATTGAATACATATAGTCACTGTGGTGGTGAGTTTGTAACAAAATAATCCACTTTTGGTAATTAATCGTCTCTTACTAGGTTGCTATGCTACCACTCACTGCCGACCCGGACAGAAAAAACACAATTTTAGAAATAAAATCAATTTTTTACAAAAAACTGCATACTCTTTATTTTCGTTTTCGTATACCAGGTGAAATGAAATAACGTCATAGCCACCATCCCTGTAGCCATCGTAATGGGTGACGTTACAATACACTAATGCATAATTTCAGGATATATTGCAATGAAAAATACCTTGTTCGTGCTGCTGAGTTAAGTAAACTATGTAATTTGAAACAAAAAAATGATTCATAGAGAATATCCAGAAAACGAAGATTTTGGTGCAAACATATAAAATTTGTAAATATATAGAACTGAACACATTAATTGGTAAAACATGCGCGTTGAAAAGACCTAGGTTTAAACAAAAACTCTCGTCAGATGCTCTTTAAGGGCAGAATAGTATTCCATTCTGTTAAGTATTGCCTTCTTAGTCTGAACACTAATATTCATAACACACAACTGTCATTTCAGAAATGTGTAAAGCTTTATAAAATAGACTCTAGTGCTAGCTACCAACTAAAATATTAAAATAAATCATCATTTGCATGATGATGCATTTAAACAAACTTATCTTTTGGAAGGCAAGTTTACACATATAAAAACTGAAAACTGGGTACATTTTTCAAATAGTTAAGGGTTGCAGAAAAAGCGATTTTTGGTAGCTTGTAAATCTGCAACCTAGTAAAGAGACAAACACGTCACATACTAACAAAAAAATAGCTTAAATTCCATAATATTCAAAAAAAATGGTGGGGGTCAGAAGCGAAACCACAAAAGAGCAAACTATTACAAACCACCTTGTCCGAAAAACTCCTTTTAAAGGAAAAAGTTATATTCCTTTGCCTTGAACAACAAGACAAAATCCATTGGCTTGAAAAAACTTAAAAAGAAAGTGGCTGCAACGAAACACGATATTCTGCATTGCAAGCATCTTTTTTTCGTTTTTCCCTTGCCCTCCACTGGGTTAGTGAAAGATTGGGCAGGCCCAAGAAAGTGGCTGGAACATCATAGAGGGCTTGTGTTTTTTCGTTTTTTCAATGGCTGGACATTTTAAAGGGAATTGCTACTAAGGGAATTGCATACATATAGTGGCTGTTTTTATAATTAAAAATTATTTGAAAAAAACTACGTTTTCTAAAGAGTTAAAGAGGCTGAGTCACAAGTTCGAACCTTAAAAACGTACAGGGATTAGGAGGTACAGTTGGGGGGCTGCCACCCCCAAAACCCACCGCTTTCGCAGCCCTAAATAAAAAAAACAAGTTTTTTAAACTGAAAGTAAGGAGCGACATTAAAACTTAAAACGAACAGAAATTATTCCGTATATGAAAGGGGCTGCTGTGCCCTCCTCAACGCCTCGCTCTTTACGCTAAAGTTTGACTTTCTCACAACTCTTTTTTTAAACAATAAAAACTTTAGCGTAAAGAGCGAGGCGTTGAGGAGGGCACAGCCCCCCCCTTTCATATACGGAATAATTTCTGTTCGTTTTAAGTTTTAATGTCGCTCCTTACTTTTAGTTTAAAAAACTTGTTTTTTTTTTATTTAAGGGCTGCGAAAGCGGGGGGTTTTTGGGGGCGGCATCCCCCCAAACCGGACAACGTTAAAAGCCAAAGCTTATCCCCGATCGGACAACGTTAAAGTGGGGCTGTGGTGGGAAAAATTAACATGGGCTCTTATAGGAAAACGAGGTTTTCGTAAAAGTAAATTCGGGGGATAATTTTTTTTCGGTCTGAAAATATCAAAAGGCCCTAACAGGTCGAATTCCGGTTCGAATGAGTCCTCATTTACCCGGATCCGTTGCCAACTGTGACCTGTAGGCGTGGCTAATAAAAAAAGAGAAATGAACATTAAGTGGCTATATCTGGTTTTTGGAAAACAGGGAAGGAGTGATCGGATTGAGCTGAAATTTCGAGGATAAGCTCCCGGGCCCTAGGAAAGCTTAACCTCTAAATTTCAGCCCGATCGGACAACGTCAAAGGGGGGCTGTGGTGGGAGGGTCGAAACTTCCGGCCCAGTTTACCCATGAAGATAAAGTCGGAGGAGGATGAAATTTTGCACGTTTCTTAGTTTGAGCTTGGGCTACAAAATGCGATCACCGCCGTCTCTCTGCGACCTCTAGGACCGGAAATCGCTTCAACATTGCGGTGGGGGTCGCCTCTTTAAAGAGGCACAAGTGTGCCTCCTTGAAAAAAAAAGTTGAAATGAAATAAATTTTTTAAGAAAAAATGCATTTTCGTATACAAGATCACGCTGCAACCTATTAAAAGAGGAACACGACCAATAGTAACCAAACAAAATAGCCCAAAACCCCCCTAAAAATGGTGTCAGATCGACACACAAAGTACATTATATAAACTAAAATAATATTTTTAGGGTTTTAACAACAATTCTACTTTTTGAATTGAGACCAAAAAATACCTGAATATTTTAAAATTTACTTTATTTTAGTTTTCAATTTAAAATCTTTAAAATTATTATATAAAATGAAAAATATTTATAGTGTCTTAGCAACAATTCTACTTTTTATTTGACACTGAAATGGCTAAAAATTTTAAAATAAGTTTTATTTTAATTTAGTTTATAAAGAACTCGTTACGGCATTTTATCAGTAAAAGCTAAACACTAAAGCGCTATTTAGTAAAGGCAATTATGGTCTCAAGTGAAGAACGTAAACGAAAGTTACATAAAGGATTGGTATACTTCATTATAAATATAGATTATGTAAAATTCATTAGTATCATGATTGTAGAGATAGCTGAAACAAACCAAACTGAATTAGCCAGCAGAATCCAGGTTGTAGCGATAGCTAGCAACCTAGTAAGAGACGATCACGTCCCATACTAAGAAATAAAATAGCCCATAACCCTGAAAATAGAGTCAGATCCAAACACAAAGTATGCTATTTAGAATCGCCATGTCCGAAACCCTGATGTAGGAAAGTTACAGCGCCTTGGCTTGAATAACGAAGAAAATCCATTTGGCTTGAAAAACAAGAAAAAGTTGCTTGAACTGATTCTGCCTGCAAAACCTCTCCAGAGTTCTTTGTGCATATTTGAACTATTCAAGTAGCAACAACTGCATAACTTAAGCAGCGAGAAGAGTCCCTAGTTCTACTTGACAACAGACACCATAATATGATGATATTCTGCATCGACGACATCCTTTTTGATTCCGTTTTTTTTTTTTTTTCACGGCTAGCGGATAAGCGGGAGGGGATGGGTCTGGCACTGGAAAATCATAGAGAGCTATTTAATGGCTCATTTCAAAGGAAATTGATATATTTAAATACCTTATATATAAGGATCGAACTTGTGGATCGTGCTCAGGACCGTGCAGTATTAAACTTTACAATATTTTCCTCCAATCCCACAGTGTGCAGTAAACCATATAAATAAAACTGATATACCCTTTCTTGATAAATAATTTTAAAAACTTTTTCCACAAAGCAACTTTTTCAAGAGAAAAGTAAATAGCTCCATTAAACCAAAATGAGGAGAAATAAATTCAAATAATCTTCCAAGCGTAAAAATACCACAAATCACCATCAATAAATAAATGAAACCCCATGGATTCTCAAGACCAGAACACAATTAGCATTTTACTGAAAAAAGACTACGTGGATTGTCAGTTTAATATACATATTAAAGTCGCTCTTTACTGATATTTATTCCTTACAGTTTTAATAAATTTTTTATTTATTCAGCTCAAAAAAGTAAAACATTTAAAATATATTTTGTTTTCAGTAAAGTGCAAATTATCACATGGTTTGGGATTGGATGTGTTGGGGGAAACGATGGGCGTGATGCGAGGGGGGAAGGGCTGGTTGCCCTCCAATCACTTTCGACTATTAAAAAAGGCATTATCCCTTTCAATTGCAATCAAATGAGCCGCTTTCAAAATTTCCACGACGACTCCTTCTAATACGAAGTGCCCTGGTCGAAAAAAAAAACAATAACTAAAAATAAATAAATAATATATTGTTCCCACGTCGCTCTTTACTTAGACGGTGCTATTGCGCTGTCTATGATTGTGTAACCAAAGTTTCGATCTGGATGGCAGCATTTCTTACTTGGTGTTAATGGTGCGAAAGGTAATCTAGAGCTGGCAGTGAATCAGTGCAGACAATATACTTCTGATGTTTTTTTGACTTGAAGAGCAATCTTGATTGCAATAAGCTTAGCAGAAAAATTGTCAGGGCAGGGGGTGAAAACGGTAGAAAAGAGATAGGCTATGGAAGGGTATAACAACTGCACAACTGCATGTGTTTTTCCATCTTTTAAGCCATCCGAAGATAACTTTGATCAGTACTTTGGGCAGTCCTTCATTTTTTGTGACACTGATCATAGAAATAATCAGTTCACCAATTCCTCTGGAGGCCTAGAAGAAACATCATCTATATAAACAGTCAGTTTGCCATTCTTCATGAATTCTTCCACACCAGGAAGGCAAAGGAATCTCTGGAAAGAGGATATCTTGTTTGGCTTAAAACAGGCATTAGGATTGTGGCGACTAATGATTACTTTGTAGATATACGGATTGCAGCAGTTGCTAGCAACCTAGTAAGAGACGATCACGTCCAATACTAAAAATGTGATAACCCATAACTCCTGAAAATAGTGTCAGATCGAAACAAGAAGTAGATTATTAGAACCACCTTGCCCGAAACCCATACAGGAAACTTAAGGTCCTTTGGCTATAGTAACGAGGAAGATCTATTGGCTTGAAAAACAAGAAAAGTGACTGCAACCATGATTATATTCTGTATCGTTATAGTAAAGAGCCAATTCCAAACCATGATTACAGCAGTAGCTGCAATCTAGTAAAAGGAGAACATCAGCCTATAGTAACAACAAGCTTGGGAAAAAAAAATGCCCTAATGAGAAAAACTGTCATCTGACACTGATTCAGGAATGGCAACTATCATTTCGGTTAATCTTAAAAGTAAAAGTTTATAAAGAAAAGAAATTTATGGTGATTTCGAAGAAGTCCGAAACCCCTCGAGAATGGCGTCACATCGAAATGAAAAGTACACCATTAGAATCAGCATGGTAAAAATTTTTATTAAAGAATGATGTTAACTTTAATTAACTATTAAGGAATAGGCAAACTTTTCTTGTAAACACTTTGTTGCCATGAACTGTTAGTAATGAGAAATTCGGGCAAATAGTAACCGAAACTATAAAAAGACAGCTTTAATATAAATTGAATACGTCAAAATAATCGGCTTTTTATGTTGATTCCAAATGTATAAAATTCATTGAGTTTAAAGCTATTCGCCACGAACTACCACCCTTGAGAAAATTTTCCCCCTTTTTAAAAAAAGGGAGAAACACCCACAAAAAGGCAAGTGATATTTCTGAAAATCCCATCAATAAATTCAAACTATCAGAGAACATTCATTTAATGGTTTAATTTAATGTTTTAAATTAATGGTTTAATGGGTAAACCCTTTAATGGTTTACTAAAATTTGGAATGTTGCATATTTTGTCCCAGAAAAAAGATCACGGTTCTGTGATCTTTCTTCCTTATTTGTTTCTTCTTTGTTTTTGTTTTTTGTCTTTCTCCCCGGGATGATATTTTCCCCAGGGATGATACTTACAACAACGAACTTAAGTTAATCATTAAGTTTAATCGAAATAATAGTCACCATTCCTAAATCTGGTTCAAGTGGCGATTCTTCCAGTTTTTTTTCGAAATGAGTTTTTTTAAATTTTCGGCTACTATGGGTTAGAGTTCATTCTTGACTCTGTACGACGAACTATTTAAAAGGGGGCTGATAAGCGTCGGGTTCACTTAAACACGGTAACCATAGAAAACGGTACAAAAATAACTGAAGCCATAATGTATTTGATTGGCTATTAGTCTGCTCCTGAGTTTACACAAAAGTGCATGGGATCAATGTTGTTATTCCTTTCAAACTGTTGTGACTAAGACGTGGCCAGGCAAGCATTTGCTATTGTTTATGGCAGTGGTAGATTACGAGTTGGGATTAATCTGATAAGTAACCTTTGCAACACTAGAACACTTCCTTCGTAGAGCTCAAAAAGAATCACTTACTTTTTCGATTATCTCCTGGAGATGTTTATTCTTTTCCTTTCTTGGCTTCTCTTCTTTCGTCTCTTCTGATTCACCTTTCCCTTTACCAAGCTTTCCAAACTTTTTTACATCTCCTGAAAAATAGCAAATTGTGTACAGAAATCATCTCCCTTTTTTCCAGAATATAACAACGCTGTTTAAAAATTAAAATCATAAAAGAAAATTAAGGTTACAAAAAAAAAACAATAGGGGTAATTCAGCACTTTAATTAGCCTGATAACAACTCATGTAAAATACATGTTAAGTTATAAATAAAAAAAGACCTCATGATTAACACCTCATAAAACACCTTATAACACCTCTTAAAAAGCTCATGATTTGGCTTAAAACTAAACCAAAGAAACCAAAATGTCAGTTTAAAGTGAAAAGGAAAAAATTCAAAAGGATAGACGAATTAAACTCACGGTTAAAACGATAAATGTTTCCACAAAACAGAAAAGTATAGTCCGAACATAATAAACTGAAAAGAACCATATATTAGCGCTTGAACATGTCTCTTTTAAAAAGGATTAAGAAACTCAAGAGCTATTAATTGCGGAAAGAGCGTCGAATCAACGTTTCAGTTGCTGGACCTTTTTGCCAGGGACGGGTAGCAATCCTATCACTCAACCTTGCGACAGCTGGAATCAGACCCTGGACCCGTATTGCCAAGCTGGATGAATCAGCTGGTCCCGTAGGATCAATCGAAGATTTTTACCACATACTTAACTTTATCTGAAAAAGTCTCTTTTCTTAGATTCTTTTAATATAGACGTTGAAATTTGATTTATAAAAAACTGAATGCAATAAAAAAAAATCTGATTAGCAATTATCTAATTCTATCTTGTTTTTTCTATAAAAAAAAAATAATAATTTTTTCTTATTTCTAATTTTATTCTAATTTTATTCTATTTTTTCCCTTTTTTTAAACTAATCTAAAAATTTTCTATTTTTTTCGTAGTTTTTAGAAAGATTGATCTAATTAGTGAAACTCGACAAAAGATATGAGAGAAATTGAAAGAACCTGGAGAATCCGCATGGGCCCAAGCTTGAGAGAGCCCGAGCCAAGCATATAATCAGAGGATATAATTAGTCTACTTATTATAACAAACATATTATTAGTCTACTAAATTACAATCTCTACTCTAAGGCTAAGTGTGCAAGAATATGTCAAAAATATCTATAGCCCGTTTTCAATTTTAGAAGGACTTGAAGCCTGTTTTTATAGGGAGCCGGTGTCTCCCCCGGAAAATTCTCCCCGCGAAAAATTCTCCCCATGGAAATTTCCCGCGCCAGTCTCCACGCCCACCACCACACTACACCACTCCACGACAAATTGAGCATACCTCTACCCCCCCGCCCCTTTCTTAGAGCTAACTCGGTATTTATCTGAAGTCTCAATGAGAGTTAGGATATTTTTGGCCCCCTTTGAGGCATCTACCTCCTCCCTGACTTTTAGGCATTTTGACTAGTTTGAACAAAATGACAATTACAAAATGTTGACCAGTCTTGAGGAGAGTAGGGGGCACATAAAAAGGGCAATGAGGGGGGGGGGTGCCCCCCAGTCTCCCTTCAACTCCCTCTCACATATATTGAAAGTTTCACCTAATACAATCAGCCGTTGCAAAGATATTGCTAATATTCCCTTTTCACAAACCAACAAGGACAAAGTATGTTTGGTTTAATTGTTAACAATGAGAAACTTGCATAAATTATATTGCTTGCACTGGGGGCTGCCCGAGAGGAGGGGGGGGCTCAACCCCGGAGGCATAGTTAATTAATCTTTGATTTAGTCTGAATAAAATGGATATCTGAAAATTTTTGTCGGATGCACTTGCGTGAAAAAAGGCGTGGGAGGGGATGGTTTGTCCTCCGATCACTTTTAAATCTTAAAAAGGCACTGAAACTTTCGATTTCCAACTGAATGAGCCCCCTCCAAAGTTTATACGACCACCATTCCCATAAAAACTTTATATCTTTACAATGGACAGCTTGCGTAGCTTACAGCCTTTGTCCTAGGGGCTGGAAGGGGAATTGGCAAACCCGAAGGCATGGTTGTTTTACCTTTGGACTATTTTGAACAAAATGGCTATCTCAAAATTTTGATCGGATGCGTTTGTGGAAAAAACGGTGTGGGGTGTGGCTCGTTACCCTACAATCACTTTTGACTCTTAAAAAGGGAACTAGAACTTTTAATTTACAAATCAAACAGGCCCTCTCTGAAGTTTATACGACCATCCCTTCCATATGAAGTGTCTCTGGGAAAAAAAATTAACAGTAAATACCCAGTGCTAGACCACATGCTATTGCTCAGGGGGCGTCGTTTGGGGGTGGCAAGGGGGGGGGGGGCAGTTGGCCCCCCCCCCCAATAATGTGGAGATTAGAAAAAAATATTATATACATCCCATGCCCTTTGACTATCCAGATATGGACCCCTCTTGCCCCCCCCCCCCCCAATGAAAATGCTGGAGAATCGCCCCTGCTATTGCTATTGAACAGAAAAACAACCTTATGTTTCAATTCTTTTTCTTAAAAATTATTCCAAGATTAATTTCCGTCGCTTAAAAAAATAGCATCTATTTTTAGAAAATTGCACACATTTTTGTATTTTGCCTGCGTTGAACATATCAATAACTTGAGGAGAGAGAAACTAAAACTTGACTTTCAGCTATTGATCTCTCCATCCAACTCCAAAACCATAAAACAAATAAATTAATGTACAGGCATCAAAAGTGTTTCTAAGCTCCTTTTTTTACTTATTTTTCATTTCTGCTTTTCTTTTCTGTGAAATCTTGACAATCAGTCTAATATTCTTTACATCCATTTCTATTCCAAACGGCGTGTTCCTTAGCCAGAAAAATCATCGATGAATGAATAACAGATATGGCAACTACTTAAAAGTATTTCATTAAAAATGTTGTGTGCTTAATATTATTGTGTGAAGCCAATGCTCAGATCGGCGGTAGATTAAAATACTTCCCCCGTGTATGTGGGCTGCTTAGGTGTATGGTAGCACTTGACAAAGCTGCTTAGTACTACTACTACTAACAAAAACGCACTACAGCACCAAGCCGCCTGAAGCCAATACAACTACGCACGCTCCTCCTCCATCCCAGTCAATTCAAAGCCTCCCTATACGCCCTCCCAAGAAGTTCCAATTTCCCTTATATCCTTCCTTACGACCTCCTCTCACGCCATTTGTGGAAGACTCAATTTCTGTTTGGCCTTAAATGGTTGGCCAAAAAGAACGATCCTAGCCATCTCAACCTTTCTATCATTACAGCACTAGAAAGCGGGTTACAGCCACATTTATCGTATAGCTAACTATTTGACATAGGTCCAGTCAGAAAGGTGGCCAAAAAAAATCCGTGGACAGTCCCTCTGGAAAATATCTAACAAATCATCCTCTGTCTGCCGGAGCGCCCAAGATTCAGAACCACGCTTGACCACTGCGGATCACTGTAGCTGCTCAAGCATTAAGTGTGCTTAATGTTTTTGGTGAAGACAACGTTCAGACTGGCAGTAAATTCGGATAGTTCGCACGTGTGTTGCTCTATAAATTTCAAATTTATAGAGTTACGTCTGTTATTTTGCTGAACAGGTCATGTAAAATCAAGCCTCTTCACGGTTACATAAATTTGTCATCAATTACTATGACGAATTCTAGTTTATTTTCATATAATCTCAATAAATAAGTATTTAAAGAAAGTTGCTACAAAAGAAAATTGCTAACTCTTATCTTCTTTTCTTGTGGCCAAGGCTTTTTTTATGTAATTAAGTAGTTATTTCAGAACATAAATTTTGGACAGTCGAAATGGCCATAAGGTTCACTGATACTTGTGTATGCCACTCAAGTCCTGCTTTTAATTAGAACATGTTTCTTTCATGCCCAATCCTAAAGAAATATCACAAAATATGATGAAATATATATACCTTAGAAACAAATTCGTGCTATATATTTGCACATTAAGGGGTGGGGGTAAAGTATAGCAGGCATACAAAATGTCTTAGGTACAATTATTCTGCATATTATGAAGTAAGAATTGCTTCTGACTCCAAACTGTCCCAATACTTTACCCCCCCCCCCCCTATTGTGCAAATATATAGCCCAAATTATATATTTCTCATCTATTGTGTCACTTGTCTTTGTCCTGTCTCACGCTAAGGTGAAAGCACAGTTTACATAATTATCCAGTATGATCTTTCCTATATCTCATCCATTATAAAAACCCAGACCAAGGTGCGAGTGCTCCAGAGAACGTTTTTGCAGATAGAAACAAAAGCGGAATCAGATCTTTTCACGGGTAGACAAGTCAGACTGTGATCTAATCGGAAACAAGTGGAAACCCGCTATTACGAATAATGCACTTTGTTGGAAACAATCGGAAACAGACTAACCCGCTAATGCAGAAAGAAGTGGGAGGAGCTTTTTGTTCGTACCGAGAATGAAGACCAGAAATGATCTGCGATAAACTTACTGGATAATTATATAAACTGTGGATGAAAGAAACTAACGAAGAAACCGGTTTGTTCTGGAGTTTTACACAGCGTGAACTTGAGTGGCGTATAATAAACAAGCACCGGTTCACTCTATAGAAACAGTATTCTTTACAGGTTTATTATTATTATTGTTATAATTATTTAAATTATTATTATCTTTTTTACATTATGACTATTGTTATTATTCACAACTACGAGATCTTACCTAGATTATCACATGGTTCGACGCTGATTTTAACTTGTCCAACAAAACTATTATCAAAATATTTCTGAGCACTTTCTGCCTCATCAGCGGTTTTAAATCCAATAAATCCGAAATGACGAATTTGCCATCTTTTGAATACTTCAAACTGAACATCAGTTACGGTACCTTTAGCACTAAATAGTTCTCGAAGCTTTTGCTCAGTAACCTGGAATAAAAAGAAGATATTTTATTCACAAGATGCTGGCCCTTAAAATCCTCTATTTACTCTTTACGTAAAAATTTAGCGCATTCTTCATTAGTATATCATTAGTATATAATATAATATGTATCATTAGTATATAATATCATTATATCATTATCACATCATTATTATATAATATCATTATATCATAGTTTAGTATCATTACTATATGAAACAATATGTCATTAATTGGTGCAATGGGTGAAAAGGAGGGTAGCCCCCCAAACATTAAATTTTTACTAATCATTTTAAGTTTAAACGTTGCTTAAATTTGAAAAAAATTCCAACTATATTGACCAGTCTTTCTTCACTTTTATTTCTTCAATAATAACTGTTTGAAACAAAACTTCTCCTTTTTGTCGGAGTTTTAAAAAAATATTTCCAAGCACAATTATTAATATTTTTTTAATATAAAATTATGTAATTATATTATTTATTATTAAATTAAATTATTTATTATATATAACCCTTGCGACAGCCAGGAATAGAACCACAGTACCCACGGTTGGCAGGCACCGCTTTATCCACTCAGCCACTACAAGGTGTTCGGAAACTTTTTAATATGACCAGATTTTATTAATGATTACGCTTGAGTACAAAAGTTAAAGTTAAAAAAACTTGTTTTGGGAGTAAACAGCAACTGAATTTGAATGACACTAAATACTTCTCGAAGTTTTTGTTCAGTAGCCTGGACTAAAAGAAGATACTTTATTTTTGGCTTTCTAGCCCATTTTACGTCTATTCGTACCTGAAAAACCATTAAGTTTTTAGGCCATTACCACACAATCGTCAGTCTTGCCACGTAGAACCGTAATAATAAATAAGCGAAACTAACTAATTAAATTTGACAACGCTTTTTGCCCGTAAAAATTCAAACATTAACAACATGTTGATTCTCGAAGATAACTCCACATTCAAAGAAAAGCCACGCCTTCTTGAGCTGTTTGCTGCAGTACCCTATGTTTTTAGCCTATTTTTTGCTGTATTTTCGATGTAATACCTTCAATTAGATTTTTTTTTTTTCCCAAGACCACACTGTTTTTCTATGACGAACAAATAAACCTTCAAATGGAGATAAGTCAATTTATTAGACAGTGGAAACAGATACAAAAGTCTGGATGTTTCGACCACACATACAGCAGTCATCATCAGCAAAAACACTAAAGTATTAAAATTAAAAAACTAACATATTTATACACAGCAAATTAATAACTTCCGGTTCATTCCCTAGATGATTTGCTAGAGAGTTTAAAAGTAAACATGTTAGTTTTAATTTTAACACTTTAATGTTTCTGTTGATGACGACCGCTATATGTAGTCGAAATATCCAGACTTTTGTATCTGTTTTCACTTGTTTTTGTTTTTGTTGTTGTTTTTTTTTTTTTACTGATTTTTCACCTATATTTCTTTTTCTTTTATTTGGCACCCATTCTAGCAAAAAAAAAAAAATCAATAAATGCATGTCTTTTCATTAAAAACCAAAATCCTGATTTTCCTAATTTTTTAGATATGCGGTTGTGTTAATTTCCAAGTAACCTAACAATCAAAACTTTATTTTCTAACAATCAAATTTTTATTTTCACTGTTCTTCATAGTCTAAAAGGTACTCCTGTACTAAACGGACTCTTTTATATACTGCAATGGAAAACAGGTCACGAAAAACCCGTTTTTGACGGGATAATTCAAGACACCGCTATAGAGTAATACAATGTATAGCGTGGTTTTCATTGCGTATACGATATTTAAACTGTTGTTTTTTGGGTTTTTATGGGGGGGAAGGTACCTAGGTGGGTTAGGTTACATAATAATATATGCTATGCTTTACTATATATATATATATATATATATATATATATATATATATATATATATATATATATATATATATATATATATATATATATATATATATATATATATATATATATATATATATATATATATATATATATATATATATATATATATATATATATATATATATATATATATATATATATATATATATATATATATATATATATATATATATATATATATATATATATATATATATATATATATATATATATATATATATATATATATATATATATATATATATTATATATTTATAGTATATAGTATATATAGTATTGCTATTTAGCTATGTACTTTAGCTAGAATTTAGCTATGTACTGGAGCTAACTTTCATCTCCTATTTATTTATGCGTACACAGTCAGAGAAAGCTCGACAGTTACTTGGGGTGGCAAGAAATCTCTTCTTTTTTTGCTTCTTCTTCTTGTAAAACAGGGGCGTAAATTGCTATGGGGCAGGGGGGCAGTTGCCCCCCAGACCTCGTTTTGCCCCCCCCCCCCAGACCTGATTTTGCCCCCCCCAGATTTTTTTAGATTATACCCTTATTTATCCTTCATCCGAATAAAAATATACAAATTGTATCGAATACAAAATCTTATACGAAATGACGCGTACCCGGAGCCTCGTGTTTTCTCTCTAGCATTGTCAAGTAAAGATAGTATTGAATGAATTCATTTGTTTGAATAAGAGTGTGCGATGAGTCAGGGAAAAATAATCGATATTTTTAAACCTAGTCAAGCGGCTAAAAAAGGTAAGTTGGTGGATAGTGTAGCAGCAACAGAAGCTGGCCCAAGTGAGGTGTGTAATTTTGCCATTTATGGTTTGACTAATATAAATACAACTTATATATAAATATAAACTTATAGCCTTTGCTTCATGCAATAAATTCCATGCGAACTAAAGTTTAGCCTACAGGAGTAAGATCTTAATTTCGCGCTACAACTTTGGATTAATGTATAAATCGCAAATTTTGTGGGGAAAATCATATAACCGAGCATATAACAAACAATTATAGATATAGAGGTATCATTCAAGGGGGGGGGGGGGGGCAGGCTAGGACTTCAGAGATGACTACAGGGACTACAGCCTGATTTATCAGACATAATTTATGGCAAAGAGTTTTGGAAGAGCTTAAGAGAATGAAAGAGCATTAAATGCTTTCCTAAGGTCCAGCCATTTTTGCTAGGCGGCCGCTTCGTGACAAAATTCTACTTTTTAAAGTTAAATCAGCTGTTACTGCGAGGCATTCGCTTCACGTCAGCGTGCTTCATCCAAAACAAAATTTACGACTTGCCCTCCTAGATTTTGCTGATAAGCTAGATAAGTACGACAAAAAAGAATTTTGTTGTATTGAGTTGCTAAGAATTTTCTTATTCGGATTATGTTATCGTTTAAATTACGAAAAATTCTACTCGTAGTTAAACTGACAAAAACGATATATATGTTTTAACCCTTTTAAATTTCAGTTGACTAGCTTAGACTATTTTACCGAATTCTAAAAACTGAGAATTTGAGCATTTGGAGGCGCTTAAACATGCGGAAGATGCTAGAGCGTATTAAATGATCAGTAAAAAATTAGATATTTAATGTAAAATTGCGTTATCGTCGGAATTTTAGTGACAATTACGTTGTAATACTCATTTTAAAGCTATTATGTTTTATAATTTCATGAGCTTAGACTAACCGAATTCTAAAACTGAGAATTTGAGCATTTTTAATAGAAGATGCAGCCAAAATGATCAGTCGAAAGATATTTGTATGCTATCGTCAATTTGGCGGAAATAAAGCTATTATTATAAATGAGAGAAAAAGCACCCTATTTAATAGACCACAACCCGTTAAATCATGAAATAACAAAAACGAAAACTATTAAGGGCAAAATGCCAATACGTAACACTAAACGGTAGCAGAAAAGCTAATTAGAAGCTAGGGCAGCAGGGCGTCACTATCACCTTTTTTTTTGGGGGGGGGGGGGGGAGCACGACGAAATTTTTCCAACAAAACCATAACTGTACCGACGGGAAAAAAATGTTTAGAGTGGCGAAAGTTTATGTATAAATGGAAGTAAATGGCTTGAAAACAGTATTTTTTGCTGCAGAGCGTTGGAAATTCTAGAAATATTTCACTAAGAAAGTCTATTATTCCTTATGTCTCCTAGACACCTATTTAAGGGAACAACTCTTTCAGAGCTATCGGCCTCTGAATAAAGTTAAAACGTTTAAAAGCGAAAGCACTGGATTTTTTTCTAGGGTGGAAGTGTAGCCGATGCATCGGATACGATATTGAGGGGCAATCTTGACATCTCCCACCATAAAAAGGGAGGCACCCAACCAGCCAAAGCTAGCCGAATACCCCAAAACAAACGGTCGCCGTTTTTCTGCTAAAGCCTATGAGAAAAAAACCATGGGTAGAATATTCTATTAAAGAAGACGCCATTTACTGCTTTTGCTGTCGGCACTTTTCCTTAACAAGAAATCATGGAAATACTTCTGATAATGTAGTGTTTGTCGACACAGGAATGAATAACTGAAAAAAGCTATTCGAAAGGATTGAAAAACACGAGGCTTCAGAAGCTCATAACGAAGCAAATCGCAGCTGGACCAAATATAAAGCAATTGAGTGTGGCACATCTGAGTCAATAGCTACAACTCTCTATTCAAATCGGAAGGAAGCCATAGCGGAAAATCGCCTGCATATAGTCACACTTGCGAAAGTGGCATGTGCCCTAGCACGCCAAGGGCTCCCATTTCGAGGTCATGATGAACACGACGACTCACACAATCGAGGTAATTTTATAGAAATACTAGAAATGATGACAGAGGGAAACCCAGATCTTCAGCAAAAACTAAAACGTCGGTATGGAAGCTATTTGAGTCCCGACTACCAAAATAGTCTTATAAGCATACTGGCTGACCTCTTGCGAGAACAAACAAGATGCTCTATTAAGAAATATTGGGCAATCTGCGCAGATGAAACGAAAGATCTGTCGAAAAAAGAGCAGCTTGGTTTAATTATTCGGTTTATTGATACTAATGCTATCATCCGCGAGGAGACATTCGGAAGTACACATCTTGAACAATTAGATGCAGCATCCCTTGCTAATGCAATCAAGGATCTTGTTGAAAAGCACGGACTGGATTGGAGCACCTGTGTGGCTCAATGCTATGATGATGCGAGCGTCATGAGCGGCGCATGTAATGGTGTTCAGGCTATTCTTAAAGGATTTGCACCACAAGCTAGGTATATTCATTGTCACGCCCATCGCCTAAATGTTGAGCTTGTGCAGTCAATAGCTTCTTGTCCGGAGGTTAGAAACTTCTTTTCTTGCATTCAGGCATTATATGTCTTTCTCAGCCGAAGTGCGCCACGTCACGAACTTTTCCTTCGAACCCAACAAGAACGCGGAGAAAAGAAGATTGAGCTCGAGCGGCTAGCCGACACTCGATGGTGCTATTGGTTTTTCTTCAATTCAGAAGATCCGGATACGTTTAGGTGCTATTCTCGAAACACTAAGGTTATTTCGGATGAAGCCAATTCAACAGAGGACCGTTCTGAAGCTTCTGGGTTGCTGGCAACAATTGATGCCAAATTCTTGCTCATTCTTGAAATAATGAGCAGTATCCTTGGTCCGATAGATATTGCATCCAGACAACTCCAGTCCAAGAGCCTCGTTCTTTCAGGCGTAAATTCTCTGCTTCAAGCAGTTCAACAACAGGTTCTAGAGCTCCGATCTGAAGAGCGTTGGTTTAAGATGGTCGAAGCAACGAAAAGCTTATGCAAGCAGCACTCAATCCAAATAGAAAAAGCCTAGACGCTCGGTTGCTATAAGCAGACGCCTTCTCGATTTTTACGTCGAAACCACTGTCGGTGCCAGAACAAGAAATCGAACAGAAGAGGATCGTGACATTTTTCAAACTTATAGGTCGGACATTTTATACTTCATAGTCGACCGAGTAACTTCGGAGCTGAGACAAAGGTTTGGTGAAAACTCCTCAGTAATCCAAGGCTTAGAAGCGTTTGAGCCAAGTTCACCGAAGTTCTGGATGCACTTCTAATACAAGACTTTGTACGTGACTTTCCTACATTATTAGTAAACGAGTTGAAGTTTGAGTCGGAGATAGCCTTGGCCAAATCTTATTTACAAAGGATGAAACCAGAATGCCCATCAAAAGCTCTTGCCTACCTCTACATGAACAAAGACGCCTTTGCTGTCATCTCGGAAGCTTTCGAAATTGCTTTGACGCTCCGCGTTTCAACTGCCTCTAACGAGAGATTTTTTTCAACGCTTAAGAGGGTTAAGACATATCTCAGAACAACCATGAATGATGAGCGACTTAGCGATTTGTTAGTTACAGCAAACCCAGCCGGAAAAAGCGAAAAAGATAGATTATAACATTGCCGTCGACAAGTTCGCTTCCCTGAAGCAACGACGTTTTCCCATTAGAATAGTGGCTCTCTCTGGATACTTCAGTCGTGATGCAAACAAATTTATGATTTATTTGCTTAATTGTGTTTATGTACTTGAATTTTTGTATATCTAATTGCGTTCTAAACTTTGTTATCCAAAGAATTTTAAGTTGGCTACCGCTTAATTTGGCTTGATTTCCCCCTCCTTGGATTTTTTGCTAATTCAACCCACTTGAGGCTGCCTATTGAGACATAGAATTTGCCCCTCCCAGGTTTTTTTTTCATTTCCGCCACTGCGCTTCGCGCCAGAAAACCCTGTTCTAGGCCTTCACTCAATTCAATTCTTAACAAAACAAAATGACATTTCCTAATTCTAAATTTTCTTTTTTGGCTTAGACCCTTCACAGCACAATATATTTGTTTTTAAGTAATTTGCTTCCCTAAAAAGGAGTCTAAGAGGTCCAATATAAGGGATAATACAGTTTTTAATAATATTTCAAAAATATCCGCTACTTCGCGGCAGGAAATGCTCTTTCCAAGCCATCCACTCGCTCTGAATTAGAAACTTTTACCAATTCAAACTTTTTTTTTTTTTTTACTTTTTTTTTAACAGAATATAATCAGCATAGTTTTGTACTTTCCTCACAAAGTAAAAGTGAAAATTTGCAAATTTTCTTCCGTGAGGTGGCAAAAATCTTTGAAGTTTGCCCCCCCCCCAGAATTTTTCTGAACTTACGCCACTGTTGTAAAACTGGTGTAATCCATTATACCAATACCGTATTTTCACCCTGGGCTTAAAAAAAATCATCAACTAAAACAATTTTCAACAAAAAGAAAAAGAAATTAAACACCAACTAAAAAAGATCATTAGAAAACTGAAAAAAAAGAAAGAAAATATAAAACAACAAAGAACATTGAGTGAAAAGCATAGTTAGCGGCCTTTATCAAAGTCATATCCAGAACCATAGCAAAGAGTATGATGCTCTGGTACTATCCCATTACGCGGGCCTCTCGGGTTAATCACTATAGACTAGGCAATGACCAAACCCGTTTTTGACGTCTTAACTGTTATAGAGGAGGCAATGATAGCAAAGGTTTTCATTGCGTATACGATATTAAACTGTGATTTTTGGGGTTTAGGGGGGGGGGGTACCTAGGTTAGGTTAGGTTACGTATTTAATATATGCAATGCTTTACCCCCCACCCCACCCCCCAAGGTGCAAATATATAGCCCAAATTTGTTTCTAAACTATTATATATTCATCCTATTTCATTTTATTTCATTAGCATTAACCAAACTTGACTTTTTAGAGAGGCCCGCATAATGGGATAGTATCGGTGCTGCATATTTCTAGTAGCCTAAGAATGTGCACTTTCCGGGCATTTCACATCCAAAAAGCACATTGTTTAAATAATTTTTACTATTCAGGGGAGAGAAGGGGATAATGTGAATGAATAAATAAAAAAAATGGAAAGATATGGTTTTTGTCCAAGGCAGTGGAGAATGTAATCTGGAAACAACTTCCAAAAATGTTGATGTCCCCAATGGACATAGTCAAAACATTAAAACAATTGAAGACCTTAAATGTACAGAAACAGAATAGTAACTTAGTAACGCAAATATGGAATAATTAAGGAATAATTATAATTAAGGAATAAGCAAATAGGAATAATTAAGCATACAACCTGTTTCTAAAAAAGAAAACAAAAACAAGAAGCTAGACAATTTAAATTTGGATCTAAATTGATAAATTTTGAAACACAACCTTGAAAGCGGGGTCCAAAGAAAAGATGAAAATACAGAAAACCACACCTTCAGCACATACAATAGGATTCGACACCTTAAAAATCATTTTGCCAGCCTCATCGTCGGCTATTCGTCTGAATGACAAAGGGTCCATTAGCGAATTCTCCCAGGGAACTAGCTATCATTGAAAGCTATTGAGAATTTGTGGTTTGACTATGAAATTTGATAGAAAAGACAGCGAAACTGTGTCGACAAGGTGTTCAATCAAAGTGGGTGGCACCACAGGGAACTCCCAATCCTGCAAAATCAATCAAATGGCATTTCTTTTGAGCTGATTTTCGGAGTTTTCTAAGCAGGTATACTAGAACATGTTTAGGGACTGCCCTTTCCTGAACTTTAAAAAGAAAATTCTGTTTAATCAAAGAAAAAAAAATATACCTTCTGATGATATAAATATCATCAAAACTGAATATCTCTACTGCGGGGACAAAACAAGAGAAACTAAATGAGTTTTCTATGATTATAGGCTTTTAGCTTTCTGTCGTTTATTCAGATCTCTTATCCAAGCTCTACAAGTTATAGCTACTACTACTACTACTAACAGCTCACCGCAGCACCAAGCCCCCTGAGGCCAACACAGCTACGCACGCTCCTCCTCCACCCCAATATATTCAAAGCCTCCCTTTTTACACCCGCCCACGAAGTTCCAATTTCCTTTAAATCTTTCTTTATGACGTCCTCCAATCCCAGACGAAGACGACCTGCTTTCCGTTTATCCCTAGACGGTTGGCAGAAAAGAACAATCTTCGGCAATCTATCATCCTTCATAGGCACAACATGCCCTAGCCACCTCAACCTTTCTTTCATTATAGCCCTAGAGAGCGGCACTGAACCACATTTTTCGTATAGCCTATTGTTTGAAATACGGTCAGTCAGCCGGGTAGCCAGAACAATCCTAAGCAATTTCTCTGGAAAACATCTAGCAAATCTTCATCCGCTTTTCGGACCGCCCAAGCAATTCTAAATAGGTCACACAAACTAAAAACGTTTATAAGGGCCAAGATAGAGCGATCCTTCAAGGTATCGAATCCTCATAATTAACCCATATAGCCACTACAATTACTAATGCCCCAGTGTACCTTACCAAACTCAATAAACGAAAAGTACTATATGTTTGCTTATACAAGTAGCACCATAAATAGAGTAAGGATTCAAATCGAATTGAAAAACAAACAATTACAGCCATGCCAGACACTAGATGGCACCGATGAGTTTCTATCGAAGACTGGTTTAAGTTTGAAGAATATACTATGGTAATCACAGTTGAAAATGATAGGCGCTAAATAAATTATTAAGAAATTAGCTTAGGCTAGCAATTGAGACGATCCACAATATAAGGGGCAAGTCATTCGCTGGTGACCGTCCAGTCAGTCTGAAGCTCAAGTCGTTTTGCTTATCGTCGCTGTCATGTATTGCCTTTTGACGTGGCAGCAACGATAAGTTGGCTTCGCTCTCCATTGACATTTGCGACTAGTATTATTTGTTTGTCATCTGTTTGGTTTTGGTAAATTCTCTCTTTAGTTAAAAGCAATGTGGCTTGAATGTTTTGTTTTCTGTTTTTTTTCTCTCGGCCTCATCATATAGGACACATGAGGGTAAACAGTTGGCCGTCGCTATCACCCCTAAGGGTCGCACTTGAAATTTTAAACATTGAGAAATAATTGCCAACATCCGTTTGCTAAGTTGTTCTCAAAGGGCGGATCAGCAGAGCAATTTATGTTTAATTAAACTTTGATTCTCCTGATCCAAATTGGTCTGGGAACCCCGCCCCTTCCCCGGATTTTTTCTGGCGCTTTCATTCCTTGTTTTTCACTCTTTTTCTAAGATAAATTTGTCAATTTGGTCAATTATTGGCACCCCTGTCACATTGAGCCCCCAAGATTTTGCATATTGGCGCCCTTGTCACACTGCCCCCCCCCCCCAATATTTTGCTCTTGAACCACCCCTGTTAACCATGACAGCGATGTTATGACCTTCTACCATTTTTTTATAATCGATCATCCCTCACTAGGGGGAGAGCTCGCAGCAACTTTACTATAGTAACTGTATGTTAATGATGTGTTATCATATTTGACGTTATTATCAAACTCTCTGGAACTAATAGCAACATGAATAGCAAAAATTTCGCAGTTTAATTGTAAAAAAAAAAATTGAAAAATTCATTTATTAAAAAATTTTCTAACCGATAGAAAGAAACTATTAAACCAAATTTATTTACAGATTTTGCGTTCCAAGTATGAACTTGAGGTTCAGATCACAGGAAAGACCGGAAATTTAACTAAACAACTGGAAATTCCCGCCCATAAATTAATTCTAAGATATCTGAATAAACAAACATTAGAAGCCCATATGGTCGCAATTTTGTCCAGTCATGCTATAATACCCAAACTTGGCAGCGAAAAGGCTCGATTTATCTTAATTATGCAGCGCACAACAATTCACACGCATACATTTTATGACCGATCAGTTATAATTCAACATGCGGCAATACTTGGTAGTGCTCTTTGGACTAACCTTAGTTAATGGTAAGCTTTTGTAAGGTAGCCTTTCTCTCCCCAAGATTTTGCTCTTGAACTTGATATTTTGAATACTTTGAACTTGATACTTGAACTTTCGCGATAATATCTAGTGGCCAATGAACGACATCTAGCAACAGCTGAATAGCTGCAACTTCGTAGAGAACAGATCCCAGTCCGCAGCAACAGAAAATTAAATAGCATTGCGATACAAAATATATTTACCAAAAGCCAAAGCTCGGGTGGTCTAACGAACCGCATTATTAGGAATACGGAAACACGAATATAATCAAAGTAAAGAAAAAAGAATCATTTCTCCCTTCTTGGACGTCAACTACAATAACGTTTTAAAAATGACTTTCCAAAGGTCCTTTCGCGATGATATTTAGGTTACGCCGAACAAATTTATTATAATATTTTACAAATCCTAAATCTAACACCACAGTACAATCTTTTATCTTCTCTTTCAATTTAGCTAAGGTCAGTCAATAAGAGATTTTCACTGTCAATTCTTAGCTGTATAGAAAAAATTGCATAGACCGTTGTGTTCCACCCTTCAAAAAAAATTCACCCACCGTTGTACTAAAAAAGAAATGGCGTATATATTTTTTTCCCCAAAAATTGGCGTATAAGATTTCCCAAATTATCGACTGGTCACAAAAATTAGAAGCACAATTACTTGACAGAACTCTGAAGAGACTGGCCATGATTGGGACATAGAATGATAGGGACAAAAAGAAACATATGAAAGATTTCCCAAATTATCGACTGGTCACAAAATTAGAGGCACAATTATTTGACAGAACTCTGAAGAGAATGGCCATGATTGGGACATAGATTGATAGGGACATAAAGAAACATCTGAAAGATTTCCCGAATTATCGACTGGTGAGAAAATTAGAGGCACAATTATTTGACAGAACTCTGGGGAGACTGGCCATGATTGGGACATAGATTGATAGGGACATAAAGAAACATAAGAAAGATTTCCCAAATAATCGACTGGTCACAAAATTAGAGGCACTATTACTTGACAGAACTCTGGGAAGAATGGCCATGATTGGGACAAAAACTCCTACAGTGCCTCTAACGTAAAGACTACTTAACAGATGTTCATTTACCATGTACGAAGCAATGGTAAACATAATTTCATTTATAATACCAGTGTAATTCATGGTAACACCATACCATTTACCTGCAACATTTACCATGTACATTGTATTTACTATATACATTGTATTAACCATGTACATGCCATGTATTTACCATGTATATTTACCATGTAAATGGTAAATATCTATGCTAAAATAAAATGTTTATCTTATTTATATCCTACAGCAGAAAAATTGCCGCAAAAAGCTGACAAAAACTATCTTCAATCTCCCAAAAAATTAACAAGGTGTGAGACCCCCTTTGTTTTGGCCACAACGATATATTTTATAGATTTTTAGATCTACTATGCCCTCAGCCCTCCTCTCTGAACCCCTGCACGAGTCTAAAACTCTGAATTTATTTCGTACCACCAATTTATCGGAATAAATCATTTTTCATAATAAATATCCCAATTGGAAAACGACTCTGATATTCGAGGTTCAGAAAAACCTTAATTTACAGAGGTATAATGGTAAAGAAGTACTATTCAAATGTACTTATTACATCCAAACGTAATAATAACGCCTTCAATATCTTTGAAATTGCCGTAGTAAAAAAGTCGCAAATTTCCTTCAAGCACGTAAAGATAGATCTTTCTAATTTAATTCAGCTAGTTTTTTTCTTGTTATTTCTTTTGCTTTTTTTCATCTTCCCCTTTTATTAAGATTGCAGTTACACCAAACAAAGATTATTTGTACCTTAGAAGGAATATTTGGCAAAAAAACTTTAGTCGTCTATATTCCACTTTAATTCTTTTTATCTAAAGAGATAGGATTACCAAAGGTAAGTTTGGTAAGTATTTTGGTAAGTATTACCAAAGGTCCTAAATATGTTTTTAAAATTATAGTTTTATACTATGGTTAAGGCCACTGTATATAAATAATATACAGTAGAATCATTCCCCATGTCAAGCATAATACAAAGCCGGACCGAGATGCAAGGGCTCCGGAGAATGTATAAACCAGATTTTTCTTGAACGCGAAACTTAGCTTCACCTTTGTAACACTAAATTTTAAAAAATCTAATTTTAAGTTAATTTATTCCAATACGTATATAAAAATCGGTAATTAGTTGTGCAATGTTATTATTAGATGCTTTAAGAAATTACAAGTAGGTTTCGAAGTCTCGAGTTGGTTTCAAAGGCATTTTGAGTAAAGTTTCTGCGAAAAGACGTGTCCCAGGATTGTCATTCGATCTGCCATCAGCGATCCAATGGACGAGAACGTACGAGTACAAGGGCAGATCTTTTATACGTAGAAAAAACTGTAGTAGCCAAAATATTACTCAGACGTGATCCTACTGTATACTATGTATATACAGTGGTTAAGGAAGGCTATCCCTTGGAGTTCAATGGCGATGTACCGTACCGTACACTGCTACAATCTCCGAAAAAGACTTGTGTCAATAAACCCGGTTTTTGGGTAATGACCATTTCTACAGAACAATCTTTTGTATCCAATTAAGATAGTCTACCTACAGCTCGTTCTCTTGGAATTTTGAATCGTTCCAAAGAAGTATAGTATGTTTTATCAATATCGAAGGAACAATTTTTACTGCAAAAAAAAGGAAGACAGGAATAGTTCGTCTGTGTCAAATAATGCATCTTCGGTACTTTCGAGAAGCAGAACGGAAACAGAGACAGCGAAAAACCAAACAAGTGAATAAAAATGACAAAATAAGAAGAGAAGAGTGCCACTCTCTAAATGAATTTCCTATATGTGAACCTGTTACCAGCATTTCCAGCGCTTTGAAATAAACTGTACCAATTTTACGACTAAAATTATACCATAAGAGATTAAGTTGTACCATCTGAACAGCAGAATAAAAATTTGGCGTAGCAGGAAGAAAATATTCGATAAACTAGAACTTGAACACCAAGTCAGAAATGAAAAAAATAAAACAATTTGTACCAGAAAATTTGAATTATACCAAAAATTTCAAATGTACCGCACTGTACCAGGATCTCGAAATAGGGCCAAAAACGGTATTGTACCGCTTTGGCAATGCTGCCTATTAAATATTTACTTTTGTGCTTCTACGCCCAAAAAATCACCCATATCGCTCCTGCCAAGAAAATTCTTCTTATAAAGAAAAAACTCAAAAAAAGCGACAAAAAGGCTATAGTCTATGAGAGCAGAGAAAATCAACCAATAAATTAAAAAAGAAAGACAATGGGAGTCGTGCCAGGAGCAATAATGAATTCAAGATCAACGACATCAAATACGGTATCAAGATTTGTCACCAGCGTTGCCAACACTTTGAAATAAACAGTATCAGTTTTTTCGACTAAAATTGTACCACAAGAGATTAAATACGGTAAACAACAAATATTAACATTAATCAGTTTAAAACATTAAATACGGTATCAGGGTCTTTGATTGAAACAATTTTACTACTTCCTCGATTTTTAGTCGAAGCAAAATATATTCCAGTTAGATTTGCATTAAAGAAAGGTAGAGGATCTTAGAAGAATTTTGGGCTTATATATTTCAACATTAGCCTCAGTAAAAGTTAAATCCCAACTTTGGTAGGAATCAAAGGTCATTTGGGAAATACGAACTTGCTTTTTAAGGACAGGCGCACTTGAATCTTAATCTTTTTACTATTAGCATTTATCATTAGGAGTATTCCCTAAATAATCCTTAAGTCACTATGAGTTGAAAGACGCACAAGATCTTTATACAAGCGAAGTTGGTGTGTATGGGGGGTGCATAATACAAGGGAAATGGTCTAAACTATGGACCCTCAAATATAAAAGTTGAAATCTCAAGCATCACTGTGTGATTCTCAACAAGGTGTAACATGCCAACCCCTTGTGAAATTTCAGACGAGTCCTTAAATGATATTTCAGTGCCCCAATGGCGGCGATAAAAACCAAAAAAAAAAAAAGGAGAATACGTATAAAACGGAGACTTTTAAGACAGTGCGAAAAAAGTGACTTTCCTTGTTGTTCGAAATGGGGGTACTGTAATTCTCCTATATAGGGGTTTCGACTACAGAGATTCTAATGGTACAATTTACAATTCGACCCGACACCATTTCTGAACGGTTTCCTTTTCAGGTTATTTTTCAAATTTCCCTTAATTCTATTTTCGCAATAAACTTTTTTACCATTAAGATTAAATCGAAATAATAGTTATCATTCGTGAGTCAGCTTAAAATGTCTTTTCTTCGTTTAAATGTCTTCTCAGTATATTGAACAATATATTTAGTTTTATTAGCCTAATATGCAATGTTTTTCAACAATGTTTTCTTCCTTTGAAATGCATTCGTTTCAAATGTATTGAGGATGAACCGCACTTATCGTACAGCCAACTGTTTGAAATACGGTCAGTCAGTCAGGTACCTAAAATAATCCGTAGGCAATTTTTCTGGAAATCGTCTAACAAATCTTCATCCGTTTTTCGGAGTGCCCATACTTCAGAACCATATTTGACCATCATCATTACTATAGCTTCCAATATTCTAATCTTGGTTCGCAGAGTTATCTTCCTTTTCTTCAAGACTTTTTTTTTCAAACTGTGAAAACACACATCCTGAGCCTCGGCTATTCTACTTTTAACATCTTCACGACACCCACCGTCATTACTAATAATACTACCAAGGTAAGTGAAGCTATCCACTTGGTCGATCTTTTCGTTACCCACTTATTAATCACCATTTTTCCCCCACAAACTGAATGAACCATCTTTAAAGAGAGGATTTACATCTTAAAGAAGAGGATGATCTAGAAGTTCTTCAGATGAAACCTTGGATAGTTCATACTAACTACAATGGATGTTCCACCAGCCAGCCCAAAGAGGCGAGAGGACCATCATTGCGGTTCATATACCTTCCTACATAGGAAGAACCAGGTATGGAAAAAGTTCCAAAGCTGTCTGTAGCAGAATTCGACAGAATTCAAAAGATGTCAAATCTACCAAAAAATTTCAAAATCTGCCAACAAATTTCGCTAGGCCATGAAAACTACCAAGTAGCATACATTACTACTATGCTACCCCGCTTTTTCCACGGTGGGGGAAGGGCCGTAATAACACAAGAGCTTACGACCAATAAACAGATAAAACCTGAAGCAAAACGCATGAAGTTTGTTTTCGTGCGATAGTTGATACATGTTAAGTCAGACTCCTTCTTTATTTCGAGACTGAGTGAAACTCAAATTACTACAAAAATGGTTAAATACCTTGGTCATGAATGGGCTGGGCATCATGAATGACTTACCCTATTAGAAGATTATCATTGCGATCAATTTCATTGTGATCGTATTCTTTTGTCAGCATTGTATGGTCCAGGACTTTTAGCTCAAAAAAGTGTCGAACCCGGACAAAATTGCAATATAAACGAAAATGGTACCAAAATGATCAGAAAAAAAATTCTGTACAACATACTAAAAGTCCCAATAAATCCGAGTGGGGCGAGTACCCGAAAAAACAGGGGAAAAAGGGGGAAATGCGGGGGAAAATAGGGAAAAAAATGCCGAACATGCCCAGAAAATAGTTTAAAGTGAGTTTTCTGGGGCTTTCCCATACGCTGATCACGAAACTGACATCTAAAAATTCAGTATAGAATAAAAGTACTACGGAAAACGGGGGGAACAGGGGGAAGAGGGGAAAATAATTTAAAAATACAGGGTAGGGGTAGAAAGCACTTTGAAATATGTTTTCAGGGTCTTTCTATCTGCTGATCCCGAAACTGACATCTAAAATGAAATAAAGAACATGAGCCCCACCATAACGGGGGAAAAGGGGGAAAGAGGGGAAGAAAAGAGACAATTGAAGTCAGGGGTAGAAATCAGTTGGAAATGTGTTTTCTGGGGTTTTCCTATCTGCTGATCACAAAACTGACACCTAAAATGAAGGAAAGAAAACGAGAACCATGAAAACCGAACAAAACTGGAGGAAATAACGGAAAGGGGGAAGGGAAGCCTGACTCCTGAGCCAGCTGCTAATGGCTAATAAGTTTTTTATTCAGGAAGAAAGACAAAGTCGTTACACTGGCATCCGATGGGAACATAAGGATAGATGGCGAGATTTTGCATATCGACCCTGCACTGCTTTTTCAACGTCTTTCGACTGCTGCCCATACATCTGAAAATGACATGGCAGAAACTCTACGTTATGAACTGTGCAGTTATCCGCCCGCTTTGTTTGAGAATTCTGGCATAATGCGTCAGCCAGACAAACCTGCACTAGCGAAAGCAATATGGAAAGAAGCGAAAACGGACTCGATTCACCACCTGCCAGTGTCAGATCGTGTCACTGTAGTTGAAGGTTGGCTGCTTCAGCAAGTACTTGGAAGATTGGTGATACTTATGATTCAATCTGTGACAGCTATGTTGCCGTTACTCGACGCTGTACCTCCCCTAGATGGTACAGCGCTGGTCACGAAAGATGCTAGACACCGACGGTGTAAGGGAAGCCAGCATCAAGTGATCGATTTCAGTTTAGGGATGAAGCTCCAGAAAAAGAAGAAGAGTTTTTGAGCAACTCTCAGAACAAACAGCGAATTATAAGCTACATCGGGGAAAAACTCAGAGCCAAAGGATTTGAAGTCGTCCATGCGAAGGACGATGCTGACTATCTAATCGTGAAGACTGCCGTAACGAAAGCAGAAAACTCTGAAACAATAGTTCTTGGCAACGACACTGACCTTCTGATTCTACTCTTGTATCACCTCCCGCCTAATGCAAAAACACTTTACTTCGAATCGTCAACGAACGCAAAAGAAGCGATAACACGGTTCTGGTGCCTCAACGAAGTTCAAAAAAAATGGGAGAAGTATCCAGGCTACTTTGGTAGGGCACGCACTCTTGGGACACGACCTTACGAGTTTTCGGACTTGGAAAGCAAGCTGTGCTACCTCTTTTGAAGAAGAGCGAAGTGTTCAGAAAAAAATGCGATGTGTTTCTGGATGAATCATCGTCTAAAGATGAAATTGTGAAAGCGGGGTGAATATCTTTCTCCTCAGCTTGTATAAAGCACGACCAAACGAAGATCTCACTAAGCTGCGACATCGAATTTCTTGGAAAAAGTTTCTTCGTCAAATACTACGGCGTTTGTTAAGCCTGAAAGGCTTCCGCCAACCGAAGCTGCAGCTTCATTCCACTCCCAGCGAGTGCGCCTCCAGGTATCCCGTTGGAAAGGGGAACCAGCTGACCTCGACCCGGCTGACTGGGGTTGGTCCCTCAGAGACCATAAATACTCACCTGTGATGACCGACTTGTTGCCCGCACCTCAGACTCTTTTGAGTGTCGTGAGATGCAACTGTAAGAAGGCTGCGAGAACTCGCGATGCAGCTGCAAGAAAAATGGATTAGCGTGTACGTTCGCGTGCGGAGAATGTCAGGGTATCAACTGTTTGAACAGGGACAACGAGATTGTCGAAGACAAGGAGCTCGACTAGTGACATCAATGCTGTGTTTTTCAAGTCAACTCTACTGCCTTAAAAAGTTCAGATTTTACCTATAGTTACTGAAGTTCTTTTTTTAGTTTTTTTATTCAACGATATTGCCTTCGAAAGTACAAATTTTACCTATAATAGCTGAAGTTTTATACTGTGATCACTGCCAAGCGGTTGTTTTCTTTATGTTTAGTAATTCAAATGGTTGTAAGAAATGTCCTGTGATTCAAGAAAGTAAAAGTTTGATACTTAAGCGAGTTATTTTTGTCCATAGGCCTACTTATTAGCCATTAGCAGCTGGCTCAGGAGTCAGGCTTCCCTTCCCCTTTCCGTTATTTCCTCCAGTTTTTGTTCGGTTTTCATGGTTCTCGTTTTCTTTCCTCCATTTTAGGTGTCAGTTTCGTGATCAGCAGATAGGAAAACCCCAGAAAACACATTTCAAACTGATTTCTACCCCTGACTTCAATTGTCCCTTTTCTTCCCCTCTTTTCCCCTTTTCCCGTTATGGTGGGGCTCATGTTCTTTATTTCATTTTTAGATGTCAGTTTCGGGATCAGCAGACAGAAGACCCCAGAAAACATATTTCAAAGTGCTTTCTACCCCTACCCTGTATTTTTAAATTTGTTCCCCTCTTCCCCCTGTTCCCCGCGTTTTCCGTAGTACTTTTATTCTATACTGAATTTTAGATGTCAGTTTCGTGATCAGCGTATGGGAAAGCCCCAGAAAACTCACTTTGAACTATTTTCTGGGCATGTTCGGCATTTTTTTTCCCAATTTTCCCCCTTTTCCCCTGTTTTTCGGGTACTCGCCCCACTCGGATTTATGGGGACTTTTATGATGTACAGAATTTTTTTCTGATCATTTTGGTACCATTTTCGTTTATATTACAATTTTGTCCGGGTCAAACCCTAAAAGTCCTGGACTAGTAGAACAGAAAACGAAATTGAAAATCACCATAAAGTAATTAGACAATACTGATATCAGAAGAAAAATTTCAAAAAAGAAAGAACCAAAAACTTTACTAGCCTTGTAACCAAGGCCGTATCTTCAGGAAGTGGGTTAGGGGTTTAAAAAACCCCCCCCCCTTTCCAAAAAATGTTTGTCCACCTCGTAAAAATGTAACAAAATTGAATATAAAGAAATTTCTGATACGTTTTTTTAAAGTTTTTTCTTGTAACCCCACTCTGAAACCCCCCCCCCGAAAAAAATCCAGGATGCGGCCCTGCTCGTAACTAAGACGTACATGATTGATGACACTTGGACGGACACAAACGCAGGATTTATTTTTAGGTAGGGGGGGGGGGGGGGGGGGGGGGGGTAATAATTAAAAGTTTTAGGAGAGAGGCAAAAAAATACCTTATAATTCGAACAAGAAGTGCCCCCTAAATTCAAGAAAACTTAGGATTTCGAGGGGGGTCAAGCCCCTTCTCCTGCGTATTTCCCCGTGCTTGAATATACCATGATTCCGTAACCTCGAAGAAAAATAATTAAAAACAGACACAATCGTCAATGATACTAGGGCACATTACAAAAAAAAAAGCAAGTTAATAAATAAACAAAATAGCATGATTGAAGAAGCAGCAAGATGTTATCGAATGCAGCAGAGCCCTATTCAGTTTGAGTCAGCCAAATCCGTTTGCAAAAATATCTGTCTCATTGTCGACTTTACGAAATGTAAACATTTAAAAAGGATTGATCTCACTCAGCATGATGTACCTAATTTCTAAAAGCTTCACAGACAGTGCTAAAGGAAAAACTAATAGTTTTTTTGTTTTGTTTTGTTGTTGTTGTTTTTTTCAGTTTAGGCCCTCATTAGTCTATCATATATTTCAATGTCAACACTCATTTTCAGCGTTTGCTTTGCTCAATAAAACTGAATGTTTGAAGAGCGAATATGCTCGCCGCAGATGATGAAGCTTATAGATGGATAGATTTATTTTCATATAATAATACAATAGTAATACTACAATCCACAAATCCCCACAAAGGCTCCCATGGCCTGTAGGAGGGGATTACGAAAACAAATCTCATGGCATTAAACTATTTACTACTATTAACAACTGAACACAGCACCAAGCCACCTGAGGCCAAACACAGCACGCACGCTCCTCCTCCTCTATCTCAATCTATTCAAAGCCTCCCTCTTTACACCCACCCAGGAAGTTCCCATTTCTTTTAAATCTTTCTTTATGACATCCTCTCAACCCAACCGCGGACGATCTGCTTTCCGCAGAGCGTGCCATACTTTTCGTACAGCCTGACTGTTTGAAATACGGTCAGTCAGCCGGGTACCCAGAACAATCCTTAAGGAATTTCTCTGGAAAACATCTAGCAAATCTTCTCCGCTTTTCGGAGCGTCCATGCTTCAGAGCCATATTTGACCACTGTCATCACTGTAGCTTTCTAATATTCTAATCTTGGTTTGCATACTTATCTTCCTATTCTCCCAAACTTTTTAACTGTGAAAATACACCCTCAGCCTTGAACATATTCATAATTTTGAGTAATTTTCCCCCTCCCAGCGACCTTGATATATTTTTTCATAAATTAGCTGGCGGCTGAAACTACTAACCAACTGTAATATAATAAAATAAAATATAATTAAGCCCTAAACAGACATAATAAACATTTAGGTGTGTTAGTTTCTGGTCAGCTAGTTTCAGCTACCAGCCCAATTTATGAAAAACATATTAAGAACGCTGGGAGAGAGAAACGAGACTTCCCAAAGTCTTAACCTATGTTTTTTTTTTTTTTTTTCAACATCCGGAAATTTTAGTATGCCTGATTTTCACAAACATTATCGGGTCGTTTTTCGAGAAAAAATTACATACACATATATAAAACATACAATTATTGCTCGTTTAATAAAAATATATATATCTATATATATATATATATATATATATATATATCTACTATATATATATATATATATATATATATATATATATATATATATATATAGATGTGTTTTTATTCTGAGCTAATAAAACGAATTTTCTTTGTTGAGCACGAACGATTGAAGAATAAATTAAATATTAAACCTAGAGACCGTACAAAAGCTCTTGAGACCTTAAACAAAGACATCCAACAGAAAAAAGTAGTCTATTGAGCGAAAACAACCAGCGACGCAAAATTCTCTCAACTAATAAATTGATCCATCAACCATCAAAAAAGAGTATTTTAGGTGTTAGAAAATCAAAAAGGTATTTTAGGTTAGACAAGTATCTAAAAGAGTGCATTTTTCGCCTTTGCATAATCAGGAACATTTTAATTATTTTTAAACAGTTTTTTCTTTTAGGGGAAACAAATTTTGCGCAAAGAGATTTTTCTTTACATTCTTGTTTTCACAGGACGACATGAAAACTGGCAACCGAAATAAAATAGACTATATAATAGACTATTATATAGTCCTATATAATATATATAATATACTATATATATATATATATATAATTTATATAATGTATATAATATACTATATATATATAATATATATAATTTATATAATATATATAATAGACTATTCTACAAATTCTTCATTTGACCGTCGTTTTTTAAAGGATCGTAAATTCTAGTGAAATAGAGCTAGAAAATACCTTGTAAATACCAACTACTATAGGAGTTTAATTTTATTTAGTTTAATTTCAATTTCATTGAATTTTAGTTAAGTCAAATGTGATTGAAAGACATTTAGTATTTTTTAAAGATAGCAATCACATCATGCAACTACAATGCACAACTGGTAGCTGATATTATTTTCCAGCTTTTAGAGAAATGAATTATGATTTTTTCTTTAAGATTAACGTTAATTTTCAAGCGCGTTCGAGAATTAGTAGAAAGGGTTATTCGACTCCTGATAGTCTAAAAAACGAGAAATGGTGGTCGAACGAATGAAATAGCCTCAAACGACTTAATATTATTAAAACAGCTACAAAGAAATAAGAAATGAATCACGATTTTTCTTAAAGATTGAAATTAATTTCAAATGCATTCAAGAATTAGTAGAAAGGGTTGTGCGACTCCTGGTATAGTCTAAAACGACAAGAAATGGAAGTAGAACGAACGAAACAGTCTCAAATGAAGAATAAAATAGAATAATGATCAACGTTTGCAAAGAAACACGAAACAAGACAGTATCACAGCAAGATAAAGCAAAAATGGTATTACTATAACCGCAACCGCAGAACACTTTGTGGTTGCAGCAATTGCAACAACTTGCTAACCGTCCGATCCCTAATCGTCTCTATTGTTTTTATCGAAATAAAAACTCGCAATTCACAGCAAACCTGCAAAGAGGCATTGAGGTTAAGGCCGGATCCAGGGGGTAGGAGGTTTGACCCCCTCTCCCCCCCCCCCCGAAATATTTATCCGACTCGTAAAAACGTGACAAAAAATGACTATAAAACAAATTTTTGATATGTTTTTTTGTAACCCCCTCCCCGAAAAAATCCTTTTATAACCCCCCATTCCCCCCAAAAAAATCCTTAATACGATCCTGATTTGAGGTGTACAGGGGAGAGTCTTATTTAAAGAATTGTCAAAGGACTTCTCTTCCTAACAAAACATCTTTTCTACATATTCAAATACACGAAAAACGTAACAAAAATAAATTTAAACAAATGTTTGATGCGTTTTTTTGAAGTTTTTTTGTACCTTACCCCCCTCAGAAAAAACTTGTGTAATCCCTATCCCCCATATATCAAGTATTCATTCAAATACTTGATTCAAATACTTACAATATAAAAATATTCAAAAACTTAAAAACATTCATCTTTAAGTACCATGTTTCAAAGCCAAGGAAAATGAGTTTTCAGAAAAAAGCTCGCCAATCTGCTGTCGAAGCACCGCCTTGAAGCACCTCCATTCTTTATTTAAGAAGAAGAATATTATCAAAAAAGCAAAAAATAGTCTAACAGTTTTAACTACTTTCAATACCCCTGCCTCGGACAACATGTCAAATGTCAACTTTTCTCAACAAACCTAACATAAAAATCATGACCCTCATACGCATAAACAGGGGGCATGAAGGCCAACCTCATCCTATCCCACCCCCACCAGAAATATCTTTCATAAATTCATTCTCATTGATGTATTCTACTCTCCTATAGCTACTTCAAACATTTTGATCTTTATATGAGTAAATATGCCGCTCGATTTCCTAAAAGCTTAATTCCTTCTTCCTCCCCCTCCCCCCCCTTCCCTCCCTCCCCCTCAGCTTATTCCCTTCCCCCCCCCAGCCACTTAAATAGTATATAAATGACCTACCCCTATCGACCAGTTCCGGACATGCATACGCAATGGTACCTATGAAAATATGTCCAAGAGAAAGAAAGACTGCAAAAATTACTGACGGAGGAAGGGCAAAGGTTTAATAGTTCTTTGTGAAAACAAGTGCTGTTTTTCCTTCGTGTGTCAAAAAAGCTGGCACTCTTTGTTTATTCTTGGTCTTCTATGAACAACTGACGCCAAGACACCAATAAGCACCCATTAAAAAAAGGTAAAGAATACGGCACTGGACTTTACAGTCCCTACCGGCGGTGCTGATCTCCGTTTCTTGGCCCTTCAGCCAGGAAGTGCAATGGGGTGTTGGGGGCCAACCATCCTGTGCTTTCACACACACCACTTCCTGTTTACCTTCCCCAGATTTCTCCAGGTACCCATTTAAAGCTGGGTCGACTCTGACTGAAGTTTACGGAGTCACGGCCACTGACCCCCGTCCCAAACCAAAATAATTGAGTACACTAGGATTCGAAACCCTCGTCCTCTCGGACAAAGGATCCTAAACCCAGCGCACATCCACTTGCTAGGACGGCTAGGACGGAAGCACCTATTTGCCATTGTTTATTTTACAATGGCTAGTTTACAATTACCCGGATTTCTCCAGGTACCCGTTTAAAGCTGGGTCGACTCTGACTGAGCTTACGGAGTCACACCACTGACCCCCGTCCCAAACCAAATAATTGAGTACACTAGGATTCGAACCCTCGTCCTCTCGGACAAAAGATTCCAAACCCAGCGCACCAATCCACTTGGCTAGGACAGCTAGGACGGAAGCACCTATTTGCCATTCATTATCTAAAACTGGTGACTATCTGTGCTAGGAAAAAATCGCGGTGTGATCTACTTTTTCTTCTCAAAGAGGTGTATCAAGGACCACTGCGGACTATTTTGACTGAGTTGAAACATTTTCAAACTAATAAGCAATGAAAACTGAAAATGTAGAACTGGTGAATATTTTTTCACCCTTAGTCTAGACTGAACAACCAAAAAACAACAGGAAAAAACTGTAGAGGTGAAAACATTGTTAAATATTTTTTTTTCTAGCAATTGGGAGACAGCCCTCGGCTTCCTCGAAGTGGCGGAGCAGTGCTACCAAATCTACCAGGAAAATGTTCGACAATTCCCGACCTTTGTACTTACATGAGCTCTTTTTCACAGAGTTTTCGAGATATGTCAAACCAAATCAAGACTCAATCTGACGAAATAAAAAAATTGCAGGCAATGATATCGGTAAGAATAAAGTGACTAACATAAAACATATACGATTTTGGTTTGTAGATTAGGGACTTCTCTTCGAATCTTAAAAAGGGTTCGAGTTAGGCAAATGAAACTTTCAGGAATAAATCTTGGGTAGGCAAATAATCGTTTTTTTTTTGTTTTTTTTTTTTAATCTAATAAATAGATTTACATATCTCTAAAATTTTATGCAGTGTGATTGATCAAAGGCGTTCGCAAAGCACTTTTCTGGTGTCTGATATGAGAAGAGGCTCTATTTTGCAAGGTTTCACTGTTATAAGATGAAGATTGTTAAAGGTTATCAAGTTCAGTGCCCTCTGGAGGGAGAAAAGTGGAGAAGACACATGCTTCACAATTTTGAAGCATGCATCATTGATTCGTATGATCATTAATGATTCATTAATCAATCTTAATCATTAATGGTTTGTATGCAGCCCTGAGAGTTTTATTCATCTAATTCAACTTATACTCTCCAAGATCGCAAAAAGCCCCTAAACTAGAATTTTACCATAGAATTTTATTGGCATTAGTTCAACATTTTGTGCTCATTTTAAATTGGATGTCTTCCAACTCGTCAAATTACGTGTGCTGTTTCTATCAGCATTTAAGCTTAGTGTGCGAGAACTGTTAAAACGGTATAATTAATGCGATAGGGCTGCTTAAACCCCCAAGAACAGTGAGATGGAATCTGACTGTTTGAATTGGTCAAGTTGAAACTATACAACCATATATATCTTTAAAAATGACGGAGAGGCCGTAAATTCAATTCTTTAATAAAAGAAACCTTCTATATTTTTAGAGTATTTTGTAGTAGCGGCCAAAGGAACTTAAAAGAAATAAACACAGGTGGAAAAACAGCCAAAAAATCGGCTAAGACTACATGACACAAAACTCATGAATATTCAGCTTTCCTTTGAAGGTGTAGCTGTCTTTGGCAATCATAGACTGAGAATGTTTGAATTTTTACAGACAAAAAAAGTCGAAAAATTTTAACTACTTAGTTTTGCTTATTTATTTTACGGTTTCAACGTGGCAATACTGACGGAAAAAAAATAATACTGCCCGGAAATCTCAATATTTTGATACAATAAGAAGAAAGATCTTACAAAACTGCGTTTTTAGGCACTAATTCTCCCCGGAGCGGAAAAGATTTCATTTTTATTCTTTGGTAGTGGTTCTTTAAACTTACTGGGAATTAACACAAGCAGTGTGGTGGGCAGCACTGCCAGATGGAGCTAGGGCTTGTTTGAGTCATTTGGGCGGTTTTTGAAGTTTATTGAGTATTGAATTTTTTCAACTCAGCGCATTTTTTTTAGCGAATTGTTTTGAAAAATCGTGCCTTCAGCTATTTTTTTTTTTTCTTGAAAAGAAAAAAATTTGACACATTTTTGCTTTTAAGGCTACGCTATCCTGTACTAGGCATTTGTAACACTGCCTCAGTGATACTAGTGAACGAGTATATAATTACTTAAGTTTAAAATAATAAAAAAAAAAAATTAACAAAATTTTCCTTTTTTTTGTACAAGACACTTGATAAAGCTTTTAAAGCGCCTCTCAATCAATATTAGACTGCAAAATATCCAAGGTATAATATATCAACATTATATATATATATATATATATATATATATATATAGTATTATATCTATAGATATATATATATATATAGATATATATATATATATATATATATATATATATATATATATATATATATGATATATATATATATATATATATGTATTCAAATTTGTATTTGAACACTGTAAATTTTTACTCGAAAATGCTAACATTTTCCTTCATAGGTCCACAACTTTGGGAAAAATATTTGAAAAAAACATTTTCATATAAATGACGTCACAAATGTCCACATGTCTAATATTCTAATGGCTTTACTTTCTATAGCGAATAAAATAAAATCAAATTAAAGTTGTTTTGCGAACAATTTAGGCGTTGTCCTTGATGCTCATTTTGTCCTTCCACAGCCAGATCGAAATTTTATTTGTTGAGGGAAGGGGGATAAAGTTTGGGATAATTTGGATGACAAAACAAAAATTCTATTAGGTTTGTTTAAAAGATTAGATATATATTGTATTCAATTATTAGTTTTCGCTTTGTTTAGATTCTTTGAGACTTGTTTTGTTGTTGTTTTTGTATCTTTAAGGTTAAGTTTTCGAGTCTGGACTACAGTTAAGATATATTTCTCTCTCTCTTTCTTTCTCTCCCTTCCTCTCTCTTCTTTTTAAAGTCTTACTTTTCACCGAGCGAAGCTCGGTCCCCTTGTACTATCAAATGTATAAAAGGATTCTTCATTTTCATTTTAAATTGGTTGATTTCAACATGTTCTAGTATACTCCAATCAGTTTCCTTGTCTTGTCTTATCATATGTCCATTATACTTTTTCTCATTATTTTCCACAAAAAGAATTATCTATCTTGTAGCTTTTATTTTCGCACTTAACACACCAATTAAACTCTTTTGTCCTTCTGCATTTTGGTCCCCCTTCCCCCACCAGAAAAGATCATAGATTTATCTTGAGCGTCCGCAAGATTTTCATATCATATTCCTTATGACTACTTGTTTGACTTGTTTTATTTTCTTTTAGCTCTGCTTAGAAGCACAGCATAAATATTTAACAGTAGCAAAAATTCCTATGCTCTCCAATAAGATTTTTGGGACACATCAGTCGCACACCTTTTTATTCACGACTCCGCCTTCTATAATATTTATGCTGTGGTAGCAAAACTGAAGCTATTGCTGTGACGAAAGGGAAACTTCCCTTTCCGCGCGCTGTGTCCCATTTATGAACCAAATTTTGCTACAAACCAAGATTAGAATATTAGAAGCTACAGTAATGACAGTGGTCAAATATCGCTCTGAAGCATGGGCGCTCCGAAAAGCGGATGAAGATTTGCTAGATGTCTTCAGAGAAATTGCTTATGGATTGTTTCTGGGTACCCGGCTGACTGACCGTATTTCAAACAATAGGCTATACGAAAATGTGGTTCAATACCACCCTCTAGGGCTATAATGAAAGAAAGGTTGAGGTGGCTAGGGCACGTTGTGCGGATGAAGGATGACAGATTGCCGAAGATTGTTCTTTTCGGCCAACCGTCTAGGGCTAAACGGAAAGCAGGTCGTCCTCGTCTGGGGTGGGAGGACGTCATAAAGAAAGATTTAAAAGGAAATGGGAACTTCATGGGCGGGTGTTTTTAAAAGGGGAGGCTTTGAATATTGGGATGGAGGAGGAGCGTGCGTAGCTGTGTTGGCCTCAGGCGGCTTGGGTGCTGCGGTGAGTTGTTAGTAGTAGTAGTAGTTTAATATTTATGCTGTGTTTTAGAAGACAAAAGGAACAGAATGAACAATGCTGTCTTGTTTTTTAGGATCTCAGTCATCGTTTGGTGACCTTGCAGAGCTTACTCGGCGATCTGTCACATCTCTTTCACGTCAGGCCAATACTGAATCTCCTCCTGACCCCGAATGTGCTCAGAAACCACCAATGAGGTTGTCAGTTGTCAGAAAGGGATTTTTTTTGTCTAAATGGTCGCAAATTTCATATCCTAGGTAATGTTTTTTTTTTACTATATTCTATATATTTCACTAGTGGAAGCAACCCTATCACGTCTTTCATTTTATTAGCAATAAATTTCTTACGTTCGTCGTTCTTATGGCTGGGCGACAGAAACACCAATAACTATTCCCCAAATGATAAGTTTTAACCCTTCGCTTTCAAGAAGAATCTTAAGTCTTTTGAAATAAAGCTAAAAAATACTTTGAAATTTCTATCTAATATTTAATTTTATTGAAAAACATTTAGCCAATTTCTTAATAGTAGTAGGTCACATAATTGAACTACAATGTACGCTCATAGCAGAGTGTTATTTTTAAGCTTAATAGTATAACGAATTACAATATATATATATATATATATATATAATATATATATATAATATATATATATATATATAGATATATATATATATATATATATATATTATTATTAATATACAATATATATATATAAGATATATATATATATATATATATATATATATATATATATATATATATATATATATATATATATATATATATATATATATATATATATATATAGTATATATATATATATATATATATATATATATATATCCGCGAAATTTTGAAAATGGTATATCTCTATATAAATTTTAGTACTGTACTAAGGAAATGAATTGAAAGACTTTCATTCAGCAATTAAAGGGCTACTGATAAGCGTCAAAAAGAATTGTATCTCTCTTAGACTAAAAGTTGATTTTCTTGCTATGGAACGACTTTCTAACATCACTAGTAAGACAGGTTTTAAAGTATAAGCCTTTTTTATCATCGAGAGAACTATTAAGATCAAAGAGGTACATGGGGTGTCATTCCTCTACCTTAGTCCTAAACAAAGAAATAATAGAACAAACTCATCCAAAATCTTTTACACAAATTGCTAGTTAAAGTAATGCCAGCACTTTCCTGCCCATATGACTTTGTATCTCTTTTTTTCAAGAGATATGTTTCAAGAGAATGTTTTTTTTTTTTAAGAGAATGTTTTTAAGAGAACATTTTGACAACAGGGCTAGGAACCGTCATATATCTTGAGCTCTTTTTAGATTTTTAGTTTAACTTCATTTTGATAATTACCGCCTACATTGTCTAGACTCAGTCTATTATTTGTCACTTTAATTTTTTTTCAGCACAGCAACTTATCTTGCCATTGTCACAGTCAGGTGGTAATATTACCTCAGCTTCAACTAAAGCAAATAAGCTCGTTTTAAACCAACAGATATTTAGAATAGATATTTATTGATACTTTCATGGGAGTTGTGTAGAGTTACTCGGAGTTAAAATCAAAACATTTTATATTTTTTTTTAGATATTATTTTTAATTATATTATATATAGCGTTTAGGGTTTAGTTTGAAAACTAAAAGATTTGTGCCGGGACTAAAACTCTAAAATGGAGAGTTTTATTTAATGCCGTTTTTTACATACGAGGCGTGTCCACGCCTCGTATGTAGAAAAACATCAATTGTTCAGAAATAAAACTCCCATTCGAAACGAGATTTTACTATCGCCAAGATTTAGCTAGCCCTAATTTAAGCCAATCAAAATTTTCTGAATAATTTTTTTCCGCCAATGAGAAAATTTTATCAGAATCTGATTGGCTCAAATTAGTTCAAAATTTATTGGCGCACAATCTCGGTATTAGTACAAATTTCGTTCCTAGTGTGCCTCAAATGAAAAGGTACTTTCAGAGCTACCCTACTGGTCGTGAATATAAATAATATAGAAGAAAATTACAAAACTTCATTAATTGATTCAAACTCTAAAATTGAATGAGTTTATTTAATACCGTGGTCGTCGAGTCCCACGACTCGTATGAAGAAAAAATCAACTTTTCAATATAAAGGAAAGGCCCGTTCAAAGATTTTACTAATATCGAGATTTAACTAGCGCTAATTTGACCCAATCATCAATTTCCGAATTTCCGCCAATCAAGAAAATTCAACGAAAAATCTGACTGGCCCAAATTAGCTAAAATCTACTGGCCTCAAAATCTGGCCTTAAGCGAAAAACTAGTTTCAGAACTATTCTACTGGTCGTTAATATAATTAATGTATAAGAAAATTTCAAAATTTGTTCAAGCATAAATCCATTAGACATGTACATGGTTTGGCAAAAGGTTTGCGCAATATATAAAGGCATTCCTTAGATTTAAACACGCCAAAAGGAAATCTCTTTTGGTGGTAACTTTTTAAGATTTCCTTGGCTTGTACCGTTCAATGTAAAAAACTGACTTTAAAGAGCCCCTTATGTAAATTTCACCAACATTTTCACAAACGTTGTATAAGCGCGAAGATCAATGTTAATACAAGTAACATTGGTCTCTTCTTGGTCATCAAAAACGTTTTAATTAACAGTTTGGTAGCTCCGTGGTCATTGAAAGCCAGTTTTTTTTTATCTATATTACTACTGCTACTACTACTAACTACTCACTGCATCATCAAGCCGCTTGAAGCCAACACAGCTACGTAAGCTCCTCCTCTATCCCAATCTATTCGAAGCCTCCCTCTTTACACACCCTCCCAAGAAGTCCCAATTTCCCTTTAAATCCTTCCCTGTGACCTCCTTCCGCCCAATTTGGGGACAGGCTGCTTTTTCATTAGGACCTATATGGTTGAAAAGGACGATTTTTAGTAATCTGTCATCCTTCATCCCCAGAACTTGTCCTAGCCATCTCAACCTTTCTCTCATTATAGTCCAAGCAAACGAGAGAGAACTACAGACGGGGAGGTACCCGTCCCCGTCTGTGGTCCCGTCTGTGTAGAGCCACTGACAGGACGGATTTTCAGAGACAATTCCTCTGGAAAACACCTAACAAATCCTCCTCCATTTTTATCAATATCCTTCGTTAAACTCGTTAGTAATAAAGTCAGTTTTTTAGTACTGAGCCCTATTTTGAAACAAAACAAATTAAATATGCAAGACTTGCCTTTTTTTTTTAGGTACCGTTGGTCCTTTTGCTACCTTCCCTTCATTTGGCAACAACGCATACCGTCAATCACGAGACACAATCCAAAAATGGATCAAAGACATCAAGCAAAACGGTGGAAATACAATATCACTTCTTATAGGGATTTAATCCCACCGAAATAACCAAGATCCTTTCTCAAAGCACCTCCAAAATCCAAGTCTACTATGAAAGTATCCTTCAAGATATAAATACAATGCTTCAAGATGCTGCCAAAGAAAAACTTACAGTTCAACTAATTCTATTTTCATCTTCGGTTCAGGGAATGGAATTCTTTTTAGAAAAGGACCCAGTCGTCCTTAGATTTGCAGATCTAATTCTTTCACCCATAGTACAAAAACTGAAAGGAAACCCAACTATAAGCTCCTGGGTAATATTTAACCATCCTGAAGACTTTTTAGACCTTGATGAAAAAAGTATAAAAATATGTACCGACCCAGAGAGTATGAAAAGATATAGTCCTATTATATACAAAACAAAACAAGAACTGGTTTATCAGTATTACAGCTACAGAGAGTAACAAACTGGATTGCTGATTCCATTCATAACGCTGATGAAAACGCGTTAGTAACAATACAAGCGTTAAGACCTCGCAACCATAACTGACAGCCCTCGAAAATTTATGACAACAAACTACTTCAGTAATGCCTGTCTCAAAGCTGCCGGAAATAGGCAAAACGGTTACTTAGATTTTTACCAAAGTAGGGAGGCTTCAAACCCAGATAAATCTAGATGGTTTAGCATCAGCCCTTTCCTCAATAAATATGAGGAATATAATTTTGATAAGCCTGTTTGTGATCGTCACAGACCCAGAAGTTATAGTATCATGGTCGAGGTTGGACGGACTGTGGGTAACTCTTGCTCAACAAGGTTACAGCGGAACTCTAGGTGGGTCTTATCGCATGACCAATCATAAGAAAAAAGTGAATAATGCTATGCAATCTATGAAGAAAGCAGTATTGGAGCAAAAATTGAAAGTCAACGTTGAGAATTAAGTTTCTTTCAATATTTTCTTTTATTATTAATATATACAATATTGAAAATTATCAGTCTTCATTAATGCATTAAATGGTACCAAAATAAATCTCCAAGAGCTTTCGCGAAACTTTTCGACTGTTTCGATTACAGTGGCTTACAACACCTCGCTTGGAGTCTGCGGTTTTAAGACCACCCATATTTTTCTAAACAAATTAGTAGAAATTTTTTTTTAGACCATTACAGAGATTTTTTAAAAGTAATGTAGCAAACCAATAAGATATACCCAGAAAATCCATGAAGAAACTTTTACCCAGCAACCTTTTCCTTAAAGCATAGGAGTCGGTAACTATCTGACCAACTTATCTCTAATAAGAGGTTACCTTTCTAATGTGAAGCCCTAGGAAAACTTGAAAAAAAAACTATTTCTGCAGAAGAAACATTCAACAGAAGCGAAAAAAAAACAATATCTCTAAAAACTAAATTTTTAGGTTCAGGGCCATAATAAATTTTAATCCACACCCACTGGTCTAATGAGGAGTTTTTGAGATTGCATCCTCAAAGTGGTTCCAAAAAATGAAGCCCTAGCCACTTTACCAGAGTAGACCCTTGTGTTGCTAAAACTGTTTCTAATTATTAACAAACGCTGTTTTCGCTACTGTAACAGTCCAGTCAGTATGTTAAAAGACAAGCTCAACATTGAGGATTTGCAGCTTTGAAATGCATACTTGTCACTATTTTAAAATTTCATTATTTATTTGTATCTCGATATTCTAATAAAAATAAAATCCCCCCCCCCCAACCAAATGTGTGGTTGCACCATGAAAAGTTTGATTTCATTTCTATTAATTTATTTTCCATGCTGAACATTGCATACTACGGTCCATTATTCAATAAAACCCAAAAATGTTTCTCTAAATTAGATATCAAACAAACTGCTGCATGGCACATTGCTATACAAAGCCTGTTAACATGCTATCTCCCGATCTAATCCCAAAAACAAGAGCCCCCACCCCCCACCCGTCCCTCCTTGACTAGCTAGGCCTTACAAAAAAAAAAAATTGATCTTTAGCCCTTTGTATCAAAATTGTAAGCTTATGTTTTTGTTTTTTCGTTTTTGGGCTTTTTTTCAATAAATTTATACTGTCCACCGTGATTAGTGAAACAAAATGCCATCTAATTTGCAAAATTAGACCAAGTTGCTAGTTAGATGGAAGTAATGTTGCATTGCAGGATGAATATATCTTATGAACTATCAAACAGTTCGTGGTAACGAACTGTAAGTAAGGAGCGACCCGGCTCAATAGTAGCCAAAACTCTAAAAAACGGAATTTTTGGTACCAATAGATACACTAAAAGAATTGGATTTTTGTGCTGATTTTAAATATATATGTTTCATCAAGTTTAGTTTTACTCATCAAAAGTTACGAGCCTGAGAAAATGTGTCTTATTTTTCGAAAAAAGGAGGAAACACTCCCTAAAAGTATAGAATCTTAACGAAAACTATACCATCAGATTCAGCGTATCAGAGGACCCTACTGTAGAGTTTTCAAGCTCCTATCTGCAAAAAATGTGGAATTTTAAACTTTTTGCCAGAAGAAAGACCATGGATGCGTGTTTATTTGTTGTTTTTTTTCCCGGGGTGATCGTTTTTCGACCCAGAGGTCCTAAAATATCGCGAGAGGAAATTAAAACGTTTCTAGTGCCTTTTTTAAGTGACCAAAAAATTGGAGGGCAACTAGGCCACCTCCCACGTTCATTTTTTCCCATTGTCACCCGATCAAAATTTTTTTAGATACCATTTTGTTCAGCATAGTCGAAAAGCCTAATAACTATGTCTTTGAGGATGACTTAATCACCCACAGTCCCTAGGGGAAGCGCTGCAACAAATGAACTTTGTCAGGTCAGGTTAGGTTTTTGGGTACACAAAAAAAACTAAAAAAACGCACACAAATTTGTTTATATCCATTTTTGTTACGTTTTTACGAGTCAGACAAACATTTTCGGGGGGGGGGGGGTCCAAACCCCCTAGCCCCCCTCTGGATACGGCTTTGGCTATGACTACTAAAACAACTCATCAAAGTATCAAGTTGCCTGAGGTCTAGAAAGCTGTGCACGTTGCTTTCTCCTCTACCCCACTGTGTTCAGAGCTTCACTCTGCACCCCCCACCAGTGGAGTTCCTATTTCCTTTTGTTGTATACTTATGACCTTTATTAGAAACGAAACTGAATCAGCAACGAATTCAGTGCAGAGCAACGACGCATGAAGTTCTAATTTCAGCGTTATTTACACAACCACAAACTATTCTTCAACTAAGTATAAGACTGAGCTAATTTCAAAGTCTGAAAAACTTCCACTATAGCTATAACTAAAGTTTTACCAAAAAATTTTTCTTATTCAAAAGCTTATTTCCGTGGCATTCTAGAGAACAGTCAAGTAAATAATGAAAGCAATCCCAAAAGAGGTACAACTATTTATCAGAGAAGTGAAGTAAAAGTATAGTGAATTTACTCGTTTTGGTAAGTCAGTCGTTTGTTGAAAGTCTTGCAGTGGACATTCGAATACAAAAATCAAGAGTTCCTCCGCAACTCATTGCTATTTATTGCAGTCCATCTCGTGATATGAATTTGTTACTGCAGTAACAAGTAAGCTCTTAGTATTTTCAGTACTGCATCAATTTCCACTTCCAACAGCTGAAAGAGAGTTTTTTAGATCTCTCAGGTGAGAAGTATTTGCAACAGCTCAAAGAGAGCCGACAACAGCACGCGCGACCAACAGTCCTTCACTTCTGTATTTGTTAATAACAAGAATAAGCTTGATGTTACACGTTACACCATTAGCTCATATTGATTAGCTCATATTGCATTTTGTTCCAATTCTTTAAAAATGACCCTTAATCACAAAGGCCGTTAATTAGAATAAATAGCTTCTTATGAAAGTACTTAAAGAACATTGGCTTAAAGAGCGAGGTATTGACTAGGGGGTGAACCCAATCATATACGTAATATTTTTCTGTTCGTTTTAAGTTTTGATGTTGCTCCTTACTTTCAGTTGAATTTTTTTTTTAATTTAATTTCTGATCTTTTTTCTTTAATAATGCTGGGAAATCCGGCGCCCCCTTCATAGCAATTTACCTTCCCCCATGAAAACTTCCTTCATGGAAAGATCCTCCCATATAACTTTGCCTTTCTTCCAATTGAATTAAATATAACTGCATCAGTTACTAAAAGCAGTACACTGAGTTATGATTTATGCAAAAGTGCTTGTGAGGATTCCGAGAGTGCATTTTATATTGTGAGCGAACTAGCAAGTTGAGTGGTTTTACTTTGAGCATAGATGGCCAATTTGATTTTATCAAGGGTATTTTAATACATGGCCAAAATATATCCATATCAGGTAGTATTACTCCAACGAACACTAAAAAGCGGCGAACGCTCCCTAGATTCATTCTGGAGGTTATCTGCAAAATTAAGTCTAAGGGGCAGAAGTATATAGAAAACAACAGTGTAGAGGATTGGAATATATCAAAGTATAATCATCTACTGAACAAGTACAGTCAAAACTCTCCAAAAGTGACCCCGCGTACCTCAGCGCCTCTAGAGGAAAATGTTGTACTACTTAATCGCTCCTAACCAATAAATTAAATTCAATACAGCTTTTACGGAACAAGTATAATCACCTACGGAACTTGTGATTTAGTCGCCAGGTTCGCATAGGTATGGAATCGTCCCCGGAGACGCGGACAAAGGGTCACTTTTTTGTGTGGAGAGGATAGGTTTTGTCAGTACTTGTTCAGTATGTGTTTATACTTTGGAATATATATAAAATTGCCCATAACGAAGCTAATCAGTATTTTTTTCAATTACCATGAAAATGCTCACCTCCTTATTTCTTCAATACATAGATATCCTATCATACATTGGAAGTATGTTAGTAATCACGTAAACAAATTACAGTTTCATCTGGCGTGTTTTTTGTGATATAGCCAGCCGAGTTGTCCATGGTGATAAAGAGAAAGCTAAATCTATTAACCGTGTTTTTTTCTGCGTTTGTACCCTAATTTGAACAATTAACCCCGCCTACTTTCGATCTTCATCAGGATGCGGAGTTTAATAATGGATATGTACCTGCAGCACGGATTAACAAGTTAATACAGAATTTAGGTTCAAATAAATAGGCTACCATGGTTTTTCCATGTATTCATGTAAAATTGTAACCATGGATATTCATTGTTTTTCCAAAGGTATGGTCTCTTCCCTAACGTCAGGTGTTGCAGAAACACCTGGCCTACTTTAAAATCGGTTCTTATTAAATAATTTCCTTATTAAAGATGGCATCACCTGATCCAAACGACTGTTCTCAAATGATTTTTCAATTAAATGATTCCAATAGTCTCTACGAAAGGTCAATAAGATAAAAAAAAAGACGCCTCGTTGTCTCCTGAAGATTCTCTTTTTTTTCTGTGCTCTTTTGGCGCAAGTAAAGCCTCTTCACAGGAAAATGATGCTCCCTTTCTAACTTTGTTTCACGGAAACCATTGACCAAGCCAAAAACCATTCAAAGCAAAATCCCTGTAAGAACATGTGCACTTACGGGGGTAGAGGGGGGAAGTGATCCCAATACAGGATTTTTAACGTCATGACTTTCCAATTTCCGTTGTGTTTTACCGATTTTTCAGATTTTTCATTTTGTTTCACCGATTTCACCCCTTGTCCGATTGCGTGAAACGAATCAGTTGTGAAAACCAATCGTAAAAAAGGATCTGCCTCAGGTAAAGGTAATTATAGAAACATTGATCGTTTGCCAAGTTGTGGAAAGGTTTTCGTCTCATGTATACAAATTATAACCCCCCCCCCCCCCCCTCTTCCACGCACCAGGAAATCATGAGCCACGCACAAGATATCATGAAAATACCATTATATGTAAAAACTGTGGATGGTGCAGAAGATCTTATCAACTTTTATTTTTTACAATAAAGAATACTGTTATTAAGAAAAAAAAATTGAAAAAAAAATTAGCAATAGATTATTTTCTTCAAGTCTGAAACCCAGTTTTTTCAAAAAAAATAATACTTGAAAAAAAAACACAGTATTTGCGGATTCATAGGCAGTTTTAGGGGGCAGATTCCTCTCAGATGATCAAAAGTTGCACTAATTACAGGAATGGAGGGATGAAAACACCAACGAAGGAGCCCAGGTTTGTTGGTACAATCCCCAAACATCAATTCTGTATCCACCCCTATCTATATAAAACCACGTATGAAATGGCAGCATCCCAATTACTTGGTTAGGCTACTTGGTTAGGCATCCCAACTACTTGGTTAGGTCTTTTTGTCATTAAACACCCAAAAAGTATAGTTTTTCACTTTTTACTGGGAAGGGGGACTTGTGAATCATGGAAATATAACCTTCCAGGAACCTTTATAAAACGAAGCGTCATATACCATGCTGGTACATAAGCAAGAACCGTATAAATATTTTTTTTCGTTCGGGGAGGGGGGGGGTACAAAACAAAAATTCACAAAATGCATCGAAAAATATTTTATATTCATTTTTTTCCTTTTTTACGCCTCGTACAAAAATTTCGGGGAAGTTCAAATCCGGTAGCCCCCCCCCCTCTGGATGCGGCCTTGTACATAAGCATTTTCTACGCTTGATACTCACTTCATATCTTTACATGAGACAGAAACAGCACAAGGAATCTGATCCTAGCAAATACACAAAAAAAAAAAACAGTGACACTACAAACCATTCATCGTCTGGTTCCTAGAGAAGGGCAAACCCAAAGAGTACGAGTAACTTATAGTAGTGGAAATTGGCGCTAGCGTATGCAAAGAAACATTAACGCCATCTAGCGTTTAGCAGCACTTGACATTTTTCGAGCTTCGTAATCGTTTTCTGTCAGGAACTGATATCAGACACTTATTACTACACTCATATTACCAATTACACAAATTAAATTAATTATTGTTATTATTATACTTAAGAAAATGTAGTGTCACCAAACGCTAGATGGCGTTTGATGTTTTTTTTACACTAGCGCCAGTTCTGACTCTTATGGGTCACTCATACTCTTTTGGACAAACCATGAAAAGGTTAAATGGGAACTAACTTCAACATAAGGAATCTGAGTCAAAAAAACAAGATAATTTTAGTTCTAGGTTATCAAGAGATATGGCCTCCAAAACTTACCTTTGGGGGCAAATTTTTCAGAATTAATCTTGAAGATGTCATGACAATGATTTTGACTTTTCTATCCCTTTTTCAAGCTCTGCTGCTTTCTCCAAAGTTCAATTTAACTAAAAAAAGGGAGAAATATTAACATCCTGAGTTACAGGATCGAAAACCACTTCATTTCACGACCTTTATATGTGTTTACACTAAACAGTTTAAGCTCAATTAGGGGTTGAGTCAGGCCAATATGGTACTTCTATGTACTGTCATAGAGTATAACCTCTTTGTATTAGGCTGATTACATCATTATCAGTCATACCAGCAAGAATAGACAGATGCCTTTGAGAACATTCCAATGTATGGAAATTTGGATATGATAGCCATTTCTTTTTTTTCTTTTTTTTTCGCTAAGCTTTTTAAATTTTTCTCCCTCAAAGTTTGGACAATACCGGCAGGTGTTAAAATATTTACGCATACCTAATTGTTAGGAAATGGTATCATAGGATATTTTCAGGGAAGTATATGAAACTGCCAAAGTGGTTTCTTAGACCTGCAATTGCCAACTTTTGTTGTTTGGGCATGGTAACTGTTTTAGTGGAAATGGGTGTGGAGAGGAGGAGCAGGCAGAACAGTTTCACTTGGGCCCTCACCTCATGCAGATTAAATATCCTTGCATGACTCTCACTTTAACAAGGCACAACATGTGCACCTTAAATCTATGAGGCTGTATGAGGCTGTTTTTGAGGCTGTATGAGGCCTCCATCTCAAATTGGCTATTTGAATAATTTTGATCCTGAGGTCCTGGGCCCATCCACTTAGATAGATAGATAGATTTGTTTTCCATATATCAGTAAAATAATTAAATAACAATCTACAAATCCCAACAAAGGATCCATGGCCTGTAGGAGGGGATTATGAAAAGATCAAATTAACATTAAACATTTTAAACGCTTAATATTTAAACAATATAAACATAAAATTAACATTTAAACATATAAACATAAGCATTTGAACTCTTAACATGTAAAGCATTTGCTTCATAAAATGGAGAAAAAAAAGCAAGGAGAGTTCACTAAATAAGCTTTATCAAACTACAATGAATCACAACATCTATATAAAAATAAAAAATAAATTAAATGAAAAAACTATTGGCAACAGGCAAAAGTAAGAAAATGAATCACATGAAAACATATTTTTTTTTTACTAGTCTTTTGAAGGTGCCAAACGAGTGGCATTCTCGAGCCGAATCAGAAGGGTGTTCCATGTCAAATGACACGCAACAAGAGGATTAAAATCGGATCTTATTGTTGGTGTATGGGAATTTGGATATTTAGAGAACTACAGAGTTGATAATTTGACCGTGATGAGATGCAAAAGAAGACGCAAATCTAAGGGACCTAGGATTATCACCCTGGAGCTGAAGAAAAGGGAAAGCCGCACAGGAAAGAATATAAACTTTTTAATATCAAGTAATGGTTTAGTTGCCGAACGATTTACATCCTGGATAGATTTATAGCTTTATCGTAAGTATTCGAAAGCGGTTTGAGAAAAGAAGGGAAAGTAGAAATCCATATGACTGGACAATAAGAAACATAATAATGAATTAAGCTATGAAATAGGATTCTTAGAATTGGTCCTGGAAAAACATGTTTTAGTTTTCTTAGAATACCAAGGTTTCTGCCAACCTTCATTTTAATCAAATCAATATGGTGTTTAAAAGATAAATTTTCATCTAGGGGATACCTAGAAACGGACATGGCCATCCTTTGGTCTACTAATAAAGCCTTTGGATATATGAATTTCAGATAATTGAGGACAAGCCTGGATATACGAGAACAAAACAAACTGAAACAAACTAAAACTAGTTTTAGAAACATTTAAGGCAAGAGAGTTAGCATCAAACCAAATTGAAACTCTCTCGAAGAGGTCCACTAACTTTGTACAAACCTCATCCTCTGTTCTCCCAGAAGTAATAAGGGTGGTATCATCGGAAAAAGTAACAAGAGAATCCGAGGTATGCAAAATATAGTTATGGGTACGGGAGACTGTTAGACGACATAGACGACAGCAATAAGAGGATTTTATTTCTAACTACTGCAAAAATTAGGTCATTTATATAAATTAAAAAACAGTGCCGGCCCTAAAACTGACCCTTGAGGGACCCCCCTGGTCAACACTTGATGTGAACGAAAAAGTCGATCAACAGAAATTATTCTACCAGACAAGAAAGACTTGAACCAATGAAACGCACTACTTCTTACGCCAAAACGAGAAAGTTTAAATAGAAGAACACTGTGGGTTAAAGAATTAAAGGCTTTAACACAAACATCCAGAAACAAAGCAGCAGGAATCAAAAAAGGAGTCTAGGGCAGAGTGAAGGTAATTTAAGTAAAACTGCACAAGCATGCTCAGTTGAATGATTTGCTCAAAAACAAATTGAAAATCGTGAAAAAATCTTTAGAAGTAAGAAAATTATTAAGACGAGAAAGCATCTCCTTCTCAAATATTTCGCTAAACACAGACAACAAAGAAATTGGCTGATAGTTGGCTGTATCATTTCGTGTCCCCCCTTATATAATATGATGACTCGAGCACGCTTGAGACTACTCGGGAAAATACCATGCTGAAAGGAGAGGTTTGTTAAGGGATAATAAGGGAAGGAAGAATGAACTTAATTACTTTTAGTAGGAATATTATCAGGGCCAGACGACAAAGAATTTTTCAATCCCATAACAATTTTAACAATTTCTTTCTCCGTTGCTGGTTCCAAAAACATTGACTTCATACAAGGTGGCCCAAGATAAGACCTGAAGTTGGATCCTGAAGGAGAAGAACTAACAGCAGAAGCGGTCCTTTTACCAATATTCGCAAAATATGAAGTAAATGCATGTTGACATTCAGTTTCACCTTCGATGATTTTGCCATTGAGATCCAAAAAAGAAGGGGCTGATGGAGACTGAAAAAAGGGCCTAAGCACACCAAACCTGCCAAGTTTTTTTCGTGTATCACAATCTGAAAAACATTAAAAATAAAACTGGGAGTTGGCCTTTTGACACACGCAGCAATTATAAATATTCCTATAAATTTTAAATCGCTGAAGGCAAATAGCTTTCATTGAAGGCTAGCAGACTTAAAGGCCCTCCAGAGATTATTTTTTCTCCTACCACTCCTAAGGAGACCGGGGTCATCCAAGGATTTAGAGGAAAGCATTCTTAGACTTACGATTAGGAGGTGAAACAGAACACATATCAAGAGCAGCTTCTTTTATAGAACTCATAAAAAGTATCAAATAAATTACCAAAATCAGAATCACTCTCAAAACCACCCCAAGAAATTTCTGCCAATCTTGACCTAAGAAGCATCAATTCCACTTCACCAAACCTAAAAGGCCTCTTACCAGACTCAACCAGTCCTCTCAATAGTCAGTTTATCAAAACAGTATCTAGAGTAAACAGGTGTAATGATTGGAAATGTCGCTCACAAAACATAATTTTGGATCAAGGTAGCTGTACAGAAAAATATTGTCAATCAGAGATGACGTAACTCTCTCTGTTATGCGAGATGGGATATATACAGAAGATAAAAGTACCTGCAGCAAGCATGGACGACAAGCAAGAAGCAAGCATGGAATTTTAGATCAGGTAGCCATACAGAAAATATTGTCAATCAGAAATGACGTACTCTCTGTTATGCGAGATGGGATACATACATAAGGTAAAGTACCTGCAGCAAGCATGGACGACAGAAAATCCAAGATACAGAAGACCTTATATCCATCAAATTTATATTAAAAATCTCCCATAATAATTAATTCAGTCGACTGTTTTAGGATGGTATCTAGTAGATCATTAAGGGTGTGTAGAAACAGTGGAATAGAGCCACTAGGAGATCAATAAATAATACCAACAATTAAATCCTTACCCCCACATTTAATATCTACGAAAAGTGACTCAAAGACACTTTCGTATTTCAGGATAAATCCATTCTAAGAGAATATGGGAGATTAATAGAAATATACAAAGCAAGACCACCCTTGGCCATCTTTTGTCAATTCAGTCATTCCATTTTATAACCTTGCAATCCAAAAGCATATCATTTTTAGAATCTAAAAAAGTCTTGCTTAAACAAACAACGTCAGGTAGCCCATCAGAAACAATCTGTTTTAGATGTCAATTGAAGAACAAAGACCCTGAATATTCAAACTGGAGCACCGAAAAATATCCATCCCGTTTGACAGCTCTCTTAGACTAGAAACATATTTACTCATTACTACGCGTTCATTATGGTCAAATCACTATTGACATGTCCAATAGAATTATTAATAATGCTTACAAAATCTAATGGGTTATTTTTCAAGCTCAAAAAGTCGTCCTACAACTGGGGGCGTTCCTAATTTGCCAGTAAGAAAGGACAACAAATTTTAGATATGGCATTAAATCATAAAATATACATGCAAAAAAAAAAAAAAAAAAACATATCTAAGCACAATCCATGAATGATCGAAATCTTTTGTATCATTGATTGACCAAGTGGTTTTAGCCAAAATTTGCCCAATCACTTTTGTGGATCAGGTAATCCAAAACAAGCCAAAAGAAACGAAATACCCAATACAAAGTCATCTGACAGAAATACAAAATAGACAGAATTATAATCAACAGTGAAGCAAAACTTAAAACAAATATGAACTACCACATATACGTATGGTGTTTTCTGCCCAATAGCATAGAATGTCATTTGCACTATACTGTACAGTAAGCAGATTGCTAAATTCGCTCTTTACTTTTATTCTTTTATAATCTAATTATGACAAAGGCTTCATCAATAAATGTTGGTAGAATGGTAAGCATTTTATAACTAATTGTTATCAGAATTGCCCTGAGATTTGTGTTTACATACTTGCAGTATCCATGGGGCCTAGGCCCCTTGGCCACTCCACTCATGGGCGTAGGGAGGGGGAGGGCAGGGGGCAGATGCCCCCCTAGACCTTCAAATTTGCATTTGATATGGCTGAAAAAGAAGATGGTTTGGAAAAAGCAGTTGGTAAAAACTCCATCAGACTATCTACTGCCCTCCCCCCTAGACAATATGCTGCCTACGCCCATGCCTCCACTCCCAGGCTTCTGAAATACAGGCACACTAGAACTCACAATTCTTGTTTGATTGTTTGACACACTAGAACTCACAATTCACAATCCATTTAAGTGATGATCTTAAATAATTAAATGATTATACTAAACAAAGCATTCATGGCATATAAAATATTTTTACCAAATGGCGTTTTTTTTCTGCTAATGTTGGTATTTAAGTGTTTTTAGAACAACCAATCACAAAAATGATTTTAAAATTGCAATATGAGCATCCTAAAACAAAACTCAGTATGTACCCTATGTTCTTCAAAAAATTGCCAGCAATTGTCACAGAAGTTTATATCCCAAGGTTTCTGATTTGTTGAATACAAGACAAAATATTGTGTGATTAACAATTCCAAAATCAAACATATTGATTCTGTGATGATTCTGCGATTGATTCTGTGATGGCAGCCGATTCTGTAATGAAGGATGGGGGGGGGGGATACTGAAGTTTTATTGGCAGTTCACAAAACCTTATATTGCCAGCAAGTTCTATCATACGTACGAAATCTTTATTAAAGTAATCATCAAAAATCATAAATCATCAATAAGCTTCAACATTAATTTTCTTGGATTAGAGCTAAAATTTTCCAAGATATTATGGATAGTTGCTTCTTGTCAGACTATTATTCTGTCATTACAGCTGTTTTATTTCCAGCTTTTTCAACCAACTACCTTTTATCAACTGCTTTTTTAGCCATCTACCTTTTTTCAGCTCACAAAACCTTATATTGCCAGCAAGTTCTATCATACGTACGAAATCTTTATTAAAGTAATCACCAAAAATCATCAATAAGCTTCAACATTAATCTTCTTGGATTAGAGCTAAAATTTTCCAAGATATTATGGGATAGTTGCTTCTTGTTAGACTATTATTCTGTCATTACAGCTGTTTATTTCCAGCTTTTTCAACCAACTACTTTTTATCAACTGCTTTTTTAGCCATCTACCTTTTTTCAACTGCATTTTCAACCATCTGCTCTAACAGCCATATCTAGTTCAAAGTGAACGGACCTCTCATAAATTGGATATTTTATTATCATTGTCAAACCAGTTAAGCTTTTTCATTGAATTATAATCTCAGTGAAGTTAGTTAGATTTCGCAATACCCAAGTGAGGTATTCCAGTTTGGCAATAATAAATATTATTATTCATCATTCAATGCTCTCGTCAGAATAAGATGTAGTTAAGACCTCTGTGTGGCGTGAATTTATGTGACAATATTATATCAAGGATTATTGATATATTTGGTGATTAGATGGGACGTAAAAGAAAAAATGCTAAGCAAGAAGGCATGGACAGTTCATTTGACACCTCAGGACTCAGTTCTAGCTCGAAACCGGAAATATCGATACTAGCTGCGGATTTTAAGCAATTCTTGATGTTGTGAAAGAAAATGGAAATAAGTTGGACAATATCAACAATCAATTAGGAACTCTTACCGCAAGGGTGGATAACTTGGAAAAAGAACAATCGCTACAAACGAATAAGATAAACAATACTGAATCGAAATTGGAAAGATTGAGAATGAAACCTCTAGCCTCAAAATGCAAATTAAAACTTGCACGGATGAAATAATGGAATTAAGAAGGAAAAAATGAAGATTATATGTTTCGGATTGTGAGAATGGAAGCTGCAAAGCTAGAAATAATGTCATCATATGGAACGCAGCTTGTAAGGATAATAACCACGTTCAAGTTCTATTCACAGAGGTAGTTCGTCACGGGCTGGAAATGCCCGAAGTAAATTTCACAGTTACTCATTATGATAGCAACCGTAAATTTTTGAAGGTGACACTGAATAAAAAGACGATAAGTTTGCCATATTGAAGAACGCTAGCAAGCTTAAGGATAAGACATTCCCTGGAAACAACAGCAACCTGTTCATTAGTGATGATGTCCCAACTGAAATCCGTAAATTGCGGAAGCTGCTTCTAGTGAAACGTGACAAATTACGAAAAGATCATGGATGTGATGCCTGGATATCGAAGGGGTTTCAGCCGAATCTGCTAGTGAAAAGACCAGACGGCTCGATTACCAAATACACATTCAATGATGCCATACCAGAGATTGACGATTTTCATAAAAAATTATCCATCGCCCGAAGGGAAGTGCCTGTTATATTCCCTGTCGATGTTCAAATGTCGTAATGTCGTGAATTGCAGTAATAGTTCATGTGCCCAAGTAATATGAATGAAAACATTTAAATTGAAAGTGTTTTTTTATGTTTAGTTTATATAAGGTGTATTATTATTATTATTTTTTTTTCCTTTTTTTTTTGTTTATAGCCACATAGAGGTTAAATTAAAAGTTGCGCAGATTAGTCGTACTGAGGAAAAAACGACTTGGAATGGAGATTATTTTTTTTTTGTTTTTTTTAATTGTTATTTTTTATTATGGTTTGCTGGTCTTTTGGGGCATGGTGTGGTTTCTCTTAACGTGGGATTAATATTTGATAATGGATAGAGATAATCGTGAAATTCCATCATCAAGGTTAAAAGAATTTGAGCCGGAATTCTCTTTCATTTCAGTCAATTTTTCAAACTATTGTAGCTGGTGATGATGAAGATACTTCTAGTAATTTTGATATCCAAAAAATCAATATATATTTATGAATGAGCTGGTAAGAAAAAATGTAAATACAAGTAGGATGTCGTTTTGGAATTGCCGGGGTTGGAGGACTGCGCAGGATGTGATTGAAACTTTTTTGTCGGATTCAGATACAGATATATTAGGCCTATGTGAAAACTTTTTTAGATGATTTTTCAATTGAAAATATACATGTAAAAAGATTACCAATTTTTTCACATCGGTCGGAAAAGACAAAACAAGGGGGTCTAGGTGTTTTGATTAAAAATTGTATACCAGCACGTATAAGGATTGATTTTTTTTGCCAATGATATTGAAATGATTTTTGAATCTTGTGTAGTTTTGAATGCTCTTTTCCAAATAATCGGAAGTTTTTAATTGCAGTTATTTACCGTACTCCGTCATCCAGACAGATAGAATTTAAAAATTATTTTGAAAGTATGATGGATAAATTAGCTAGTCTTAATACTCCTTATTTAGTTATGGGTGATTTTAATATTGATTTAATGAAACTTCTATCTGCAGATCAGAATAGAATAGATAGAAATATTTTGCAGTTTTTTTGGAGGCCCACTATCTTATGGACTAAACCCCGTATTTTGTGCCCTCTAGAATAGCTGATACATCATTTTCACTTATTGATAATATTTTTTTCACCTTATAGTGCTGTTAATACATTTATTATTCCTGATGATTCATCTGACCACTGTATAATTATGTCTGATTTTCTTATAAATTTTCCGCATAATAAAAAAAAATCAAACCAAGCGTAGAGATTTTTCACATAAAAATGTGTTAAGGTTAAAAGAAGGGCTTGGTGATGTTGATTGGAGTCCTGTAATTGATGGAGAAGGATCCGAACCAATCATTAGATAAATTTTATTATATTATGAATGAAAAGCTTGATCTTTTTTGCCCATATAAGAGGCCCGAGAGGAAAGAAACTTACCCCACAAAAAAAAAAACCTTGGATATGAATCACTTTTGAGATCTATTAATGAGAAAAAATCGTTTATATAAAAATTAGAATAAAATATCCCACGGAAATAAATATAACGCGTTTTAAAAATTATTATAAGAATATGCTGGTAAGGATCCTTAGAGTAAGTGAAAGACTATTATGAAAAATCTTTTCGAAATTCAGATTCCCCTAGAGAAAAACTTGGAGTTTGATTAATGATAAAATTGGAAGAAATAAAAAGTTGTTACACCCTGAAGTGTTATTTGATATTAATGGTAAAGAAATTTAGAGGACCACAAGCTGTTGCTAAGAAGTTTAGTGAATATTTTGCTAGTATTGGATCATCTGTTGTTTCAGGAGAAGTTGACCATTCTTCCCCAAGGTCGCATAAAAAATATCTACCGCCCACTGAAGATACGAGCATATTTATGGCCCCGGTTACTTTTGCAGAATTTCAAAAGGTCATTAAGAATTTAAAAAATGATAATTCATTGGGATATGATGAATTTTCAACTAATTTGCTAAAAAATATTGCAGGTGTAATTTTTGAAACCATTGCTTCATATTTTAAATTATGTATTTTCTCAGGTTACATTTCCTAAAAGATGGAAAATTGCACGTGTAATACCATTGCATAAAAAAGGAGATAAATCTGATACAAATAATTATCGTCCCCTATTGCAATTTTATCACCATTGTCTAAAGTATTGGAAAAAATTTTTAAAGGAAGGATTACTAATTATCTAGATAAAATAAATTTTTTTACCAACATATCAGTTTGGATTTAGGGCAGGCCATTCGACGGAACAAGCAGTTGCAGCTCTTGTATTAGAAATAAATGACTGCTTAGATAGTAATTATCATGTATCTACTGTTTTTTATGATGTTAAAAAAGCATTTGACACTTTAAACCATGAAATTCTTTTTGATAAAATGGAAAATTCCGGTATAAGAGGGAAAGGACTAGAAAATAATAAGATCATACCTTTATGGACGTAAAATCGTGGTAGATTGTTGATGGACATTTGTCTAGTTTAAATGATCTTGAAGATATTGGTGTCCCACAAGGATCGGTATTAGGTCCGCTTTTATTTTTGATGTATATTAATGATCTTCCACGATGTTTGCAGTGAAATAATGGTCTTGCAATTTTATTTGCAGATGACACAGCTGTTTCTGTTAAAGCGAAGGATTCATCTATATTGATTCAAATTTGTTTAACACTGTTAGTTCAGTTAATCGATGGTTTGTTTCTAATTCTTTAGTACCGAATTTTAAGAAGACTGAATTTATGGTTTTTGGTCATTCAAAAACGTGCTACTAAAAAAATTTCATGTCAGGAGCTTCAAGTTGGTGAGCATAAAATACGTAGAGTTCAATCGTATCGTTATTTAGGAGTTTTTATTGATCCCCTTTTGTCATTTCAAACTCATATTGATCATTTAAGGGTGAAACTTTCGCAAAATATTGGGTCTATGTATCGTTTGCAACATGTTTTTTCCATTTTCAATTTTAAAAATAATTTATCATTCTTTGATTGCTCCTTATTTAAATTATTGCACAATTATTTATTTAAATACTTTTTGGACGCATATAAAACCCCTACAGATCCTTCAAAATAAAGCAGTGAGAATACTTGGAAATTTTTTTACATCGTCCATCAAAACTTAGAGATGCATTGGAAAATGAAACATTATTTCTTTTCTTGAATTTATTAGATCTGAAACATATAAGAGAACTTAATCTATCAATATGGCATTTTAAAATACAAGATCCTAGTAGTTATTTTTATGAAAAATCTCTGTTGTGATTCTGCCCCTCCTTCGGCTCTTAGGTGTTCTGGAACATATCGAATTCCCTTTGTTAATTGTGAAAGATCTAGATTTTCAATTAGATACCAAATACCATTTATTTCAAATAAATATAGGCTGAAAGATAGAATTCAAATTGAGGCATCATTTCGGCAAATATCAGTTCTAAGGAAGAAAATATTAAAATTATGTATTGACCTGTGATGGTGGAATAGAAATTTTTTTTATTATTATTATTATTTTTTTTTGTTTATATTTGTTACCCATGTTGGGATAGCCTTCCGTGCCTCACTTGTCCAGCGTTTGTTTTCTTTATGTTTGTTATGTTTTTTGTTGGTTTTTCTTTCTTTACCAGTTTTTTTTTTTTTTTTTTTTTTTTTTTTTTTTTTTTTTTTTTTTTTTTTTTTTTTTTTTTTTTTTTTTTTTTTTTTTTTTTTTTCTCTTTTGTTATGATGAGGAAATGTTTTTTTTGTTTTGTTTTTTTTGTTTTTTACCCAATTTTACGAGCTTTGCTCTCTGTTGGGGGTATATGTTTTTTGTTATGTTGATTTAATCAAATGAAAACAGTTAAACAGTTAAACAGTTTATGGGGGCAGCTGCCCTCCCCTCCGTATGCTCAAGGTCAGCCTGTATATAACAAAGATACAACTGAAACTGCAATTTGAGCATATAAAACATGATATGCAGCAGGCAAGTTTGGCAAATAAATTCAAATTTGCAGTTTAGAAATGGAAGGGTAAAATTTGCAGTACGAATAATCCTAAAATAAAATATAGCACATGGCCTAGAAATGTAGCTTACAATTTCCACCTCAGTCTGCATTTAGGTATTTTTTTAGCTTGTTCTTAATAAAATCTTCCTAATTGTCCAAGCAAAGGAATAAAAACATTTTCTTTTTTTTAGTTCAATTTTGTTTATAGAAAATTATTGCAGTTAATGGTGAATTCAGTGTTGAGGTCTAAATACAAGTATACTGACTATTTATTTTTTCAACATAAGCATCATTAAAAGTTTTGGCAGGTAATATTATTTTAAGTTGAAATTACCATGTCAGTATTTTGCAAGACTTCATTTTAGGTGTAATTAACTTGCAAATTTAAAGGGAAATTTATTTACTTCTGGTAATTATGAGCTACAACTGGAGATCCTTAGATCAATCTCTCTCCTAGTTAAATTGTGGCAATAGGCATATTTTTTTAAAGATTTGGAAGTCTGTTGGTAGGATGTAAAGGTAGTAAAAATATTAGTAAAGGTGTAAAGGTATTGGTGTAAAGGTAGGTGTAAAGGTATTGGTGTAAAGGTATTAGGTGTTAAGGTATTAGGTGTAAAGGTAGGTGTAAAGGTATTAGTGTAAAGGTAGGACGTTTATTTCAAAATATATAATTTGGCTTTGTTAATATTGTATTCAGATTTATTTGACTTTAAATGCTAGCATCAATTTGGGGTCATAAGGAGGTATAAGTTCCCTAGATTTTGAAAAGTACCTTTTTTGGTATATTCATTGAAAAATACCTTTTCTTTGAATTTTTAATTTAAAATATTGATGAGACATTAAAATTGCCCCCCATCTCTTGATTTTGTAAAGAATACACTTTGTCCCCCCCCCCTAGCTTTTTTGAATTGAAGCCACTGCCTTTCACATGTACATTGATTTACTCAGTACCTAAACATGGAGTTTTTCAGCCCTTCATTGTTAGAACAGTAATTGGCAAAGTGGCTTCCTCACCAGTGTGCCACAAGCCCTACTGAAGTCCCCCCATAAATGGTTAGTAAATGTTACAAAGTTTGTTCTTTAGAAATCAGCTTAGTTTAGAATTATGAAAAGACTCTGTGCGGGTATACACATAGGATTTTATTATGCAGGGGAGGAAACATTTTGGATAGGACACAACTTTGAAAAAAACACAAAAGACAAGTTATTTATAAGGGAATTTTTCTCTTGTATTATTGAAGAAATTATGAAAATATCAAGACTTCAGGAGAGGGAAAGTCCCCTCTGTCCCTCTGTATGCACTGCTTTCATGAATCAAAGTTTGGAAGTCACCATTAAACGAACTGCTATTTAATTTTGAGCTACTGAACATATTTATTTAGTGAAATTATCTAATTTTAAGCATTTAAATTCTAGGTTTAGATTGGTACTTTAAACTATGTAATTTGTGCCACTGTTTTTTCTGTTTTTGCAACAGATTTATATTAATATGAGCAAAAACTATACCTACACTCAAAGGAAAAAAATTGTCCCCCTGACCACACAAAATTAGCTTTGAAGCCAGACCAAGACTAAGTTACAATAATCAGTTTTATCAGTTGGCTGATAAAAACTGATCAGTTTGGCTGATAAATAGTTACTCCTATCAGTTGGCTGATAAATATGAGCAAAAACTATACCTACACTCAAAGGAAAAAAATTGTCTCCCCTGACCACACAAAATTAGCTTTGAAGCCAGACCAAGACTAAGTTACAATAATCAGTTTTATCAGTTGGCTCATCTTCATACAATATCAAGTTAATAGTTACTCCTAGACGTTTTCTTCTACAAGACCCTTGCACAAGGTTAATGTACAATTTTTGAACTTCATCCTTGAAAGAAGTTCAAATTATCTGTAGTTGATAAATGGTATGATATCTCCAGCACATGCAATAATATTATCTAAAAGAATTGTTTTAAAGGACAATCAAAAGTACTATATAAACAAGGTGAGGAAGGGCTACAGTTGAGTTTTTTTGCCATTATCTTTCTAGTCAGGATAGCCTAAATTTTAAAGAAATAAATTAAAGGGTCTGCATCTGGAGAGTCAAGGGGCAGGTGATGGTGACCTTTTGTGATGGTAAAATTCTGTAGATTTGGCTCCATATTCTTTCCACTTTTAGGGTGACATCTGTTCTTTTTCAATTCAGGAAAGATTTCAATTTTCCTTTTTAATTTGAAATTTATTCACAAGGCATCATCTCAGAAAAACGTAAGTAAAATAGTATGTTGATTCTATCAAGGATCAAAATAATAATACAGGAGCAAGATCTGTTTTGAATTAAGTACTATAATATCAAAAGAGTAGGTCTAGTTACCAACTAGACCAACTTACCAATTTACCAACTAGAAAGTAGATTATTTTCCCATTAGATTTGTCTAAATTGTGTCAATAAATATGTAATTAGCTTGCCTTGTTTTATCCTTATGAAAAATCCAAAGTAGTTTCCTTGAAGAATAAAAAATCAATGCATGGAGGAGCATCAACCAGCTTTGAAGTCACAAGGCCACCCCACCCCCCTAATGTACAAATATATAGCCCAAATTTGTTTCTTAACAATTATATATTCATCCTATTTTATTTCGTTAGCATTAACCATACTTGACTTCTTTAGCACTACATAAAAGAGTACATTTAATGCACCAGTACCATAGTTTAGAAACAAATTTGGGTTATAAATTTGCACATTTAAGGGTGGGGGTAAAGCATTGTATGTATTAAATATGTAACCTAACCTAGGTACCTTTTTTTACTCCTTCAACCTCAAAAAAAATAAAGTTTAAATATTTTTCACAGATCAAGTGAGCAATACCTCCCTAGGCAAAGGAAACCTGTTTTTTTCATTAGGATCTTTGAGATTTCTATATGTGGTTCTTGTTGCATGTATTACAGCTAACCAATAAGTACTAATAAACTTTCAGGGATAGGTCTACAGACTACAGATTAAGACTACAGACTACAGTATGAGACTACAGATGAAGACTACAGACTACAGTATGAGACTACAGATTAAGACTACAGACTACAGTATGAGACTACAGATTAAGACTACAGACTACAGTATGAGACTACAGATTAAGACTACAGACTACAGTATGAGACTACAGATTAAGACTACAGACTAAAGTATGTCTTTTGGGAAGGTATTTGGAAGTACTTACCTCTACTCCTCTCTCTAGAGGGTAGTGACCTTTGATGACCTTTAAAAATCTTTGGGGTAGGAAAGTGAAACCTTGCAAAACAGATCTTCTGCTTAAATGAAGTACAAGAAAACTGTTTTCAGCTTCACAATGTTGCTCAATCCTAATTTATGAGATTTCAAAGATTTACAAATACATTTCCTAAATTTAGAAAAAAAATCATTGATAGTCTATGGCTTAAAATTCTACTCAAATAACAGGAATTATTTTCAGAACTAAAACCATAGGCTAGAAAAAGAAATAGATAACTGAAGATTAAGGTAAATATTGTTTTGTCAAATTTCAACAGGCTAGGTAGCCTATAGACCTGTCAAATAGGCAAATTTCTAAGTCTTAGAAATTGGAAGAGGTTAACACAGGAACTCCACCCTTTGACTATTGGAAAAAATAGTTGATAATAAATGTTGCCCCAGAAAAAATTTCCTTTTCCAACTAGTTGACTAATAACTTCTCTCCAGCAAAAACAATTTTTCCAACTAGTTGACTAATAACTTCTCCCCAGAAACACTTAAATTTGCCAACTAGTTGATAATAAATTTTGCCTCAGCAAAACTTTCATTTTTCCAACTAGTTGACTAATAACTTCTCCCAAGCAAAACTTAATTTTTCCAACTAGATGCCAATAGCTTCTCCCCAGAAACACTTAAATTTGCCAACTAGTTAAACAGTCAATTTTGCCTCAGCAAAAACTTTCATTTTCTAACTAGTTGACTAATAACTTCTACCAAGCAAAACTTAATTTTTCCAACTAGTTGACTAATAACTTCTCCCCAGAACTTAAATTTGCCAAACTAGTTGATAATAAATTTTGCCCCAGCAAAACTTTCATTTTTCCAACTAGTTGACTAATAACTTCTCCCATCAAAAACTTAATTTTCCCAACTAGCTGGAAACAAACATTGCTCCAGAAAACAATTCATCATTTTCCAACTAGTAACTTCTCCCCTCCTAGGAAGTTCCCATTTCCTTAAAATTTTTTTTATGACATACTCTCATCCCAGACAAGGACAACCTGCTTTCCTTTTAGCCCTAGACAGTTGGTCAAAAACGAAATTTTTGGCAATTTGCCATCATTCATCTGCAGAATGGGCCCTAGCCATCTCAACTTTCTTTCATTATAGCCCTAGAAAGCAGGATTGAACCATATTTTTTGTACAGCCTACTGTTTGAAATATGGTCTGTCGGCCAGGTACCCAGAACAATCTGTAGGCAATTTCTATGGAAAACATCTAGCAAATTGTCACCCCATTTTTTTTAATTTTCTTTAGTTTTGTATATCTTGATGGGATTATCAGGGAGGGAGGGTTGCTTTGTTGTCAGGATAACAACTAATATATTGAAAAAGAGCATGAAATAAGAACATTGTTATTTTTTTTTTTTTAACCTACCATGCGTTTTTGAGCTGTTTAAACTGAAATTTTACCATTATTTGAAAATTTGACTAATTTTACCATACTATTCTTAGATATGTTGTGCAACTCAGTTTCAGTAGCCCAGCCTATAATAAATAGGCCAGGGTGAAAGCCTATTAAAAAAGGGGATTCTACCCTTTGACTATTGGAAAAAATTACTTTATAAGCTTATATAGTGTTACTATCCAATCTCCTTCTTACATCATTTTTATACAATCCTAAAGAAGGCTATCCCAGATTTCCCTCTCAATCACTTGGACTATCTGTCTTGGCTTTTTCTACAATTAGCCATGTCTTGATGCCTACTGCAAAATGCTTGATTTTCAATTCATGTGTTGCTGGAAACAAACATTGCCCCAGAAAGCAACTCATTTTCTAACTAGTTGACTAGTAACTTCTCCACATCAAAACTTTATTTTTCTAACTAACTGGAAACAAACATTGCCCCCAGAAAACAATTCATTTTCCAACTAGTTGACTAATAACTTCTCCCAGCAACACTTGAATTTGTAAACTAGTTGACAATAAATGGTGCCCCCAGCAAAACTTTCATTTTCCAACTAGTTTGACAACATAACTTCTCGCCAGTAAAACTTAATTTTGCCAACTAGCTGGAAACAAACATTACCCCAGAAAAAAATTCATTTTCCAACTAGTAACTTCTCCCCTCCCAGGAATTTCCCATTTCCTTTAAATCTTTCTTTATGACATCCTCTCACCCAAAACAAGGACAACTTGATTTCCTTTTAGCCCTAGATAGTTGGTAAAAAAAAAAAATCCTTAGCAATTTGTCATCCTTCATCTGCAGAATGTGCCCTAACCATCTCAACCTTTCTTTTATTATAGCCCTAGAAAGAAGGATGAACCACACTTTTTTGCACAGCCTACTGTTTGAAATATGGTTAGTCATCTGGGTACCCAGAACAATCGGTAGGCAATTTTTTATGGAAAAATCTAGCAAGTTGTCATCCTTCTTCTTCTATTTAACAGCAGGCGGGCTTTTGAGTAAAAACTATTTAGCCCTTTTCCTTTTGCTTCACTCTGTGGGCTACAGAGCTACTGGCTTGATTGCCTCATATTTATTAGATATATTCAGATATCTTTCAGCAGATCTTTCGACTCTAGGAGTTCAAATATAAGATGATAGATGTCGATTTCTATGCTCTGTGTGCAGGTATAGTTGGCTAGGCTCTTGGCTGATAGTGGGATTTTGTGGTGTTTGAAGTATTTTTAACAGTTTACAAAGCAAGGTATGTTGTGCAGACGTCAGCATATTACATTCAAATAGGCAATGGTCAATTGTTTCATTATTCATATTACAATGCCTGCAAAGAGGGGACAGGGGAATTGAACCACTTGAATTAGAAAGCTTATATGAGAATGCAAGGAAATTTAGTCCATTTGTTCCAGAACGAATTCTATGATAAATTTTAGAAAGATACTTATTGGGAAAGGGGGAAAGGATAGGATTAATCTTATTAAAATTAATATCTGATAGCCTCCATCGGTAAATATCTCTAATTGGATTGGTCTCCCACTTGGCTGGTCAATATTTATAGCATTTTTTGCTATTTCATCAACCTGATGATTACCGCTTATGCCAGAGTGGCTAGGAATGTACTGAAAGTAAGTTTTTATGCCACTTGAAGCAAGATTATCAATAATACTGTGACAATGATAAGTGTCAATGTCCAACTTATATTGAGGAGCTGAGGCCAGCAACTCAAGGCTTGATAAAGAGTCGGAATAGATGATAATATTTTTTCGAATTTTCAATCAAAGGTTGGTTTTGCTTAAGGTGTTCTAATGCCATGATTATGGCATTTAACTCAGCAGACATTATAGATAAATTATTAAATAATCTCTGCCCATTGCAATTTTCAGGTGAGGAAGGAAAACACCACTTGCAACCTTCTCATTCATTTTTGACCCATCAACAAATATTTGGAAGTGATTTTTATAGGTAATTGTATTAAGTTCTGCAAATTTTTTCTGGACAAAAGCAATGGGGGTTAAATCTTTATTCCATTTTGAAAATTCAGTATTTATTATGGGAAATGACCAATTCCATGGGGGGGGGATTGGGGGGAAAGTAGGTGCAATAGACTTTGCTGGTACAGGGAACTTCTTTGAATATTGGCATACTCATCTGCAATACCTCTATACATGGCTGGATTTCTTAACCAATTATGAATGTGTGTGAGCTATTTGATTCAATTTTTGTAAGATGTTTTATCAAGAGAAAGCTACATCTCTCCCTTATTGTTTGTTAATCCACTCTCCATAAGCAGAAACTTGGTGCTTGTGGGTTTCCTAAGACCAAATATGAGACGTATTATATCATTTTGTGTTGTTTCAATTTTTTGCATCTGGGTCTTTGCACATGCACCATAGACAATGAGCCCATAGTCAATATGGGGTCTTATATGTGATTTATAAAACTGGAGTAAGGTTTTCTCCTTACAAACCCCAGGGTGTGGAAAGAAGTCTTTTTAGTATATTTTGCTTTTCTATAACATTTTTTTATTGTGTTTGAAATGTGGAGGTGGGAAATTAAGTTTTTGGTCAAGCATGAGACCTAGGTTATTAATATTATTATCTTCTGGAATAGTTGTTTTATTTAGAGTTAGTTTTGCATTAACATGGTTTTGCTTCCGGTGAAATTGGATTATTTTTGACTTGGTGGGTGCAATGGGTAAATCTGAAAGTTGAGAGAATTTTTCAAAATGGAAAAGTGACTTTTGCAGATTTGACTGTGCTATCTGAAAGGTGTTGCCAGATGACCATAGCACCAGATCATCAGCATATTGTAGATTCGTGTGGGGTAGGTTCATGTCCCAGAGATATAGGGCAAAAAAGGAGGCAACTGAGGACTGCTCCCTGAGGTAGGCCTTTGGATATTGTTTTTTTTGGGGTGAAGAGGCTGAACCAACACAAACAATGAAACTTCGCACTTCTATGAAGGATTTAATAAAGGATACTAGCTTAGGAGGTACACCAAGGTTTTCCAAGTTTATTTAAAAGGATTTGGTGGTTCACATTGTCATAAGCTCCTTCAAAGTCTAGGAAAGCTGCCACTAGGATATTATTTTTTGAGAAAGATTCATTTATTGCATTTGTTAGCAAAATGAAAGCATCTGTTGAGGAGTGGTATTTCCTGAATCCAGTTTGAGTGTGTGGGATCATATAATTTTTCTCAACAAACCAGAGGAGTCTGTGATAAATCATTTTCTCCATTATTTTCCCCATCACAGGTGTAATCATTATGGGCCTATAAGACTCAGGGTTATCTTTTGGTTTATTTTTCTTTAGGATTGGTAGGAGGGACGAACATTTCCATATATTGGGGAACCTAGAAGATGCCCAAGTGTGATTATAACAATTTAGCAGTTCTTGTTTGTATGAAGGTGTGAGATTCTTTATCCATGTAGGGTGGTGTATATTGTCATAGCTACTGCTAGTTTTGGACCTAATATGATGTATTGCATTATTCAATTCCTGGATTGAAAATGGATTAGTTATGTACTCGGATCCTGGGCGTGTTGGTAACTAGGGTTCATAGGAATTGTGGACAGTTTGCTTTGATTATTTGATCTTAGCTTATTAACAAAAAGAGTTGCAAATAGGTTAGCCTTTTCATTATCATTGTCATAATGGGTATTATTATGTATAAGCTCATACAGGAGTGGGTTGGGAGAAGTCTTTTTCCACATATGTGGCTTATGACTTTATGTATAATTGGCTCATTTGTTTCTCTGGAGAGATTATTTGCAAAATTATTCCAGTATTTATATTTAGCATCTATTATAGTCCTTTTTAGATTAGATTCTGCTTGTAATTTTTTTAAATATGTAGTAGGTGTTGGTTTTTTTATGAATTCTGTCCTAGCTGCCTTTTTTATCCTCCATTTATTTAGGCACTCATTTGTCCACCATGCTTTAGGAATTTGTTTAGGGAATGTTTTTCTTAGGTGTTGTCCTGGGGATAGCATGATTAGCTGTGTTTATTAGTAAAGATGTCAACGCTTCAGCATGTGTGTCAACTGTTGTGTTAGAAATGCATGAACTTTGGGTGAAACTTGTAATTTCATCATTTAGCTTATTTTGGAAAATAGACCAATTTGCTTTTAGTGTTGATATATTTGGATGTATGAGATGAAGTTTCAGCAGGTTCATTTAGGGAGCAAACTATAGCAAAGTGGTCTGTACATAGACTATCAATTTTATTTATGTAAATTTTGTTCAAAAAAATTTAAAGACACAATTTGTAGGTCAATTGTGGAGAAATTGCCACTTTTGGGGTTGAAATAAGTATTCAGGTTTGGAGGGGTAGCAACAACTAATTCATTATTATTTGAAGTCATATGCTCAATAAATTTACCAGCTTTATTTGCTGGTTTATTCCCCCACAAAAGGCTGTGGGGCATTGAAATCACCACAATAATGATATTTTTTAACATATTAGAATTATTTATATAATTAAAGAAATCCTTGGCATCTGTAGTTTGGCCATTAGGGTTTTATAAAAGCTTATTATGTAAGTTTTTAAATTATTCAGCCAAACACTTATACCAATTACATCAACATCATTTTCAAAATCTGGAAAATTGATGCCACAAAATTTTATATTATTATTAACTAATAAAGCTACACCACCTCCTTTTCTCGCTGAAGATCTATCCTTTCTCAGGATAGTATATCCCAGAGACTTAATTTGTTGATTTTGGGTTAAATGAGTTTTCCTGGAGGCAAGCAATATTTAATTGAATTATTATTCATAAATGATATTAGTTCATTTTAGCTTATTTTCTGTGAGTGATCTTACATTCCATTGGAGTATTGATAAATGTTGTGTTGTTGATTTATTCTTCATATGACTGTGTATCAATGTTCAGCTTTGTTAAGAGTAAAGCAAGATCTTTTTTGCTTGAATGAGCATATCATCTGGGATGTAGATTTTGCCAATTCTGCAATAATTTTTGTTTTCTGTAGTTGATGTATGTTCATGGCCTGAACTGCATTACAGTTTAGAATGAATAAGCATATATTTGGGGATTGCATTTTTGGTAGTGCATCCTGTTTGTTGGTTAAGGGATTGATTCCTGGTAGTGTTTCTGGTTTTGTTGCTTCTTGGGAGGGAGGGCCAGGCTGGCCTCATCTCACCGGACAAGGAGGCTTGTTGGCTTAGTGATTCCTTCTGATAGGGATTTGAGCTAGGGGGGCTTAGAAGATGGTGTTTTATATGGGGGCTTGATGCATTGGGGGCATTTTTGACTTGGGGGGTTTTGGTTTGGTTTCATTACAGGCTTTATTTGGTATTGTTGGGCAGCATTTGCTTCCATTGCTGCAAAGGGGTATGGGGATGGCCTTCTCTGTTGATATTTGGAGTGTTAGAGCTCTTTTCTTGTATGCAGGGCATAATGATTTATTTGTAGATTCATGTGGGCCTTTGCAATTGATGCATGTAGGCTGAGTGTTGTTGCAAGTTGCCAGCTCTTTAGGATGGAAAGATTTACAATTACTACACTCTTGGAGAATTTCATTGCATTTGTTTGTTGTGTGTCCCAGTTTGAAACACTTCTGACACTGAATAGGCTTAGGTTTGTATTCCTTGTGTGGTTTGATTTGCCCAAATAGGAATAATTTTTCTGGGATATCAATTTTATCCTTCAGTGTGAATAAGAAGGATCTACTAGTTTTTAGGCCATTAGAGTTAGGTTTTCCAAGTTGGGTAACATCCTCAACTGGGATTGTGTTTCCAGCCCTATCTGAAAGGCCTTCTTTTAACTCCTGAGTAGATATCTCTGGGGGGAACATTATAAACTACTATTTTTGTGATGATTGTTTTGGGTTCCAATTAGATGCAATAATTGGGTATTCAGAAGGGATTTAGGTTAATTATTGTATCTGCTGATTTCTGATCTTCTACAGCTATTAGCAGAGATCCATCATGGTTAATGTTAAGAGAGAACATTGATTTTAGCAATTTAAAAAATTGCAACTCTTATTGCAGTGATCATTTTTATTTCAAAGGGGGTAGTGGGAGTAATTTTAAGGTTAAATTCCTAAGTTTTTGGAGGGAGGATCTTGGGCAGGGAGAGGGGAAAATGCTTTTAACTGGGGAGATTTTTTTCCTTTTTTTTAGAACTTCTAGAGAGGACCTCTTGAAACCCATTATCATCATATTTATGGTTACATTAGCCCTACACTTATCATTGTCCTATTCTCTGAATTGGAGCTATCATTAGAACTTTGAGATAGGGTGCTTGACCAGCCAGGATGGGTATCTTTCACTATGACACTTTCACTGCAATTTGATTTGGGATCTGGGGGGACTTTTTTTTTTTTTGGAGGACTTCTAATCATTGCCTATTGGAAAAAGCTTTAAACACAAAAATAAAACTAAAACAAGAAGGGAAAATATATGATATCAAACCGTCTGCACTATACTATGGGGAGGATAAACACCACAGTATAGCCCTGAGGATGACTTGAGCAGAATTGGTTTAGTACAACTGCTGATTAGAAGAGATAATAATCACAAGAAAATATATTTTGATTTTCTTATAAGGTTGCTGTTGTGTTGGATGCAAATTATTTTTCAAAATTACTTCTAAGCTTCTTCAAGTTTCTTGTTTTTTTTTTTCACAGAAACGTCATGGCAGCAATTCAATTTGAAAAATACTAAATTTTGCTGAAAGCTCTGATTTGAATTGAAATATACTAATCTTGTTGAGCAGTGATTTGATATGAAAAATATTAAATCTTGTTAAGTGGTGATTTGATTTGAGAAATACCAAACAGTTTGAATTATTCATTTTTTTTTGGGAAAAAACTTACCACTAGCTTCAGAATTTCATCCTGAATCCAAATGTGACATTCATTTGCATTGCAAATTATTTTCAAAATTGCTTCTAAGCTTCTTTAAAAAACAGCAAAACTTCTTTCATCAAAACAAACACTTTATGGCAGGTACATATACAGGTTTAATATAAACCTGTATATGTACCTGCCAGAGCCACACTTGCACTGGTGGCACAAAATTGGCAAATGATTGATTTGGTAATGAGTATATCTATGGCTGGACAATGTACTATAAGCTCCCCATTTATCACTGTAAATAATGCTTCCAGGCTTAATATATTTTTTAATAATAGGAATTAAAGTTTCCTTGCTTCTTTGGAGGCCTTTTTGGCCATCAGTCAGGGGTACAATAATTTTTTTTTTTTGTTCTCTCTTTCTATTCCACCAAAAACCACCAAGTGACCTAATTTATTTAGTGGTATAAATTTAGATTAGACCCTGATGCCATGCCAGTACACAGACTGAATGCTGCCAATAAAGGCCTGGTTGACTGCCACCAAAGTGTTGCAATGCTGCCTGTGTGCTTGTGCCAGCAGTGTTGCAACACATTGGTGGTGGTAAAAAAAATTATTGTACCCCTGACTGATGGCCTCCAAAGAAACAAGGAAACTTTAATCCTTATTAGTAAAAAATATATTAAGCCTGGAAGCATTATTTACAGTGATAAATGGGGAGCTTATAGTACATTGTCTAGCCATGGATATACTCATTACAAATTAATCATCCAGCCAATGTGTGTGCCACTGGTTGCAAGTGTGGCATGCTGGCAGTATTGCAATACTTTGGCGGCAGTCAACCAGGCCTTTTGTTGGCTCTATCCCCCTGGAATCAATAGGGCCCTTAGAGCACCAGTCAGTGACACCCCTAGTGCATTAGAAAGTGATGATGAAGAGTTAGATATGAGTGATTAGCCTAGTTTGTTTACATTAAGTGCTATTTATCTGATATTTATAAAAACTGTATATGTAGCTGCCATTAAGTGTTTGTTTTGATAAAAGAAGTTTTGGGAAAATTGAAGAAACATGAGAGAGCTTAGAAGTAATTTTGAAAATAATTTGCAACAGAAATGAGTGTTATATTTGGACTCAGGTTGAAATTCTGATGCTAGTGGTATGTTTTTTTTATCTATCTGATTAGTCTGTTAATATAAACCTTACCTGCAAAAATATATGCTTCTTGAAAATAAGTGCATAGTTAGGGCAATAAAACATTGATTGGAGAATCTAATGCTAGCCTACATCTCTTTTTCTAATTTAACCTTTGTCTCATAATTAATCTTAACTGAAATCCCCCTCACAGGAGAAAATTTAGCCTTAGGCCTAGTTCTCAATGCATTCCCTGAAGTTTCATTCCCCAAACTTAGCCTAGCCTAGCTGCTTTTCAAGATAACAAGAAGATCCCTTATGTGGAATATACCAATCCCAGTGCTGAAAATTAGATCTTCCATAAGTTTTAGTAGCCAAATTCATATGACAAAGCAGCAGGAAGAGTCTAGGCTATAGCCTGCAAGGCGGATAGCCAACTGTCACTTAAGCTAGGCAAATTGAATATTATAAAATTTAGAGCCTACCCTATATCTTTTTTCAGGTTTTCTAACCTTTTACTTGATTGTTTCGCCCTTAAATGCAACTCAACTCGATAGCCTACTAATAGCGAAGTTTGCAGGATTGTCAATTATGCCTATGAGAAACGCCATGTGGTTTTTCTTTCTTTCTTTCTGAAGTTGCGATCAGCGTTGCCCTGGTAATTGATTTAAATATTAGCGAGTTTTCCGACATCAAAGTTGCGGGGTATCTGTGGTCGCACAGTGCATTGAAGTCTTCTTGGCAATGCGAGGCCTGGGATTCATTCCCAGCTGCCAGTAAAACAAAATGTAGCACAAATTTGGATATAGTTTGAAGTAATATAGTGTCATCAAATATGTTTAGTTAGTATAGAGACAAAAGCACGGACGTAAAAATCCATTTTGGGAGAAGAACACATTTGCAAGGGGGAAATTGTGCGCAAAATATGGAATAATCCCAAAAAAATGGAAAAATCTTAAGAGTCATTTATCTTCAACCCCCTTTCCCTCCCTTACCTCTTTCCATGTGCCTCTCATCATTACATTTACTTACAATGCCTGTTTCTAGTTTAGAACACAAGCTGGGAGACAGCTCTCCTTGGTACTGAGACAGAAGAGATTTTATCCTGTTATGTAACAGATTGTACATATCGGGTACATGTATTAGTTGAAGAGGAAAGGGTTTTGAGCAAAAAGCGATCCTAGTGTCTGTCATGGTGACGGAAGTCACCAAAAGGGTCTGCGCCAGCTTTGACGATCTTTAAACAGAAATTTCCCCGTTTTTTATATATTCTTTAACCAGGTAAGGCTCTTAGTGAAGCATCTTTAAGATATCAGGTTCGTCAGTTCTGTGACAGACAGAAACACTGCTCTAACCAGTAAAACTGGAATGGTAGATAATAGTATCGATATTATGAGTCCTGCTGTATAGAAATCTTATCTCCTTGATCGATATTCAATAGATACTCAATAGATACTTGTTCTAGGCATGTGTCTCCTGTGCTTATCATCAAAAGAGTCTAAACCCTTAATTTCGGCTGTTTTTATTCGTCAATTAGGCAACCTAAGAGAGAATACAGAGATCTGCAAAGTAGGCAAAAAAACTGAAGCGGCCCTTTGCATCTTCAGTCATTATTTATGGTTGGTCCAAAAGACTTAAACCTCTTGGCGAGTTTTTTTTCTGGTAGTAGCTTAGCAATGGAGATAAATATGATTTATCATTATTCATAGATTCTATTTTGTCAAGGCTTATATCAATGAGCATCTGCCGCAGATGCTCTGAAAACGCGTCCTCTGTTTTTCCAGAAAGAATTTACTAGCAACATAACGTACCAGTATATGTTCAAATTAAGGTAAATTTGATAGTTTATGGAGAAATGTTCAGAGAGTATTAATAACTTACAAGAGCAGAAACTGGCACCAGCGCCGACAAAAAAAAATGTCAACTTTATCTAGCATTTGACGTTTCTCGGCCTTTTTCAGTGTAAACAATGGGTGAAATTAGCGAAATTAGAATAATTCAAAAAATTAGTGTAGTAATAATCGTTTTGTTTCAGTTTATGAAAAAAAGAACAATTAGGAAGTTGAAAAACAATACAAAAACGTCAAACGCTTGTTGGGGCTGGTGTTTTTTTTTGACACTAGCGCCATTTTTTTAGCTTGACTGGACAAAGTAATTTATAAGACAAGGACTAGACAATTTGTGTCTAGAGTCATGTTTAAGTATGCTTAGAGGCATATTTACTGGAACAAGAAGTGGCACCAGGGAAGTTAAGAAAACGGTGTGGTTTTAGGAAAGGGAATTTTCGCACTTAGGTTAATAATTGAGAAGTGTATGAACCATCAGTCCCCTTTATTCTTGTTTTCTCTTAATTTGGTAGAGTAGGAACAGGCTTGGCGGATCATCTTAGAAAAACTAAGGGGGAGGAGTAAAAAATGCTCAAACTTTAGGCACATCATTTAATGAACAGAGTAATAATTGGAATCAAGGCGGCAGCTGTACTAGCGACAGCTGTGCATAGTCTATTTATGGATGAAAAGCGGATTTTCTTTAACTATAGTGAATATTTATTTGTATATAAACTAGCAAAAAAGGATAAGGTAAGAAAAATATATGGCGATACAAATTAGACGAGAGACAAAAAGATATTGCCTATTCTCTAGTAAAGCACAATGATTCATAGTTTTATTCTATTTGAGGTACTCCTCTCATTTATTATTAATTTAAAATACTCTTTATCACAAAGTAAGTTCTTCAAAACAAAAGTCAAGAGCTCCATTTCAACCGACAATGAGCAGAAATATGCTCAAATAATCTTCCAAGCGTAAAACTACCACAAATCCCCATGAATAAATAAATGAAACCCCAAAACTAGCAGAAATTTCAATAAATAACCGAGTGAAACTCAATACGAGCAGAAATTAACATGAGCAGGCCTGACATCCCCAGGTCTTCTGAAAACCAGAACATAATTGCAGTTTACTGAAAACAAAATAAATATTACACGTTTTCTCTTTATTAGCTTTTAATAAATTGGAAATTATTGAGACTTTACTGTATAAATGTCAGTATATGTGTATTAAACTGTCAATCAACATTCCTTTGTTGTATTTCAGATGTTTTGTTTCCTTACTATAATCATTAGACTACTACACCATTCGTCACCAAAGAGCATCTGTAATTATGTTTTTAACATGTTTTGTGTGGCAGAACAATCACTTGTATCGTGGAAGTCACCGGCAGAATGTAAGTCATATCAATAATTTTGACGAGTTTTTTCGTTGAATCATTCGGTAGCTTCAAAAGTTCGAACCGAACTTTCGAAGAAATCAGACTGATATCAATTGAAAAAGTAATTTTACAGCCAAAGCTTGAAAGGCAAAAGCTGGATTGTTGATTCCTTACGTTCGGTAGGAAACTACACAAATTTTGTATCTTTCTCTTAGAAAAATCTGGTGATTCTTGGTTGAAAGCAGTCAAACCTCCCAAAAAATCGATTCTTTTTTTTTCTATAGAGGCAAGCATTCGTCACGCCCATGAGTTCGTCAACTGAAGAATAAAAAAAGACTGTCTTCATCACTCTGATTATCATTCCCAGAGCCAACGCTCCCTTTTCATAGTCAAACGCAATAGCGTAGACTTAAACGGTGTTTTCACGTAAGGGAATCATAGGCAGCGCCATAGGGCTGCCTAAGTAAAAAGCGATGCGGCACAACATATTTGTTTATTTTTTGTTTTGTTATCAAACAGTTCGTAGTAACGAACGGTAAGTAAGGAGCGACCCGGCTCAATAGAAACCGAAACTCTAAAAAACGAAATTTTGATACCAGTAGAACATCAAAAGAATCTGATTTTTATGCTGATTTCAAATCTATAAGTTTCATCAAGTTTTGTCTTACCCATCAAAAGTTGCGCGCCTGAGAAAATTTGCTTTATTTTAGAAAAAGGGGAAACACCCCCTAAAAGTCATAGAACTTTAATGAAAAATCGCACCATCAGATTCAGCGTATCAGAGAACCCTAGTACAGAAGTTTCAAGCTCCCTATCTGTAAAAATGTGGAATTTTTGTATTTTTTGCAAGAAGAAAGATCATGGATGCGTGTTTATTTGTTTTTTTTTTTTTTTTCCCAGAGGTGATCTTATCAAACCATTGGTTCTAGAATATCGCAGGAAGACTCATTCGAATGGAAATTAAAAGTACTAGTGCCCTTTTTAAGTGACTAAAAAAATGGAGGGCAACTAGGCCCCCTCCAACGCTCAAATTTTCCCAAGGTCCCCGATCAAAATTTTGAGATAGCCATTTTGTTCAGCATGGTCAAATTTTTAATAACTATGTCTTTGAGGATGACTTAATCCCTCACAGTCCCCGGGGAAGGCCTGCAAGTTATGAACTTTGCCAAATGTTTACATATAGTATTGGTTAATGGGAAGTATACAGAAGTTTTCAGGGGGGATTTTGTCCGGTAGTTGGGGGATGGGGTGGGTCGAGGGTTACGTGGGAGGATCTTTCATGGAGGAAGTTATCATTGGGGAAGGGACATTGCTATGAAGGGGGCACCGGCTTTCCTAGCATTATTAAAAAAAAAACAGTTTAAAAATTAAATAATAAAAAAAAAAACAATTTTTTCAACTGAAAGTAAGGAAAAAACATCAAGATTTAAAACGAACAGAAATTATTCTGTATATGGAAGGGGCTGTCCCCTCCTCAACGCCTCGCTCTTTACGCTGAAGTTTGACTCTGTCTCACAACTTTTTTTTTAAGCGATAAAAACTTTCGCGAAAGAGCGAGGCGTTGAGGGGGGACAGCCCCTTTCATATACGGAATAATTTCTGTTCGTTTTAAGTTTTAATGTCGCTCCTTACTTTTAGTTAAAAAAAAACTTTCAATTTTTTATTTTTTTTTCGTTTTAGACCAGGACCCTTCGTTTAGAAGGAGTTGTCGTAGAAGCTTCGGAAAGGGCTCATCCGATTGAAAATTGAAAGGGCTAGCACCCTTTTTAATAATTGTAAGTGATTGGAGGGCGACCAGCCCCCCCCCCTCACGCCTATCATTTCCCCAGACACATCCAATAAAACTTTTTAGATAGCAATTTTGTTCAGCGTAGTTGTAAGGTCCGAAAATTATGTATTTGAGGATGAGAATCACCGACAGTCCTCAGGGAAAAGCTTGTAAGTTATGCTCTTGGGGCATAATCAACTTTGGAGGGGGCTCACTGGATTGAAAATCAGAAGTTCTAGTGCCCTTTTTAAGAGTCAAAGTGATCGGAGTGCAGCTACCCCCTCTCCCCAACAAGTCTTATTTTCCCCAAATGTAGGGTATCTAATATAAATTTTGATACAGCCATTTGTTCGAAACATAGTTCAAAGATCATATAACAAGGCCTTTGGGGTTGACACAGCCCCCAGAGTTGGCGGCAAGGGTTGTAAGTTATGCCCCGGGGGAATATAAAGTTTTTATGGAAGGAGTGGTCGTGTGAACTTTAGAGGAGACTCATTTGATTGGAAATTTATATTTCTAGTTCCTTTTTAGAAGTCAAAAGTGATAGAGGGCAACTAGATCCACCTAGCGCCAGAGCCCAGGGGACAACTCCTCAGAGACCAGGGGTAAGGGTTGTAAGTTATGCCCCGTAGCATATAAGGTTTTTATGGAATAGGTGGTCGTATAAACTTCAGATCGGATGAAGCTTATTTGATTGGAAGTCGGAACTTCTAGTGCCCTTTTCAAGAGTCAAAAGTAAATAGAGGGCAGCCACCCCCCCCCCCAGGCTATCATTCTCCAAACAGATCCAATTAAAATTTTAAGAAAGCCATTCCATACAGAATTGTTGAAGATCCAGTAATTATATCTTTGGGGATGTCAACCTCCCCTTAGTCCCCAGGGCAATTCGTTCATTGTTTACATATAATATATGTTATTGCGAAAGGTATGTATTTTAAACTTTACTTTCCAAAAAGAGGAAGGGCATTGGGCATTCAGGTGGGCCTTCCAGAGAATGTTGAGTAGAGTGTTGAACTAAATCGAAACATGTTGTGTGTATACAGATTGTCGAAAGGGCGTAACTCAGGAAGACTGAGTATATTAATTTAGAACTTTCAGGAAATGATAACGGAGATGATAAAAAAGGCGATATTTGCATGCTACCACTACTACTACTACCACACTACTCCATTTACATTATTGAGGGGAAATTTGAACTAAATCAAAAGATACTATGTGCATGTATACTGTCAAAAGATTGAATCTGGAGAATTGATTTGGGTATTAAGTACGAACGTTCAGATAATGCTTAAACGGGAAGATCCTCTGACCAAAAGGCAATATGTGCACGCTACTACTATTACTACTTTTATATTTACTACTACTACATTTACTACTACTTCTACCTACTTCAACTACTACGTCTATTGCAACTACTTGTAAGGCTAAGAGCATTGAGATGAAAATTTCAAGAAGTATATGAACATACAAGTTATCAAAAGGACATATCAGCAATATCAGACAAATGACTAATTGTATTAAGTTGAAGCTTCTGGACTTGATGAGAGGAATTTTTCAACTGACCACAAGCCAATACGTTAATGCTAAGGAGCAGATATTAACGAACAAAAAAGATTCGTTTCAATCGTTTCAATCGTTCGTTTAAATGAAAAAGGCTTTGCAATCCGTTCGTTTAAATGCGGGGGGGGAAAAAGGCTCACTGCATAGTGCGCAAGCTTCGCTTTCGCTTCTCACTAAGTCTATCTGTCTTGGCTTTTTTTTCCAATTATCCATGGCTGTCAACTTTTTCATCACAGTCCGCCAAGTTGCTTTTGATTCAAAAACGTTTGTTTTTAATCCAAAAACGAACATTTAAACGAACAGAAATTGCAATAAATAACACAGTCAAACTCAAAATGTGCGAAAATTAACATGAGTAGGGCTGATAACCCCCATGCCTTCTCAAGACGAGAAAATAACTTGCATTTTACTGAAAAAACAAATGAATGTGGATTGTCAGTTTAATATGCACATACTGATTTTTATTCTTTAAAGTTTTTACTTTTTTTTTATTTAGGCCCTATTAAAGTAAAAAAAAGTGAAAACACTTAAAATGTATTCTGGTTTCAGTAAAGGGTAAATTATGCTCTGGTTTTAAGAACGAATGGGGGTTGTAAACCCTACTCATGTTAATTTTTGCTCATTTTGAGTTTGACTCGGCTATCTATTGTAATTTCTATTTGTTTTGTGTTTAATTTATTTATTGATGGTGATTTGTGGTATTTTTACGCTTGAAGATTATTTGAATTTGTTTCTGTTCATTTTTTTTAGCTTAATGGAGCTCTTTAATTTTCTTTGGAAAACTTTTTTTTGTGGAAAAAGTGTCTTAAATTAATCTGTCTTAAACCAACTTCCAAAATGTTTCGATCTTGATGGTGATTGATCTGGGTCATAAATTTGATCGCCCAAAATCCAAATTTATTCCTATGTCTGAACACAGCCCCAGTTAAGAACGATCGTTCCATCTATTATTATTGTTTTCACAGAGAATATAATTATGTACCATTGGAGGTTAAAATTGGACCCATGGCCCTCCCAAACATACAATGCCCAGTGTACCCCTAGGTGCCACCGATCACATTGGATCGGAAATTGGAGATAAATATTTTGCTCTGGTTAGATGAAGGTGAGTATGGCTCTTGGAGTAACACGAATTACTCAGCCCCAGGGCACAGGGCCCCTAACTTATAGAATTTATCATTTTTCACAAACGAAATGTAGCATAATAGTAGAGATGCCCCTATTGACACGGGACGACACCCCTGCTGCCACCTATAACTTTTTTGCACCCCAAATATGGGCATAGAGTCCCTAGGGAGAACACGTGTTAATGGGGTCAATGACCTCTTTCTCAATGACCTCTTTCTCCAGGTGTGTTTTTGGCACGCTCTCAGCGAATGTTATGATCCAGAAATAGTATTTGTTGTTGTTTCCGAGGCAAATGTCAAGGTCAATGTTGTTGTTGTTGTTGTAAGTGCATGCTCTCAGCGAATGTTATGATCCAGAAATAGTATTTGTTGTTGTTTGCTCTAGGCAATGCTATGAGTTTCCCGGAAACAGTTAGATCACGTGTTTTCCCTCTCAGCCAATCAGCGAGTCGGGTACATCCCCTTCTCAGCCAATCAGAGAGCTGGTTACATATTAGTGGCGGAGGGAATATAAGGAAAGGATTTTTGCTATAGTTTTATTAGTCTGTGAATAGAATTCAAAGGAGTGAGAAGAACAGTTTTGACTTTACTCATTTGGATATATATTTGTAATAATGAGTTGTGGAATGTTTACACTATTAGAAGTTGATAGTGGAGTTGATGGTAATAATACAAGAGCACCAAACATTGCGGTGGAAATTACGAAAGGATCGCGGCTTTGTCTGGAATGGGATGCAGTATATGCAAGATATGTGATATCCTTGAGCAATTTAAAATGGAAGATCAATTATGTTTTGCCGCAAAAATTGATATAGCACATGTGAATAGACTTCAATGTGCTTTAAGTGCATTGGTGAAACATATCGAAGACAATAAACTCTATCGCTAATTGTATATGCATAGTATTATTGATGTTGTTGTAATTATTCAATAAATTGTTTCGAAATCGAAAATGTTCCCTTTCTTTTCTGGTTAGGGCTAACGAATCAGGGTCAGTCTAGAGTCAGCAGTCAGAGTGAAAGGACTGAAAAATGAATAAATTTGAGAAAGAGAGAAATTAGATCAAATCTAGTGTTTATGGAAAAACATTTGATTTTGGATGATGATTTTCTCGAGTTATCTCTTAAACGCAGGATATTCTCCTGTCAGGGAACACTTGACAATATAATGAGGAGTGATTCTCCCCCATTGGACTAATGTATGAAACTTTTAAAATGTGATTCAAATGCTTATACTCAATTTATTGATATATTAATTGGAACAAGGCAGAATCATATTGTGGATATACTTTTGAAAACATTGCCAACAGATTACATGTAGATGGCTCTCCCCATCATTCGAAAGAAGTAACGTCACAGAGTTACTCCTCTCGCCCCATTTCCCTCTCATTGAATTATCGAGCGAGGACGATCAGTTTTCGTTTTAGCTTTGTGAGTGAGTTGACATCGGAAACCCAAAAATGTTCTATATATGTTCCATTGTGCTTGTACACTCTTGGCAGTTGGACTCAATGTTGAGAATTGTACAATTATAGATGACTATAGTGAAAAAGTGTAAATTATGTAATTCTTGTAAATTACATAGAGGCTATGCAGTACAAATTAAAGGATGTAATTCATGTCTTGAAGAGGTGTGTGTGACTCTCACCCTAGAGGGCACCTGTGCTCCAATTGTCACAATGATAAATGTGATCAGTGGGAGAATACTTACCCCGCTATGATCGGAAAGAATCCTAAACGTGATTTTAGTTTATTTCTATGAGATTGGTATCGTCGCGGATTTAAATTATTCTGGGAAGAGGAATCTGGTCTACGATTCAACTGTTGGGGTAACAAGACAATCTGGTTTCTACTACCGTCATCGCTGTGATGACACTGCCTACTATGACTATAAAAACCAAGTGATTTTTATTTGGCAGTTACCGAATGTGATTCACCACTTGAAAACACTGTATGTGATATTGCTTCAAATAGACAGATTGAAACTCGTGAATTTCATAATATGAATGCAAAATTAGTATCATTGACTATACAAAGAGATATGACAAATGTGAAGTTACATTGTACTGTAGAAAATGTGACCCTGACTTTGCAATCAATCAAGATCAATATACAGTGAATCCAAATGATTTACCAGCATTAGTGGTTCACGACAGTTGCCTATACACCGATGAAGAAATCTAAAAGTGAAGATTTAAAGACATTGTTGTATATATATATATATACATTTTATTAATAAACAAATTCACAAACATTTTTAAGCACTTTACTCTTAGGGCACTGAAATCAATATTAAATACACTTGTAAGTATATTTTCCACTAGAAAGTCGTTCAGACGTGGATTGTCACCATAAATGTGGAGAAACTGCTTGTAAGTATAGCACGACATCGGAACACAAAATATAGTAGTAGTGCGTGGAAGCCACAGCTTTTAGTCGTTAGATCCTGCACCCTCTTTCGATTTTGAATAATAGTTTTCCCACTGCTCTCAATATAGTTGCTGATGTGAGGTGTGTAGAATGTATAGGGTAGACCAAGAGGATCAAAAAATTCAATCGTCTTCGTTTTTTGATAGATGCACAGCCAATTACCCGTCAGCACAGTCGATGGACTGCTAATAAACAATAATCAAGGTATTGTTCGCGCTTTTAATTTTTCCTAGATAGTCTGAGGGTAGACAATAGGATTTGTACTGTGACATGTAGGGGTCCATATTAAATACACTGATTATTTGACTGGTGTTCATGGCGCCCAAGTCTAGTAGAACACTACCTTCGGGAGTGATTCCCAATAGGTTTCATATTGATTTTAGTGAGATTAGGGCAATACTCTCAGCCAATGGGTCGGCAAATGTACACTCTAAACGTACAGTCCCCCTACGTACTATATCATATCCTGTGTGCCAGACAAATCCAATACAATGATACCATGTGTTTTAGCAAACATATCTTCGGTTATACCATTTTCAAATAGTGCGAAATCATGATCTAGGGTTTGCATGGTCAACTCATACAATGTTCTATAGGATTTATCAAAGATAGATTGTAGAGTGGGATACCGTTTACTTTGCACACAAGAGATGAAAGTCCAAACATCTCGAATTTATGTGGACATTCAGTCCATGATCCTATTGCACTGGCGCTCTTTTACAAATGCCAAAGCCAATTTTCGAGGGGATTTCGCCAATGATAAAGGATGAATCGGTGAAGTTGCGTGACCCCACGGCAATTTGACGTTGATTGGTGATTGTATGAGGAACAAGTAGTTTAATATTGTTGCCATTGGCTCTCAGTTTTTCCACGGCCAAAGCAAAACAGAACTCATGAAGACCTTTTGTTTGCGTACATGTAGTATTGCTGAGGTGAGGGAGAGACTTACATCGGGATTTGCCAGCAAGTTCTTTTCTCAATATGAAATTGGAAGGTGCAAGCGTCAATTTTATATCCACTTTAACATTAGGCGGCAGCCATTGGGGTATATTAAATATTCCATGATATATTTTTCCAAACTAGAATGTAATTCACTAGTTGTAGCATTTTTAAGTGCATCTGTACTATCAGTATTAGTAATATATTCATATCCATTGGAGGCACCTCTCAATTCCTTGTATGACTTGGGTGTCATCAGCATGAATTGCATATAGCTCGTATAATTTGAGAGATTGTTGCTTGTGCTCACCAGCGTACCGTTGATGTAGACACTAATTTGACGAAATAAATTATGTAGTATACAATTTTCATAGGAGAGACCATCGGCCCGAATTGGCATTGAATTATCGGATTTCCGGACTTTCATTTGTAAATCTATAAATGTGGATGATAAATCTATGAAGTAGTCTTCATTGGAATAAATTTGAAAGTGGATATTATCGGAGAGGGGTTGTAGTGGATAAAATTGTTCATAGTATCCATGCTTGACACTCACATCAACATTTTCAGCATTGAATAGATTCAATGAGGCGGTGATGAAGGTTGAAGAATCCTTTATGTGGTAGGTAGGACATCTTAGGAGAAGAAATCTAGTTTCGATCTAACAATTTTCTTCCTGGGGCTTCTGGTTACAATACGTGTCGGCTTTTTCCTTCTTTTCTTTGACAAGAGGGATGATGTCTTTCGTTTCCGACCTAAGTAGAGACTGATGAGTGATGCATTGTTTCTTGACTTTTTAAACCTTTACCATTCTGTTTTAATCTCTCGCCAAGGGTTCGCGCACTGGACCTAAGATTTTCCGTAGCACTTTTTTAAAAATCCTTGCCAGAAGGCCCCAATCGTATAGTGTAGAGGATGCAAAATCTGTCGCAGCCGGTACAAGATATTTTCTAGCCAGTGGTAGCGAAGAGCGAAAACAGCTTAGCAAACCAGCTGCCAAGACCATAGCCAGACATTGACGAGCGACCCCTTGTAATAGTCCATTCCATTGGCCCTGTTGTCTTGGGCCAAGAGTTATTAACATAGCAGTAAATATCAGGACAAGTGAATACCACTTTTTGTATTAGACATCTTGTTGAATTTGAAGGATGGGACGAAAATGGCATGTAATCACAGCCAACCTTTTGAAATTGCTATGGGATCACCCAATTCGGTTCTTAGTGTTAACTGACAGAGTTCCAAATAGGAAGTGTTTACGGGAATATACTGAAGATGCTTTATTGTAGTGATGAATATGTCCTTGATTTGGTTTTCGTTCAAGAACTCGTAGGAGGGGGGGACATTTGAATTACCAACCGAGATGTTTCCACAAATGAAGCATAGAGAAATGTACAAGTGTCTGTGGTTGAAGGCAGGCGGGTAGTCAGCAAAAATGAAATTAGTGTTTCCGGCACTTTTACCATTGATTATATTGAGCTTAAAGCCAAAGAACATTCTTTAGATTATCATTGAGAATAACCTTTTCACTGCGCAATAGGTGAACTAATGTAGATCTTACCATCCCTCCCCTTTGATAGTTGAAATGAAAAGCTCCTTTTTTTACAAGCGGAAATTCTTTTATTAATAGAACGACATAAATCATTCATACAGGTGAGTTCCTCGTAGGTAATTCAATGTATGGATAATTCCAACCAATTGATTTTTGAAATTTGTTCTTGATTACCTGGTGGTGGCGGCCAATCATAGGGTCTAATTTTTTATATCATATTTACGATCTTTTCTCAGGATGTCATAGGTATTTTTGAGAATACAGTCGACAAGAGCCACTTCATACTTCCGTCGAATTTGATGGTGGGGGGAGAGTTTCGTCCCAAAATCACTTTGTTCTATCAAGTCGTTGTAGAGAGGATCAGTAAAACATTGGACATGAAAGTCACATAGAAAATCATTGGGGCATTGTTAATATCTTCAGCACTGACCCAAGAATCAAAAAATCTGAGTTGTATCCTAGCCAGCGAACAAGCAACTGTTTCTTGCCCCTACGAGTACGACTCTTTAATATCTTTTCAATTTGATAAATTTCACTAGTGTTTGCTAACTTTTTGCAGTTCATATTCATAAAAACCGCCCGAGAATCTCATCATCTTTGGTGTCTCGCAGTCGATAAGTCGTGGGTTCTGTGTCTAGGATTTTTGGACACTTTGAAAAGTTTCGGTGCTCCATAAATAATTCCCTTTTCAAAAATATTGGTGGTTCCTATTAATTCGAACAGTATCACCAACATTGAATTTCTTCTTCTTTTTCTTCTCATTGCCATTGGAGTATTGCTTTAGAAAAGCATCCAAAGTATTTTCATTGTAGTGAACATCCGTTGGTGTAGAGTTGGACAGAGATCGATGGGTCGATGGTTATATATCTGCCATGATTTTATATAAATCATGATAAAAAGCAGATGTTATTTTTCAGGGTACAATATCTTGAAATTAATAGACGAATCGCTCTTATTAATCGTTCAGCCAATGCAGCTTTATCGGGCTGTGACTATGATAAAGTGTTGTATTATATTTCAAAAGAACCTTTTGCACATGGGGATTAACAAATTCACTGCCACGATCCGATTGAATTTTTCTATATGAATCCTGTTCCAAGAATACTTTCAATGGGCCGAGCAACTTCAACACCTCTCTTGATCGTAGTGGAATGGCATAGGCAGAGCGACTAAAGACACTGATTGCCACCAGAATTATATTTGTAGGGCGCATTGTGACGCCGTTGAACTGCGTCTAAAGTTAAAGATCCATTTGGCATTATATGCAGAGGGAAAAAAAGGCTTAGTTTGTCGATATTGTTTGCTGCGAAGCCTGTGATTTCGAGTGTAGTGTGTGTAACTCGGTTCATTTTAGATACTCTTTTGCATTTTTCAATGTAGGTGCCGGAGACAGCTTTAGAAAGCGCTTTTTGGGGGAGCTAAAATCCCGCTTCGCCAATATTTTCATAGACACCTTTCAGAACTTCATCCATTTGAGCGTAAAACGTAGTGTAATGTCCACTCCCCTTTTGCACACTGGAGGGTGAATCAATTCGTCTCGCTTTGACTAGCAGCACAGGTGTTGTAAAATCAGTAGTGCTAGTATTTTAAAGTACTGAATCTTCTTCTTCTAATTAAATGATGGTGTTGTTGGAGGACTATATTCTCTTAGTTTCTTTAGAATTTGCCTATTGCCAATAAGACTTTTGGGAAAGTTTATTGCACACAGAAAGGGTATAGATTATTGTCAAAGGATAAAAGTCCGTAACGATTCGTCACCATATCACAAATTAAATCAAATAGATTATAACTTTTTCCTGAATTATAATTCGTTTCCCTGTGCTATCGACTTGAACTTGATCGCCACGTTTCCAACACGAGATAAGATAATACTCTTTTACTCTGTTCTCGATAGGTCACTGGCAATAGGTTTCCAAATTTCAATAAAAATTGAATTCAATTCCTTCTCCTTTGATGCTGCATGCAGAATCTGAGGAGATGTTCCTGTTTAGAGGGATCAGTGGCGGCGGCGGCGGCGACAGGTCTCTCACGATTAAGGGTTTATGTTTGTCCGCACACGTCGCAAATGCATCTTGAAGTAAAAGCAGTTTTTGTCAATCGGCAATATTATCATCATTAATGAATTTGCTTAGATTGTCTTCAAAAATGTTCGACGGGCGAGAGGACAAGTTCAAATGGTGTCAATTATAGGGTTTGCCATTCTCACTAGAGAGAAAACTGCTTTACAAGTCCTGCCAATTATTGGCAGTAGTAAAAGTGTGAAAAAGCTACAGCCTGCTTGAAGGAGCCGTTTTCTTTTAAAAAATTTTTCCCCTTGTTTTTACAAGCAACAAGCGCGTACAGTGGAAATGATGTTGCTTTGTCTGTTGTCTAACACCTTTACTTGGCAGTTTTTTTGAACATTGCCCTTAGTTAAATTTAAATAAAGTTCAGATATTAGATTAATGAAATCATTGTCAACACCATGTTTGAGTATAGCCTTCCTAAGCAAGGGTTTTGAAGTGCTTAAAACGGAAAACAGATGCCGTTGTTCGTGTAGCTTCTTCAGTGTCATAATGGCAACTAAAGCCTTTTTCTACTGTTCACCGGAAGATATACTGTAATTCATGTTGAAAATGTCGGTGACTACACGTAGATCTTCGGGCGTGACTCTGATTAAGATCCAGCAAAATGTAACCGTAGGGCTTGCCTAGTCGCCTGAGTTGTACGCTGACAACAGAAATTTAGGGGCGCCGGGGTATATCTGCTTATTGAGAGTTATGAGCGAGCTAGAATCACGAACAACTCGATAGATAATATACGACGGTGCAATTCAAAGCAAGGGTCACATACATTTGCTCTGATGAAACAGATTGTGTAGAACTAGTTAGGTAACGGAAAGTGTTCATTGGTGGGTGGGAGCGAACGGTGAACAGTTGTAGCATTTCCTGTGAGAACTGTTCAATGGATTCAGCCACATCATCAATAATCAACCACGAGTTTCGATTCAATACAATTGAAAAATCATCAAGGTCCCGTATGAATTGTAATGGTATGGATGTGGCAATAGCTTTTATTTATCATAGGACTCCTGCCCAAATACTATAGCAATAAGTAGATTTTTTTCGGCTTCTCCAAAAAAATTTTATCGCAATTTTGAATTATTTTAGCTAAAAGTGTTATTTTCCCCGACATTGAGGGACCACACAGAGAAACGATCTGAAGGGTGTTTTTTAAATTTGCTACATGCTGCTGTTGGGGACAACAGTCAGACTACAACTAACTGTAAATCATATGTGTCAATGAATAAGCTAGTAATTTTCCCATGGATCTATCTATTCAAGAATGACAAAAACAATATTTCATGGCAGCATTTATTTCTACACTGCATGAAAACAAATAATTTGCAGTCAACATGAACAATGATTAATAATAACACTTGCTCAACAAGAACAGTTGACAAAATGTTCATGGTCAACATGAAAACTCTATTTGTTCAACATTGAACAACGATAACACTTTATGTACAATAATAAAACACTTTGTGTCCATCATCAGCCCACTTTTCTATACAAACACTTTTCTGTCATCTTTTAAAGCACTTATTGTCAACTTAAACCACTTTCTGTCATCTACAGCACTTTTTGTACAACACTTTCCGTACAAAACACTGTTTATACAACAACAAAAAATACACTCAGGGAACTAGTAGCAAACAGCTTGAACTTGATTTACGGTGAATTTAAAGGGCGGGACCCCCATCCCCCTGGGCGGCCGCAGGAAGGGACCCCCCCAACCCCCCGGGGCCTGGGGCGAAAGGCGGCCGGCCGAGGGCGGGACCCCCCACCCACCCGGGAGCGGCTCCCCCCGTGGGGCGGGACCTGGGACCCCCCCCCCCGGGAGCCGCGGGGCGAAAAAAAACACTGAAAATAGTTGTCGTCACTGCTACGGGTAGTGGTGGGTGGTTAGTGCTTGGAGTAGATTAGACGGGATAGGTTAATTTATGAAATGCGTTTGAGTGGTAGTGGTTAGTTTGGTTAGGTCCCAATTTATCCAGACCAAGTGGTTACGATAGTCATACGCATTCAACTCGGTCCTGAAAGACGGTAGTGACCATGAGGAGGTAGGACACCTCACACCATTCTCGAGCACATAGACCTTGTCAGATATAGACGAGATGCATTTTCTCTATCTCTCAACAGTATAATGTTCTATACTGTAGAGAGCGAATTGCAAGCCAACTTGTGCTCTCGGCACTAGGCTACTTTTACACAGTCTTCTGTACACGCCTCATGTAAAATGCTCTTTACAAAATGTGTAGGCACCCCTTTACACGCCTTCTTTTCATCCCAACTATGTGTTTCACACGCAAATAAACTTTGGGACGGGAACACCCCCCTGGATATCCAATCACTCCCCGTCTCTGATTTTAATTTTAATAGGTGGTTAGGGGCTTGACGTTTTTCAACCAGCTCGGGGTAGAGGGATGGATCCAGTTGGTGAAATCCATCCGCGAGCCTGATGTGCCCACCCCCTTTTGCAAATCACCCAATAAATCTTCAGTCCCATGCTACCTTGTTAACAGCAGAGAATTGTATCCCCATAGTAAAACTTGAACTCCCCCTCCGTGGCATTGCCACCTGTGCACACGTGTCCCCCAAAAAACGACAACATGAGCTTTCTTTGAAATTTCTAGTACTGACTGCCACGCTGCTATATTCCTTGTTCAGTACCAATTTCGCTTTCGCCTGTGTAGAAGAACCATGCCGGCCTCTATGCTCGTGAATGATGTGAAATTGGGGTCGGCAATAATTCGTGCAACACTCTAGAGCGGTCAGTTCACGACGTCGCAGCGAGATCTATTACGTACGCTTCACACATTTTGCCAAACGCTGAATTTTAGAATGAGCTTGCTACAATTCCTTCTCCACCTTTGAATTTGCCCTAGAACGTTTATCGACAAAAGTATCGATAAACGTTTTCAAATTAGGTCATGTGATTGAACTGCAGAGACCCCCCCCCCCCCCCACGACCCCCTCACTATGTATTTTGGTGATTGATCTTGAAACCATTGCCTTCACATCCAGTGCAAAAGCACATGGTGAACAACGATATTCTCCTTAGGGTCCAATCAGCAATCAGTTCTGTTTAGAGGGAGTCCAATGCACCCATATCCTCAAACCAATGAACGATTGTAGGGGCTCCAGAGAGTCCCTGCTCACGGGCCGATTGATGCAGGTGAAAGACAAAATCTTTGACTGAGTCGTGAAGTGCCAGCGGAATGTGACCGTCAATTTCAAGAACCAGCATTGTGGACCCATTGTCTACTCGACGCGTGGTAATGTCGGGGAACTCACAAGGATTCTCAAGCCATTGATAGTTCCCACACGGCAAAGAGTAGTGGGACATTGCCGAGGGCTACAACGAGTTTTCATGTCCAAGAACACTGGCATTTGACTTAACCAGTGCTTTGTCCGCCGGATCGATTTGATAAGACGCGGTCCCGATGACAAACATACCCTCCCCGCATGAACGCTCTACAAAAAGCGTGTGATATCCACACGGTGATTAGGCTATTTCCTCCCTGCTAATTTTTAAAATTAAATCCATTACTAAATGGGGTGTAGAAAAAATAATATCTAGATATCTAAACCCGAGAACTTCTGAATAGATTTATTCTGTATTTTACAGACTTATATCCAACAGAGTGTTAGAACGTCACTGGCCCCAAGTACAGTCTAAACAATAATCCCACCCCATTTTTTTTACAACCCCCCTTGGACCACACCTTCTTGGCAAACTCATAATCTCGACTGTGCATTCACTGTTGGTCAGTGAATTGTGAAAAGCTTCAATGGAGGTAGTTCTCCTCGCTTAAGCGAGCGCCAGCAGAACTAGTAATAATCATATGACAATATATACCTTTGCTGGTCAAACAGGTATACATTTCACTGTCTGGAAAGTGCTGTTTAAGCAAGGGAAAGCTATCAAATTGTCGCTTGTCTGCACTGAATTAGTGGCCTTAAGCGATTGGGGAAAAAAACTAAAAGAATCTAAAAACCGATGATTTATTCCAGCACGTACGCTCATTATCAAAAACTACCTGTCCATTTTTCAGTTCGAGAAGCAATAACTTCTCGGGCCGATTTGGGAATAATGTTGTAGGTAAAATGAATTTATTCACCCATGGACTATCTACTCCCCCTCTCCCTATGATACGGTGCCAGTGCCCGGTAAAATAAATTTTAAATCCAAATTGTTTTTTAATTAGAATTATGAATAAAAAATGGCGATAAAAAACTGCTGGCGAACATTTAAATTACACGATGATGCGCCAACCCCCCTAAAATTACTACCCCACCTGAGGATATTTCCTGCCAAAAATGGTCATGATCTCTGACTTTCCCCTATCCCTCTTTTCCCTTTAGTCCCCTTAGTCCTCCTCTGCAAACTCCCCCCTGTACAAACCCAAAATGATTTTTTGATTTTAATCGCGAGACGATCCTCTGCAGACCAGCACCATTGGGTAATGTGTATTTCTCAAACGAGAAATAGCACCATTAGCCGTGCCAATCAGCCATTTAGTCAGTGCCTCATGACCATGCACTCGGGCCCCGCATCCAATGTTTCTACTATTTCTAACAACTGCATGGTGTTAGAACTATCTCTTGCGCGTGAGCATAGGACACTGCAATGGCCTGATGTTCTTGACTAGGTTTGGATATTGGGGGGTTCATTCGACCGTCCACCAGCTTAGCTTCACAGTCCAAAGATATAGTTGTGCATTGGCGAAAGTGTATTTGAAATTTTAAAAACGTAGAATGGACCTATCACCTGAAACCGTTCCATGTCTGATAGCCATGCTGTCTAACAATGCCTCAGTGATTTTCACCAACTTTAATTCAGTCCAAAATCTAGAGAGGCATGTTGGAACAGTAGAAACGGGCACTCTGTTTCTTACCTCCCCCAGAACTTTACTAATGTCAGGATAGGGTTAAAATGACCGATTGCGTTCGGTTCACTAAGGTGGTGTGTAAAGCAACCAAACCCAGTGTTTAACCAAATCAAAACTGAACGGGCCCCTTACGGGGAAAAACCACCCCTTCTTTTTGAACGAGTCCCATCTTCAAATTCTGTTATCGTATTGTACCAACAGAACGCCAATATTTAAAATGGGCAATAGCCCTTTCAAAAAGTCAATAGATCTTAGCGTGTACTGGGTATTTACTTCTAAGCATGAGAAATCTAATGGGAAATCGGAACCGATTCCCATGTAAGCCAGTAAATTAAATATTAGTAGCGTCCGAGCTAGAGGCTCGAATGCTGATAGAAGGAAAGCATATCTGAAACATTGATCTGTTTCCAAACAGTTTCTGGGAACTGAAAACTACTAGATTGGATTTATTTAAAACTGTATCTAACAGACCCTGACCCCCTCTTAAAATAAAATCTTCAAAATACAAAATAAACGCTTAATTTCAATAATAAAAATACGAGCACTCCCAGTTTCGTTATAGTTCCGAGAGCGACTATAATTTGTCCTACCCACTCACGAAAAAACCCTCAAATTTCTAAATGGAAAATTATGCGCATCGGAATGAATAAAATGATAGTAAACCTCACTTTCCGCATTCCAAATAAAAACTTAACACAATGTAAACCTTAAGAATCCTACCTCCCACAAATTGAATTGTTCTCAGTAGTGCCACGAATATCACATATGCATGCACAATTCTACGGGTCATAAACGAAATTTCCCCATAAGGTATGTAAAAAGGAGCCCCAAACGTGCACAGTGAAAACAACTATATTAATAATGTGTTGGATATGAAAATCGGGGGAAAGAGTACCCCTACCCCCCAGTGTCCACCATATTCGGGACGTTCCACTTCAGTGTTTGAAGTGGGTAATCATTGGAGGAGGGTTCCTGTAAAATCATTAAAAATTGTTAAAGATCGGCTCAAGTTACCAGACTCAACTGTGCTACTATCTACTTACAAAATCAGCAAAAAATCTAAATATCGACTCAGAATGTGCCAAGTCATGTCTTGAAATCCAAGGCGGGTTAGAATGTTCTTACTTCGCAGGACGGAGAGTAGGGGACCAATCCAACTATAAATAAAAAATAGGCTTATTTTCAGTGTTCAAATACCTACTGTTAAAAGTTTGAATTATTATTAAGGCAGCGCTTGTAGTAGTAAGTAGTAGTAGTAGTAGCAGTATGAGATTAGTAGCATTGGTTACTTCAATGACAGAAAATCCACCTAATATAGATAAATTACAATCTAAAGTGCTTTACCTGCAGGCTGCACTTTGATTTTGTCAAAAAAAAGCTTATTTTCCAGTGTTCAAACATTCTACTGCTACATTGCAATATTTTCAAGTCCGGCTTAGTAGTAGTAGTATAGAGTTATAGAGTAGAGCATAGTAGCAAAATTGTGGTAATTCAACTGAAAGAAAAATCAAACGTAATATAAGATATACAATTAAAATGCAGCTTTTACACTGAAGGCTGCAATTGGATGGTTCAAAAACAGCTATTTTCAAAGAGTTCAAATCATCCCGACTAATTTTAGTAATTATTTATTTTCGCGGAACTTTCCCGCAGCGCTGCTCGAAGCGCGTCCCTGGCGCTTCTCGGGCCGCATGTTCCCGAGGCTTCTCGGGCCGCCATCGCGACCTGTGGCGCTCCCGGACGCAGCGTTCCCCCTTGCGCGTTCTAACTGGCCCCACAGCGCTCCCGGACCATCGGCGCATTCGGCTCCGCGGCTCCGGCCATACAAATGTCCCAAAAAAACCGTATTGTTAGGCCGGCAAAACGTCGTTCGCCTATTCCCGTACAGTGTTGCTATGGACTCCAAATGAGCTCTAGATTATCTTTAATCTCGTGTCTGTCTGTTTCCAAGCGTATTCTCTGTGAAACAGACAAGAAAATTCGAGAACGTTAATTATTATTCAGAATTGTCTACCATGCAAATCTGCAAGGTGATTCTAGGACAATCGTTACGCAAATAGAATAGGCCAGTGTAAGAGATGGCAATGCGCTATAACTCTGTCCAACACAAATTGAGTGGGTGAAAAACCTTTAAAATCTAGGAAAATTTTAATTTTTACAGGTTGAAAAAAAAGCGAAGCCGAAAAGATGGAAGAAATGGGTAGAAACTAACAGCTTTTGAAAAAACGTTGTCTTACTTGATAGCCTCTCATAGAAAAAATTGTGTTTAAATAAAAAAAGGCAGTTTTATAACGCAAGGCAGTTTCTATGAGGAAATATGCCGGGATATAGTATCCCTTTCGGGTTCATTACGAGCCGATTTCAGGCAGACGGCTGAATGAGCGATAAACATGACTGATTAAAGGGGGAACAATTCCTTAATCTCTCTGCATAATTTTACTGGATGAAATAAAAGGTATACTCTAGGCACCACTTAAAACTATATATTCTAGCAAAATAGCATTTTGTGATAAAAAAAGTTCGTAACAGTAAACTAGAAAATTAGCTAAAATATTATTATGAGAAAGCGACGATGTCGAACAATGGAAAAATTGGAGGTTAGAAAAAGAGCGGTTCTTGACATGCAAAAATTAAATGATATTGAGAATCTCAGAGGGAGGGGGGAGCAGAGAAATTTAAAACAATGGGGTGATTGCGTTTGTGGGCATATAGAGAAAAAAACATTTTTTTAATATCTGAGACAAAACTTTAAAGTGTTGAAAAATAGTGAAAAGAAAAAGACTAAAAAAACAAGGAAGAAATCGAATTTATTTCTATAACTAGAGGTAAAATGCACATTTGCAAGTCGAGGGCAGTATTTGAATGCCCGAAGGGCCAGGGAGTGTGGTTGGAGGGCGGGCGGGGCACGGCCCGCGCTTATGTTCTGCGCAGCTGGGCAGCGATGCATGGCTCTTGCGTAGCTCGGATTGAGTTATCGCCACTCTTTTTAGCTTTACATGATGCATAGGGCTGGCACTGATGGGGCTGCGCACCTATCTCGGCTTTCTGGAAGGAGGTGGCAGCATCTCATAATTGCCTTAAAAAAGAAGAGAAAAAAATAGTATCAAATAATTTCGCCCTTTTTTTTACAGAAAGAAAGAAAGTTAGTACTAATCCATGATTACTTTTGTTTGAGAAAGAATTTATATTTTTTCAGTAAAGCAAAAAGTAAAAATCGCGAGAAATATATAGGATTA
>CM051261.1:55159576-55349576 GCA_027921565.1 Artemia sinica
TTAAGGCTTGTTGCATCGTGTTCTAACCAGAAGATTTTCGATCCAGAAGTGCTGACACCCCCTGGGCTTTCTAGACTAGATGGTAATCAAACGAATTTCAAATCTTGAAAAAAATGTTTTTCAGCAAAGCAAGGGCTCGGCTTAGCTACGGAGCTTAGTTTCAAGCAGTAATGTAGCTAAAGGGTTTGTTCAGTTTGGTTAATCCTTATGCCGGAGTTTTGTTGAGAGCATCGTCAGCCTTTTCCACGTGGGAGGGTCTCTAGCATGGCCTCTGCATCTGGCAGCGTAATTTCAGCCTAAAAGGGGAAAATACGTAAGCAAATTTTGCTGTTATATTTATCACACACACACGCATATATATCAGAGGCAACGCTGTAGCATTGCCTATAGTAAAGACCATGCGGCTCCAATGTTTTTTATTTATTAATTAAAAAAAACTTTCCGAAAATAAGTTTTTCAAAGAAAACTAAAGGTCATTATAAACTTAAGCTCAGCAGATACAAATATTTTTTAAAATTCAAACTCAAAACGACCAGAAATTACTATTAAAGAATAAATGAAACCCAAAACGAACAGAAATTAAATAAACAATCATAGCAAAACATACAACAAGTAATAATATAAATGAATAAATAGATCTTAAAGCGAGTAATGCTCAGACTGAATATGAAAATCAAGCTTAAAACGAAAAAAATATTTTCCTATTGAAGTATGAATGAAACTTAAAACGAACAGAAATTAAATAAACAATCAATGCAAACAAAAATTCAATAGATATTAATGTAAATTAATAAATAAATCTTAAAACGAGTGAAACTTAAATTGAATATGCAAATCAAACTTGAAACGAACAAAAATCACCACAAACAAGGGGGGGGGGTGTGTCGACACAGGAGTTTTTCTTATCTGATCTTTGAACTATTTTTAACAAAATGGCTACCTCAAATTTTTTATCAGATGTATTTGGGGAAAAAGGGCTTGGGGGGGCAGCTGCCATCTGATCACTTTTGACTCTTACAAAAGGGCACTAGAACTCTCGATTTCCAATCGAACGAGCCCTCTTTGCAGTTTATACGACGACCCCTTCTATATGAATTGCCTCTGGGGAAAAAAAAATGGAGGGTGGGGGGAGACTAGCTGCCCTCTAATCACTTTTGACTCTTAAAAAGTGAATTACAACTTTCCATTTCCAATCAAATGAGTCCTCTAGAAATTTTATACGAGCATCCCTTCCATAACAACCATATATGCCCCAAGGGCATAACTTACAACGCCTACCCCTGAGCCCTGGGGGGCTGTGTCGACACCGGAGTTTTTTGTTATCAGAACTTTGAACTATTTTTAACAAAATGTCTATCTCAAAATTTTTATCTGATGTATTTAGGGCCTGGAGGAGGGGGGGGGCTAGTTGCCCTCCGATCTCTTTTTACTCTTAAAAAGTGAACAAGAACTTTCAATTTCCAATCAAATGAGCCCTCTCCGAAGTCCTTCCATAAGAACTATATATGCCCCTAGAGCATTACTCATAACGCCTGCACTGGGCCCTGGCGGGTTCCGTCGACACAGGAATTTTTCTTATCTAATCTTTGAACTATTTTTAACAAAATGTCTATCTCAAAATTTATATCTGATGCATTTAGGGCGTGGAGGAGGGGGGGGGCTAGTTGCCCTCCGATCTCTTTTTACTCTTAAAAAGTGAACCAGAACTTTCAAGTTCCAATCAAATGAGCCTTCTCTGAAGTTTATACGAGCCTCAAATGAGCCTTCTCTGAAGTTTATACGAGCATCCCTTCCATAAGAACTATATATAAAGAAAAAAATTCGGATGGTCCTGGGAAAAAAAGGGTGTGCAGAGAGGGATAGTTGCCCTCAGATATCTTTTGACTCTTAAAAATTGAACTAGAACTTTCAATTTCCAATCAAATGAGCCCCCTCAGAAGTTTATACGAGCATCCCTTTCATAAGAACCATATACGCCCCCAGGACAACACTTACAGCACCTATTCCCCGGGCTCTAGGGGGCCGTTTTTATTATCTAATTTTTGAACAATTTCCAAAACACTGGCTATCTCAAAATTTGTAGCGGACGGGTTTGGGGAAAAAAGCGTGGGGGGCTATTTTAACTCTCTTGACTCTTAAAAAGTGAACTAGAACTTTCAATTTCCAATCAAATGAGTCCTCTATGAAGTTTATACGAGCATCCCTTTCATAAGAGCATACCTTAGGGCATAACTTAGAACGCCTTCCCCTGTGCCCTGGGGGGTCTATTGACACCGGATTTTTTCTTATCCGACCTTTGAACTATTTTTAACAAGATGTCTATCTCAAAATTTTCATCAGTTGGGTTTTGAAAAAGAAGACGGAGGGGAGAGGGAGGTAGGCTAGCTGCCCTCAGATCTCTTTTGACTATTAAAAAGTGAGCTTGAACTTTCAGTATCCAATCAAATGAGCCCTCTCTGAAGTTTATACGAGCATCCATTTCATACGAACAATATATGCCCCAGGGCATAACTTACAACGCCTGCCCCCGGGCCCTGGGGGGTTGTGACGACACATGAGTTTTTGTTATCTGACTTTTGAGAAATTTTTAACTTTATGGCGATCTCAAAACTTTATTGGATCCATTTGGGGAAAAAGGGCGTGGAGGGAGGGGTGGGGCTATTTGCCCTCCAATCTCTTTTTACTCTAAAAAACTTAACTAGAACTTTCAATTTCCAATCAAATGAGCCATCTCTGAATTTTTTTACGAGCATCCCTTCAATAAGAACCATATATTCCCCCAGGGCATAACTTACAAAACCTGCCCTCGGGCACTGGGATGCTGTGTTGACCCCGGAGTTTTCGTTATATGGCCTTTGAACTATAAAAAAAAAGTTATCTCAGAGTTATTATTGGATGGGTTTGAGGAAAAAAGGGCGTGGAGGGGGGGGGGGGGGCTAGGTGCCCATCAATCTCTTTTGACTCTTAAAAAGTGAACTAGAACTTTCAATTTCCAATCAAATGATCCCTCTTTGAAGTTAATACGAGCATCCCTTCCATAAGACACATATATGCCCCAAGGCATAACTTACAACGCCTGCCCCCGGGCCCTGGTGGTTTTTGTCGACACCGGAATTTTTTTTATGTGATCTTTGAACTATTTTTAACAAAATAGCTATCTTAAAATTTTTATTGGATGCATTTGGGAAAAATGGTTTGGGGGGAGCTGGTTACCCTCCAATATCTTTGGACGCTTAAAAAGTGAACTAAAACTTTCAATTTCCAATCAAATGAGCCCTCTCCGAAGTTTATACGAGCATTCCTTCCATAAGAACCATATATGCCCCCAGGGCATAACTTTTAACCCTTGCCCCTGAAGACTGTGGGGGAGTGTCCTGCTCAAACATATAATTTCCAGAACTTTCAACTACGTTGACCAAAATGGCTAGATCAAAATTTTGATTGGATGTGTTTGGGGAAATTGTGGGCGTGGAAGGGGTGTCAGTTGCCTTAGAATAACTTTCGACTATTAAAGAGGGAACTAGCCATTTAAATTTCCAATCGAATGAACCCTTTATAAAGTTTCTTTGACAACGTTTTCTATACATAACCTTATATGCCCCCAGGGCACAACTTACAAACCTTGCCCTGAGGGCTGTGGGGGAGTTGTCATCCTCAAAGACCCAATTTCCAAAACTTAAAACTACGTTTAATAAAATGATTATCTCAAAATTTTGATTGGATGTGTTTGGAGAAAAGGTGGGCGTGAGGGGAGGGGGGCGGGTAGTTGCCCTCAAATCACTTTCGACTGTTCAAAAGGGCACTAGACCTTTGAATTTCCAATCGAATGAGCCTTTTCTGAAGTTTCTACGACAACGCCTTCTATAAAAACCTTATATGCCACCAGGGCATAACTTAAAACCCTTGCCCTGAGGGTTGTGGGGAAGTATCCTCCTCAAAACATATTTTTTATTTGGAAATCAACTACGCTGAACAAAATGGCTATCTCGAAATTTTGATTGAATATGTTTGGGGAAATGGTGTGTGTTGGGGGGGGGGGCTAGTTGCACTCCAATCACTTTTGACTATTTAAAAGGGCACTAGAACTCTCGATTTCCAATCAAATGAGCCCCTTTGAAGTTTCTATGACGACCCCTTCCATGTGAAGTGCCTCTGGGGAAAAAATGATGATCATAGGCAGCGCGCTAGCGCTGCCTAAGTAAAGAACGATGTGGGCACAATGTTTTTTTTTTGGTTTTTCTCTATACCCGGGTACTTTGTATCGAAGGAGTTGTCATAGAAACTTCGAAAAGGGCTCATTCGATTGGAAATTGGAGTGGCTAGTGCCCTTTTTAATAGTCAAAAGTGATTGGAGGGCAAATAGCCCCCCCCCCCCACCACGCCCATCATTCCCCAAACACATCCAATCAAAATTTTGAGATAGCCATTTTGTTCAACGTAGTTGATTTCCAGATAGAAAGTATATTTTTGAGGAGGAAAACTCCCTCACAACCTCAGGGCAAGGGTTTTAAGTTATGCCCTGCGGCATATAAGGTTTTTATGGAAGGCGGTGCATAGAAACTTCAAACAGGTTCATTCGATTGGAATTCAAAGGGCTAGTGTCCTTTTTAATAGTCGAAAGTGATTGGAGGGCAACTAGCCCCCCCACGCCCATCAGTCCCCCAAACACATCCAATCAAAATTTTGAGATAGCCATTTTGTTCAGCGCAGTTGATTTACGAATAGAAAATATGTTTTTGAGGAGGACACTCCCCCACAACCCTCAGGAGAAGGGTTTTAAATTATACCCTGGAAGGCGTTGTCGTCGAAACTTCAAAAAAGGCTCTTTCGGTTGGAAATTCAAAGGGCTAGTGCCCTTTTTCATAGTTGAAAGTGATTGGAGGGCAACTAGCCCCCCCCCCCCATACCCATCATTCCCCAAACACATCCAATCAAAATTTTGAGATAGCCATTTTGTTCAGCGTAGTTGATTTCCAGATAGAAAATATGTTTTGAGGAGGACACTCCCCCACAACCCTCAAGGCAAGGGTTTTAAGTTATACCCTGGGGACATACACGGTTTTTATAGAAGGCGTTGTCGTAGAAACTTCAAAAAAGGCTCATTCGATTGGAAATTCAAAGGGCTAGTGCCCTTTTTAATAGTCGAAAGTGATTTGAGGGCAACTAACCCCCCTCTCACGCCCACCTTTTCTCCAAACACATCCAATCAAAGTTTGAGACAGCCATTTTATTAAACGTAGTTTTTAAGTTCTGGAAATAAGATCTTTGAGGATAACAACTCCCCACAGCCCTCAGGGCAAGGGTTGTAAGTTATGCCCTGGGGGCATATATGGGTCTTATGGAAGGGATGCTCATATTAAATTCAAAGAGGGATCACTTTGATTGAAAATTCTAGTTCATTTTTTAAGAGTCAAAAGAGATTGGAGGGCACCTAGCCCCCCCCCCCCACGCCCTTTTTTCCTCAAACCCATCCAATAAGAACTTTGAGATAACTTTTTATTTTAAATAGTTCAAAGACCATATAACGAAAACTCAGGGGTCAACACAGCCCCCCAGGGCCCGACTGAAGGTGTTGTAAGTTATGCCCTGGGGGAATATATGGTTCTTATTGAAGGGATGCTCGTAAAAAAAAATTCAGAGATGGCTCATTTGATTGGAAATTGAAAGTTCTAGTTAAGTTTTTTTAGAATCAAAAGAGATTGGAGGGCAACTAGCCCCTCCCCCTACGCCCTTTTTCCCCGAATGCATCCAATAAAAATTTTGAGATAGGCATTAAGTTAAAAATTTCTCAAAAGTCAGATAACAAAAAACTCAGGTGTCGTCACAATCCCCCGGGCCCAAGGGCAGGCGTTGTAAGTTATGCCCTGGGGCGTACATTGTTGGTATGAAAGGGATGCTCGTATAAACTTCAGAGAGGGCTCATTTGATTGGATATTGAAAGTTCGAGCTCCCTTTTTAACAATTAAAAGAGATCCGAGGGCAGCTAGCCCCCAACCCATCTGATGAAAATTTTGAGATAGAGATCTTGTTAAAAATAGTTCAAAGGTCGGATGAGAAAAATCCGGTGTCAATAGATCTCCCCCCTCCAGGGCACAGGGGAAGGTGTTCTAAGTTATGCCCTAAGGGCATGTATAGGTTCTTATGAAGGGGATGCTCGTATACACTTCATAAAAGGCTCATTTGATTGGAAATTGAAAGTTGTAGTTCACTTTTTAAGAGTCAAGAGAGTTAAACTAGCCCCCCACGCTCTTTTTCCCCAAATCCGTCCGCTACAAATTTTGAGATAGCCAGTGTTTTGGAAATTGTTCAAAAATTAGATAATAAAAACGGCCCCCTAGAGCCCGGGGAATAGGCGCTGTAAGTGTTGTCCTGGGGGCGTATATGGTTCTTATGAAAGGGATGCTCGTATAAACTTCTGAGGGGGCTCATTTGATTGGAAATTGAAAGTTCTTGTTCCCTCTTTAAGAGTCAAAAGAAATCCGAGGGCAACTAGCCCCCCTCCTCCGCGCCCTAAATGCATCAGATAAAAATTTTGAGATAGACATTTTGTTAAAAATAGTTCAACGTTCTGATAACAAAAATTTTCAGTGTCGACACAGCACCCCAGGGCCCGGGGGTAGGCATTGTAAGTTATGCCCTGAGGGTATATATGGTTTTTATGGAAGGGATGCTCATATAAAATTCATAGAGGGCTCATGGGATTGGAAATTGAAAGTTGTAACTCACTTTTAAGAGTCAAAAGTGATTGGAGCCCCCCCCCCACCCTCCATAATTTTTTTTACCAGAGGCACTTCATATAGAAGGGTTCGTCGTATAAACTTCAATGGGAACTCATTTGATTGGAAATCGAAAGTTCTAGTGCCCTTTTTAAGAGTCAAAAGTGATCAGAGGGCAACTGGCCTTTTCCCCAAAATACATCTGATAAAAAATTGAGGTAGCCATTTTGTTAAAAATAGTTGAAAGATCATATAACAAAAATACCTTTATGTAAAGTCATTTCGTTAAAAATAGTTCGAAGATCAGATAAGAAAAACTCCTGTGTCGACCCCCCCCCCCCAGGGCCGGGGCAGGCGTTGTAAGTATTGCACTGGGGGCGTATATGGTTCTTATGGAAGGTATGCTCGTATAAACTTCAGAGAGGGTTCATCTGAATGGAAACTAAAAGTTGTAGTTTATTTTCTCAGAGTAAAAAAGAGCAGAGGGCAACTACCCCCTCCCACCCTCCACGCCTTTGGGCGTTTTGGACGGATAAGCCCATCTGATAAAAATTTCAGGTGACCATTTTGCCAAAAATAGTTCAACCATCAGATATTAAAACTCCAGGGTCGACACAACCCCCCAGGACCCAGGGATAGGCGTTGTAAGTTATACTCTGGGGATATATAAGGTTCTTAATGAAGGGATACTCGTATACACTTCAGAGAGGGCTCATTTGATTGAAAATAGAAAGTTCTAGTTCACTTTCAAAGAGTCAAAAGAGACCGAAGCTTAATCTAGTCCCCCCACGCACTTTTTCCCCAAACCCATCCGATAAAAATTTTGAGATAGCAATTTTGTTAAAAATAGTTCAAACATCACATAATAAAAACTCCGAGGTTGACACAAACCCATTTTTTCACTTTGATATTGCTACTTTGATATCAGTTTTGATACTTTGATGAATATTTGATTTTTTTTTTAAGTTTGATTTTGAAATAAGGAATTTCCAAAAACTTGAAATTTTTTGCAATCAAAAACGAACAAAAATTAATTAAAAAAACTTTCCGAAAAATAAGTTTTTCAAAGAAAAGTAAAGGTCATTTTAAACTTAAGCTCAGCAGATACAAATACCTTTTAAAATTCAAACTCAAAACGACCAGAAATTACTATTAAAGAATAAATGAAACCCAAAACGAACAGAAATTATATAAACAATCATAGCAAAAACATACAACAAGTAATAATATAAATGAACCTTTATTGAAGTACAAATGAAACTTAAAACGAATAGAAATTAAACAAACAGTCAATACAAACAAACATACAATAGATATTAATGGAAATTAATAAATAAATCTTAAAACGAGTGAAACTTAAATTCAATATGCAAATCAAGCTTGAAACAAACAAAAATGAATACAAACAAGAGTTTGGGTATCGCCTCCTTCTCTCACTGCAAAAGTCTAAAACCTACTGCGTCATTGGCGCTTTACTGAAAACCAATTTTATGACAAATATTTTCTTTTGTACTTAATATTGAAAATAAACATTAAAATTATAATAACATTTTGAACTGATGAGCTTTCAGCAATTAATATCATTATACATCAAATATTCAGTTTAATTTATTGGTTCTTTTAAAAGCTGCTAAAGACGAATATAGTTTTACTACAAACAAGTGTTTGGATTCTGCCTCCTTTCCTAACTGTAAATAAAAACCAAAAACCTAGTGCGTCATTGGCGCTTAACTGAAAACAGATTATATTACAAATATTTTCTTTTCCAGTTCTTACAGCATTGAAAATAAAAATACAATTACAGTTGACATAAATTCTTGAACTGATGGATCTTTCAACAATTAATATCATTATACATCAAATATTCAATTTGATGTTGTTTATACTTTCCAGGACTGTTCAAGACGCATATAGTTTTCAGTAAAGCGCCAATGACGCAGTAGGCTTTAGACTTTTACAGTGAGAGAAGGAGGTGATACCCAAACTCTTGTTTGTAGTGATTTTTGTTCGTTTCAAGCTTGATTTGCATATTCAATTGAAGTTTCACTCGTTTTAAGATTTATTTATTAATTTACATTAATATCTATTGTATGTTTGTTTGCATCGATTGTTTATTTAATTTCTGTTCGTTTTAAGTTTCATTTGTACTTCAATAAAGGTTCATTTATATTATTACTTGTTGTATGTTTTTGCTATGATTGTTTATATAATTTTCTATTCGTTTTGGGTTTCATTTATTCTTTAATAGTAATTTCTGGTCGTTTTGAGTTTGAATTTTAAAAGGTATTTGTATCTACTGAGCTTAAGCTTAAAATGGCCTTTACTTTTCGTTGAAAAACTTATTTTTCGGAAGTTTTTTTAAATTAATTTATACTTAATAATGGTCTGTCATTTCCAATTTTGAACACAAAGCAAACAGAGCAATAACAAATGAAGAAAAAAGAGGGAAAAACATACAAAAACGCAGCCTAATGCACAAACACCAAGAAAAAAAAGAAAATCATCCAGCCAAATAACTCAGCCAAAAAAACAATTAGACAATACTTTAGGTAGATTATACATAAAAATCATGGCTTGGACCAAGTGAGTCTCTAAATTTATTCTGTCTTTCAATAATAGCGACAAGAGGGGCAGTTTCTCCATATTTTCGGTTGCTCTCGAATTTCTGGCCCAAGGTGAGAGAATAAAAAAGCACTTACAATAATAAGAATGGAATAATAATATATTGAAATAATATATATTGAATATATATATTGATATATAATAATATATATATTGAATATATAATATATATATTGAATAATATGGAATAATAAGAAATAATAATAATAATAATAATAATAATAATAATAATAAGAATGGAGAGCTCTTTCACTACCTTTCAATAAGATAAAAACTGTATAATATAATATATGCTATAATAATACTATAAGGGAGATACCGGCAGAATGCTTTGGATAACAAAACGGTATAATGGCGTGTAAGAAAAAAACTGCTAATTTTTGTCTTAGGTTTCTTAAACAGAAAAACAATTTTTGCTTAATGCAAACGCTACATTTGTGAAAAAACTTACTATTAGATACAGTATCAACCTAACGTAATAAATTATCTGAATTTGGGCTGAATAAAATATTTTTCATCAAAGTATCATAGCTATTTTTACTGCAGGGCAAGCAGGATCTCATTAAAACTATAATATGGACGAGTATATAGACGTAAACATGTAATATATAGACGGTTATTGACATAATAGACACGGTATATAGACAAGTATGTAGACATGGTACATAGAAGAGTTCGATTTTATCCGATTTTATGCACGAAGTGATAAGACTATTGTCGAAATTCCTTCGCCTTTTAATTAAGCCTTTAATAATTTTTATTATTAAGATTAATTGAACCATTCCTCAATCAGCTCAAATAACAATTTTTCCTCAATACACATTTTTTTAAACATATTTTTTAATTTTTGCTTTTTATGGGCCGTGGTTCGCTCTTTACTAAGTTAAAGCAATTGCTGCAACCATGATATAAGAAGCTTTACCAAAAAAAACTTATGAATATGAAAAAATTGAGTGGGGGACGGGTAAACCTGAAAGACTAAGGGTTATTCTACATAATAAATTAAATAAGGCAAATTAATTAACAAAATTAACCTGACAAATAAATTTTATTAAGCCCTTGGAAGGTTAAAAAAAATGTTTCTCTTTGCGTGCAGCAAAAGATATGCGTGCAGCCTATTTTTATTTAAATCAAAATACATTTCTCAAATTAATAGGTTCGTAACATCAGTTTGTAAATAAACTAACACAGAATCGGTAATTTTTATAAGATTAGTAGAGTGCTAAGTACCATTTTGCACAGACGTATAGGAATTACCATGCTATTTGCACAGAAGTATAGGAAAAACATTTCCAGAGCATGTATCTATGGAATTTGGGTAGATTACGTTCTTTCCAATGTTATTGGGACCTCTACACGTGATTAAAAACATGTTTTGAAACTATAGAAACTTACACCTGAGACACTACAGTATCACGTATACATTGCAAAAAAGCGACTGGTTTTTCTGATTTTTTGGAAGATTGCCTTAACTCGAGAGTAGTTTGTTATTAAAAAATTGGATGCTACAATGAGAATTGTTTGATTGACATTTGCAAAAAGGGGTAAGGGATTTGCGGATTGGAGTGTAACTCGAGAGTTGTTTGTTATTGAAAAATTCGATGCTACAATGAGAATTGTTTGATTGACATTTGCAAAAAGGGGTAAGGGATCTGCGAATTGGATAGTATGAAGGTAGAAAAAAAAAGAAAAAAAGGGTTAAACTGATTATCAGTTAAGGTAACCCCTCGGGGTTGTTAACTCAGGCAATTTGTTATAAATTTGAGACAACATCAATCTATGAAAATGGTTAATGATGATAGAATGACATTGTGAGTTGACCTAGCTTTACCTCTCCGATGTGTTCTGTATAATACACAAGTTGTGTTTGAACAGCGTTGTCAGTTTAAAATAGGGTCCAACGTTATAGTATACTAAAAAGTTTGTACTAAGAGAGATGTAGATGGCAAGAAAATAATTTTAATAGAGAATTTCAGAACAAACCTTAGAAATCCTTGCAAATCAAGTAGTAAGGTGTATGTGAGTACGAACCATCAAGGATCATAAGCAACAATGAAACTAAAACCAGCAGAGACATCAAACCCCCAAAGGTCCCCTATCCCCAAACTCGAAGGGTTCCCCCTCCCCTCCAACTTTTTGGCCCCCTCCCCCATTTTTTTTTTTGATTTTTTTTTGGCAATTGACATTTTTTCTGATAACAAGTATCATTCATTACGGTCATAGATTTCAAATGTGAAACTTAAGTCCATTTTTGGATCGAAAAATAAACTATTTCTGTAAAATCTGAGTTAATAAGAGTTTTTTGACCTTAAACTCTAGTTTTTTGTAAGAAAATTATGGAAAATACAATTCTCTGGTTCAAATGTGAAACTTAAGTCCATTTTTTGATCGAAAAATAAAACTGTTTCCGTAAAATCCGAGCTAATAAGGGTTTTTGACCGTAAACTAAAGTTTTTTGTAAGAAAATTATGGAAAATACAATTCTCTGGTTCAAATGTGAAACTTAAGTCCATTTATGGATTGAAAAATAAAACTATTTACGTAAAATCTGAGCTAATAAGGGTTTTGACTGTAAACTCTAGTTTTTTGTAAGAAAATTATGGAAAATACAATTCGTTGGCTCATAGGTGAAACTTAAATCCATTTTTCGTTAAGTCTCAGAGTGAATAAATTCTTTATCAACATCCTTTGTCAGATACATCAAATAAAATTGACAAAGTCTAAATTTCAGAATGAATAAATGCTTTAACAACATCCTTTATCGGATATGTTGGATAAAATTGAAAATTATGGAAAATACAATTCTCTGGTTCAAATGTGAAACTTAAGTCCATTTATGGATCGAAAAATAAAACTATTTCCGTAAAATCCGAGCTAATAAGGGTTTTTGACCGTAAACTAAAGTTTTTTGTAAGAAAATTATGGAAAATACAATTCTCTGGTTCAAATGTGAAACTTAAGTCCATTTATGGATTGAAAAATAAAACTATTTACGTAAAATCTGAGCTAATAAGGATTTTTGACCGTAAACTCTAGTTTTTTTGTAAGGAACTTATGGAAAATACAATTCTCTGGTTCAAATGTGAAACTTAAGTCCATTTTTTGGATCAAAAAATAAAACTATTTCCGTAAAATCTGAGCTAATAAGGGTTTTTGACCGTAAACTCTAGTTTTTTTGTAAGAAAATTAAGGAAAATACAATTTGCTGGTTCGAATGTAAAACTTAAGTCCATTTATGGATCGAAAAATAAAACTATTTCTGTAAAATCTGAGCTAATAAGGGTTTTTGACCGTAAACTCTAGTTTTTTGTAAGAAACTCATGGAAAATACAATTCTCTGGTTCAAATGTGAAACTTAAGTCCATTTATGGATCGAAAAATAAAACTCTTTTCGTAAAATCTGAGCTAATTAGGGTTTTTGACTGTAAACTATAGTTTTTTGTTAGAAAATTATGGAAAATACAATTCTCTGGTTCAAATGTGAAACTTAAGTCCATTTTTGGATCGAAAAAATGAACTATTTCTGTAAAATCTGAGCTAATAAGGGTTTTTGACCGTAAACTCTAGTTTTTTGTAAGAAACTCATGGAAAATACAATTCTCTGGTTCAAATGTGAAACTTAAGTCCATTTATGGATCGAAAAATAAAACTCTTTCCGTAAAATCTGAGCTAATTAGGGTTTTTGACTGTAAACTATAGTTTTTTGTAAGAAAATTATGGAAAATACAATTCTCTGGTTCAAATGTGAAACTTAAGTCCTTTTTTGGATCGAAAAATAAAACTATTTCCGTAAAATCTGAGTTAATAAAGGTTTTTGACTGTAAACTCTAGTTTTTTGTAAGAAAATTATGGAAAATATAATTCGTTGGCTCATAGGTGAAACTTAAATCCATTTTTCGTTAAGTCTCAGAGTGAATAAATTCGTTATCAATATCCTTTGTCAGATACATAAAATAAAATTGACAAAATCTAAATTTCAGAATGAATAAATGCCTTAACAACATCCTTTATCGGATATGTTGGATAAAATGGACAAAATCTAAGTGTCAGAGTGACTAAATTTTTTTATCAACATCCTTTGCCAGATACATCGAATAACATTGATAAAATATTAGTGTTAGAGTGAATAAATTTTTTTATCAACATCCTTTGTCGGATATGTCGGATAAAATTGACAAAATCTAAGTATCAGAGTGAATAATTTTTTTTAACAACATCCTTTGTCAGATACATCGAATAAAATTGATAAAATATAAGTGTCAGAGTGAGGATAAAGGTTCTCCCCTTATCAACATCCTTTGTCAGATACATCAAATAAAATTGACAAAATCTAAATTTCAGAACGAATAAATGCTTTAACAACATCCTTTATCGGATATGTCGGATAAAATTGACAAAATCCAAGTGTCAGAGTGAATAAATTCATTATCAACATCCTTTGTCGGATATGTAGGATAAAATTGATAAAATCTAAGTATCAGAGTGATTAAATTCCATATCAATATCATTTTCTCGGATACATGGGATAAAATTGACAAAATCTAAGTATCAGAGTGAATAAATGCTTTATCATCATCCTTTAGATGCATTATCAACACCATTTGTCGTCTATATCGGATAAAATTGACAAGAAAGACATGGAATGTACACCGCGACGGCGCATACATAGTGAGAGAGACATGCAAAGTCGACATAGCTTTATTTCATTTTTTATGGTTAATTTAGACGAGGTTACGTGCGCGCAAGGATGTTGATAAAAAAAAATTATTCACTCTGTCACTTATATTTTGTCAATTTTATCCGACATATCCGACAAAGGATGTTGATAATGAATTTATTCATTCTGAAATTTAGATTTTGTCAATTTTATTTGATGTATCTGACAAAGGATGTTGATAAAAAAAATTATTCACACTGATGCTTAGATTCTGTCAATTATATCCTATGTGTCCGAGAAAAGGATGTTGATATAGAATTTAGTCATTCTGATACTTAGATTTTGTCAATTTTATCCGACATATTAGGCAAAGGATGTTGATAATGAATTTATTCATTCTGAAATTTAGATTTTGTCAATTTTATTTGATGTATCTGACAAAGGATGTTGATAATGAATTTATTCATTCTGAAATTTAGATTTTGTCAATTTTATTTGATGTATCTGACAAAGGATGTTGATAAAAAAAATTTATTCACACTGACGCTTAGATTCTGTCAATTTTATCCTATGTATCTGAGAAAAGGATGTTGATATAGAATTAAGTCACTCTGATACTTAGATTTTGGCAATTTTATCAGACATATCCGGCAAAGGATGTTTATAATGAATTTATTCATTCTGAAATTTAGATTTTGTCAACTCTATTTGATGTATCTGACAAAGGATGTTGATAAAAAAAATTTATTCACTCTGACACTTATAATTTATCAATTTTATTCGATGTATCTGGCAAAGGATATTGATATAAAAATTATTCACTATTATACTTAGATTTTGATAATTTTTTCCGACATATCTGACAAGGGATGTTGATATAGAATTTAGTCACTCTGATACTTAGATTTTGTCAATTTTATCCGACATATCCGACAAAGGATGTTGATAATGAATTTATTCATTCTGAAATTTAGATTTTGTCAATTTTATTTGATGTATCTGACAAAGGATGTAGATAAAAAAATTTATTCACTCTGGCACTTATATTTTATCAATTTTATTCGATGTATCTGGCAAAGGATGTTTATAATAAATTTATTCATTCTGAAATTTAGATTTTGTCAATTTTATCCGATGTATCTGCCAAAGGATGTTGATAAAAAAAATTTATTCACTCTAACACTTAGAATTTGTCAATTTTATCCTATGTATCCGAGAAAAGGATGCTGATATAGAATTTAGTCACTCTGATACTTAGATTTTGTCTATTTTATCCGACATATCCGATAAAGCATGTTGTTAAAGTATTTATTCATTCTGAAATTTAGATTATGTCAATTTTATTTGATGTATCTGACAAAGGATGTTGATAAAAAAATTTATTCACTCTGAAACTTATATTCTGTCAATTTTATCCGACATATCCGACAAAGGATGTTGATAAAAAAAATATTCACTCTGATACTTAGATTTTGTCAATTTTATCCGACATATCCGACAAAGGATGTTGATAATAAATTTATTCATTATGAAATTTAGATTTTGTCAATTTTATCCGATGCATCTGCCAAAGGATGTTGATAAAACAAAATTATTCACTCTAACATTTACAATTTGTCAATTTTTACCTATGTATCCTCACTCTGATACTTAGATTTTGTCATTTCATCCGACATATCCGATAAAGGATGTTGTTAAAGCATTTATTCATTCTGAAATTTAGATTGTTTCAATTTTATTTGATGGGTCTGACAATGGATGTTGATAAAAAAAATTTATTCACTCTGACACTTATATTTTATCAATTTTATCCGATATATCCGACAAAGGATGGTGATAATGAATTTATTCATTCTGAAATTTAGATTTTGTCAATTTTATTTGATGTATCTGACAAAGGATGTTGATAAAAAAAAATTATTCACACTGACACTTAGATTCTGTCAATTTTATCCTATGTATTCGAGAAAAGGATGTTGATATAGAATTTAGTCACTCTGATACTTAGATTTTGTCAATTTTATCCGACATATCCGGCAAAGGATGTTGATAATGAATTTATTCATTCTGAAATTTAGATCTTGTCAATTTTATTTGATGTATCTGACAAAGGATGTTGATAAAAAAATTTATTCACTCTGACACTTATATTTTATCAATTTTATTCGATGTATCTGGCAAAGGATGATGATATAAAAATTATTCACTATTATAGTTAGATTTTGACAATTTTATCCGACATATCCGAAAAAGGATGTTGATATAGAATTTAGTCACTCTGATACTTAGATTTTGTCAATTTTATCCGACATATCCGGCAAAGGATGTTGATAATGAATTTATTCATTCTGAAATTTAGATCTTGTCAATTTTATTTGATGTATCTGACAAAGGATGTTGATAAAAAAATTTATTCACTCTGACACTTATATTTTATCAATTTTATTCGATGTATCTGGCAAAGGATGTTGATATAAAAATTTAGTCACTCTCATACTTAGATTTTGTCAATTTTATCCGATATATCCGACAAAGGATGTTGACAATGAATTTATTCATTCTGAAAATTAGATTTTGTAAATTTTATCCAATGTATCTGCCAAAGGATATTGATAAAAAAATTATTCACACTGACACTTAGGTTCTGTCAATTTTATCCTATGTATTCGAGAAAAGGATGTTGATATAGAATTTAGTCACTCTGATACTTAGATTTTGTCAATTTTATCCGACATATCCGATGAAGGATGTTGTTAAAGTATTTATTCATTCTGAAATTTAGATCTTGTCAATTTTATTTGATGTATCTGACAAAGGATGTTGATAAAAAAATTTATTCACTCTGACACTTATATTTTGTCAATTTTATCTGACATAGCCGACAAAGGATGTTGATAAAAAATATTCACTCTGATACTTAAATTTTATCAATTTTATCCGACATATCCGACAAAGGATGTTGATAATGAATTTATTCATTATGAAATTTAGATTTTGTCAATTTTATCCGATGTATCTGCCAAAGGATGTTGATAAAGCATTTATTCATTCTGAAATTTAGATTTTTTCAATTTTATTTGATGTATCTGACAATGGATGTTGATAAAAAAATTTATTCACTCTGACACTTATATTTTATCAATTTTATCCGACATATCCGACAAAGGATGTTGATAATGAATTTATTCAATCTGAAATTTAGATTTTGTCAATTTTATTTGATGTATCTGACAAAGGATGTTGATGAAAAAAAATTATTCACACTGACACTTAGATTCTGTCAATTTTATCCTATGTATTCGAGAAAAGGATGTTGATAAAAAATTTTAGTCACTCTGATACTTAGATTTTGTCAATTTTATCCGACATATCCGATAAAGGATGTTTTTGAAGCATTTCTTCATTCTGAAATTTAGATTTTGTCAATTTTATTTGATGTATCTGACAAAGGATGTTGATAGAAAAATTTATTCACTCTGACACTTATATTTTATCAATTTTATTCGATGTATCTGGCAAAGGATGTTGTTAAAAAAAATTCACTCTGATACTTAGATTTTGTCAATTTTATCCGACATATCCGACAAAGGATGTTGATAAAAAAATTTATTCACTCTAACACTTATATTTTATCAATTTTATTCGATGTATCTGGCAAAGGATGTTGATAAAAATATTTAGTCACTCTGATACTTAGATTTTGTCAATTTTATCCAACATATCCGATAAAGGATGTTGTTAAAGCATTTATTCATTCTGAAATTTAGACTTTGTCAATTTTATTTGATGTATCTGACAAAGGATGTTGATAAAGATTTATTCACTCTGAGACTTAACGAAAAATGGATTTAAGTTTCACCTATGAGCCAACGAATTGTATTTTCCATAATTTTCTTACAAAAAACTAGAGTTTACAGTCAAAAACCATTATTAACTCAGATTTTACGGAAATAGTTTTATTTTTTGATCCAAAAAAGGACTTAAGTTTCACATTTGAACCAGAGAATTGTATTTTCCATAATTTTCTTACAAAAAACTAGAGTTTACGGTCAAAAACCCTTATTAGCTCAGATTTTACAGAAATAGTTTATTTTTTCGATCCAAAAATGGACTTAAGTTTCACATTTGAACCAGAGAATTTTATTTCCATAGTTTTCTTACAAAAAAACTATAGTTTACGGTCAAAAACCCTAATTAGCTCAGATTTTACGGAAATAGTTTTATTTTTCGATCCATAAATGGACTTAAGTTTCATATTTGAACCAGAGAATTGTATTTTCCATAGTTTTCTTACAAAAAAACTAGAGTTTACGGTCAAAACCCCTTATTAGCTCAGATTTTACGGAAATAGTTTTATTTTTCGATCCAAAAAATGGACTTAAGTTTCACATTTGAACCAGAGAATTGTATTTTCCATAGTTTTCTTACAAAAAAACTAGAGTTTACGGTCAAAACCCCTTATTAGCTCAGATTTTACGGAAATAGTTTTATTTTTCGATCCATAAATGGACTTAAGTTTCACATTTGAACCAGAGAATTGTATTTTCCATAATTTTCTTACAAAAAACTTTAGTTTACGGTCAAAAACCCTAATTAGCTCAGATTTTACGGAAATAGTTTTATTTTTCGATCCATAAATGGACTTAAGTTTCACATTTGAACCAGAAAATTGTATATTCCATAATTTTCTAACAAAAAACTAGAGTTTAAGGTCAAAAACTCTTATAACTCAGATTACAGAAATAGTTTATTTTTCGATCCAAAAATGGACTTAAGTTTCATATTTGAAAGCTACGATCGTAATCAATGATACTTGTTATCAGAAAAAATGTCAATTGCCAAAAAAAAGAAAAAAAAAAAAAAAAAAAATGGGGGGGAGGGGTCCAAAAAGTTGGAGGGGAGGGGGCACCCTTCGAGTTTGGGGATAGGGGACGTTTGGGGGGTTGATGTCTCTGCTGGTTAGGGTCATTGGTGCTTATGATCCTTGATGGTTCGTACTCACATACACCTTACTACTTGATTTGCAAGGATTTCTAAGGTTTGTTCTGAATTTCTTTATTAAAATTATTTTCTTGCCATCTACATCTCTCTTAGTATCAACTTTTTAGTATACTATAACGTTGGACCCTATTTTAAACTGACAACATTGTTCAAACACAACTTGTGTATTATACAGAACACATCGGAGAGGTAAAGCTAGGTCAACTCACAATGTCATTCTATCATCATTAACCATTTTCATAGATTGATGTTGTCTCAAATTTATAACAAATTGCCTGAGTTAACAACCACGAGGGGTTACCTTAACTGATAATCAGTTTAACCCTTTTTTTATTTTTTTTCCATCTTCATACAATCCAATTCGCAAATCCCTTACCCCTTTTTGCAAATGTCAATCAAACAATTCTCATTGTAGCATCCAATTTTTTTATAACAAACTACTCTCGAGTTACACTCCAATCCGCAAATCCCTTACCCCTTTTTGCAAATGTCAATCAAACAATTCTCATTGTAGCATTCAATTTTTTAATAACAAACTACTCTCGAGTTACACTCCAATCCGCAAATCCCTTACCCTTTTTGCAAATGTCAATCAAACAATTCTCATTGTAGCATCCAATTTTTTAATAACAAACTACTCTCGAGTTAAGGCAATCTTCCAAAAAAATCAGAAAAACCAGTCGCTTTTTTGCAGTGTCCACGTGATACTGTAGTGTCTCAGGTGTAAGTTTCTATAGTTTCAAAACATGTTTTTAATCGCGTGTAGAGGTCCCAATAACATTGGAAGGAACGTAACCTACCCAAATTCCATAGATACATGCTCTGGAAATGTTTTTCCTATACGTCTGTGCAAATAGCATGGTAATTCCTATAAGTCTGTGCAAAATGGTGCTTAGCACTCTACTAAGATTCTAATAAATGTTAGATTAGATTCTAAGATTTATTACTTTTTACTATTTATGTTTATATGATATTATAAATATTACTATTATATATACTATAAAATATATATGTATACTTTAGTATATACTATCATATTTATATATTATCTATATTTATGCACTATTTATAGGTAAGATTTATTACTATTTATATTACTCGGTAATTTTATACTCGGTATTAATCGATATTCTTTGGTCCCTAATATCGATCTATATTTTATCCAAAAGTGAAATATTCAAATATTTCTGCTTTTATCAATCTTCTGTGGTACATTTTTCCAAATGAAATAATCGCTATCGCTGCCATTGACTTAAAATCCCCGCTTCCCCCATTATTTGATACAGCCCTAGGCTATTCACAAACTCCAATCAGTTTTTATTGCTTATTTCACTTATTGATCACATATTTCTCATCAATAATCGGTTTATAGTCCCAGTTAAAAAAAAAAGACGAGACAATGAAAAATTAATCAATGGACAAGCCAACTCTTTCAGCAATGTCATTTGTTGTTCAACATCAACAAAGTAAATGTTTACTGTCTACAAAGGGGCCTTAGATGCCACAGGTATTTTCTGCAAAATACTCAAAGAGAGCCAAACGTGTCAATTTGAGATAATTCTCAATCAGGAGACCGAAATAAGTAGTACTAGAAGCGATACAAACTTTTATTACCGAAATAAACAGAAGCGGTAAAGGGCTGTTGATAACGTCAAAGACAAGTACTTCACTTTAATTCTTGTGAAACGACAGCCTAATCTTACAATACACATTAGTCAAACAGTTCGTGGTAACGAACTGTAAGTAAGCGACCCGGCTCAATAGTAACCGAAACTCTAAAAAACGGGTTTTGATACCAATAGATACATCAAAAGAATTAGATTTTAATACTGATTTCAAATATATAAGTTTCATCAAGTTTAGTCGTACCGATCAAAAGTTACGCGGCTGAGAAAATTTGGCTGATTTTTGAAAAAGGGGGGAAAGACCCCCTAAAAGCTATAGAACCTTAATGAAAATCACACCATCACAGAGAACCCAACTGTAGAGGTTTCAAGCTCCTATTTGCAAAAATGTGGAATTTTGTATTTTTTGCCAGAAGAAAGATCACGGATGTGTTTTTATTTGTTTTTTGTTTGTTTGTTTTGGTTTTTTTTCCCAGGGGTGATCGTATCGACCCAGTGGTCCTAGAATATCGTAGGAGGGCTCGTTCGAACAGAAATTAAAAGTTCTAGTGCACTTTTGCAATGACAAAAAAATGGAGGGCAACTAGGCCCCCTCCCACGCTCATTTTTTCTCAAAGTCAGCCGATCAAAATTTTGAGATAGCCATTTTGTTCAGCATGGTCGAATATTTAATAAATATGTTTTTAGGATGACTTAATCCCCCGAAGTTCCTGGGGAGAGGGCTGAAAGTTATGAACTTTACCCAATGTTTACATATAGTATTGGTTATTGGGAAGTATACAGACGTTTTCAAGGGGGACGTTTTTTTCTGGTAGTGGGGGGGGTTATGTGGGAGGATCTTTCCATGGAGGAAGTTTTCATGGGGGAAGGGACATTGCTATGAAGGGGGCTCCGGATTTCCCAGCATTATTTAAAAAAACAATCAGAAATTAAATAAAAGATGAACAACTTTTTCAACTGAAAGTAAGGAGCAATATAAAAACTCAAAACAAACATAAATTATTAAGTATATGATTGGGTTCGCCCCCTAGTCAATACCTCGCTCTTTAAGCCAAAGATTTTTTAGTACTTTCATAAGGGCTATTTATTCTAATTAACGGCCTTTGTGATAAAGGGGTCATTTTTAAAGAATAGGAACAAAATTCGAACTTTAGCGTAAAGAGCGAGGTATTGACTAGGGGGTGAACCCCCTAATATACGTATTAAAAATATGTCGATATAGAAGTTCGTTACCTAAGTTAATTCGTAAGTTACGTATATTTACTACTAATAAAAAGGTTCGTAAATAAAATTAAATAACTTTCGAGAAAGCCATTTAACCAAATAAAAGTAAAACTAATATGCAATTTTTTTTAATTATTTATGTGCGGTGAGCCAAAATCAAAACCTCTATTAACTCAAAAACGTTCAAAAATTAAATAAAATACAAGTTTTTTTAACTGAAAGTAAGGAGCAACATTAAAACTTAAAACGAACAGAAATTATTTCGTATATGAAAGGATCTGTCCCCTCCTTAACGCCTCATTCTTTACGCTAAAGTTTTTTATTGTTTTAAAAAATAGAGTTGTGAGAAATAGTCTAGCTTTAGCGTAAAGAGCAAGAAGTTGAGGAGAGGACAGCCCCTTTCATGTACGGAATAATTTCTGTTCGTTTTAAGTTTTAAAGTTGTTCCATACTTTTAGTTAAAAACACGTTTTTTTTTTTATTTAATCACTCAAATGAACGATTTGCTGGGGCTCATGATACCATATGCATAAGTCTGTAGTATAACCAATTCCATGAATTACTCATGCTTGTATTAGAACTTGCTTTAGCTCGACAACACTATAACTATCAAAGCCGTATCCAAAAGGGGGGGGGGAATGTTTGAACCCCCCTTGAAATTTTGTCCCACTCGTAAAAACGTAACAAAAATGCATATAAACGAATTTTTGATGAGTTTTGTAAAGTTCCCCCCCCACGAACAAAAATACTTGATACGGCCTTGATAACTATACAAGGGAGTGGAGTCACTAACTTCTACTAAAAACTAACTCCTGCGCCAAGCCGCCTGAGGCCAACACAGATACGCATGTTCCCCCTCCCTCTCAATCTTTTCAAATCCTTTCTCTTTACACCCTCCCAAGAAGTTTATATTTTCCTTAAATCTTACCTTAAGATATACTCCCTTCCCATTCAGGGACGACCTGCTTTTCATTTTGCCCTAGACGGCTGTCCGACAAAGATAACCTTTGGCAATCTGTCATCCTTCATCCACAGAAGGTGTCTTAGGTATCTCATGCCCTATAATATGAGATTGAACCATGTTTTTCGTACATCTTACTTTTTGAAATATGGTCGCTCAGTTGGGGACCTAAAACAATCCGTAGGCAATTTCTCTGGAAAACATCCAGCAAATTCATCCAGGCCGAATAACATCTTTTTGTTCGGCCGCATTGCAGGATGTTTTTAATAGTGAATACCAGTTTTGTATTGTTGTTTTTTCTTCTTCTTTCTACAATAGGAGGTTGGTCTTACATAGAATCTGGTTAATGGCCCGACCGAACATTCATTCAGGCCGAACCCAACAGGCCAAAATATCCAGGCCAAATTCCTATTTTGAAGTCCAAGCAAAAAGTAGAGTAACATCAAAAAAGTTTTAAAAAACAATCAGAAACATAAAAACTGGAAAAATGATTCACCGTCGTTTTGTGCAAAAAATAAACAAAAAATAAAAATCAAAACATGTAAATGCATACATAAACGTATGGGCCATAATGGCAAAAAAAAAATAATAAAATTGTAAAAAAAAAAATTAAGCAAATAAAACTGTCAGTGTGGGTTTTTTGAGACCCTAACTACAAAAACGTAAAAATTTGTATTTTTCCCGAGAAGGATGAACACGGGTACGCGTTTTTTTTTGTCCCAGAGGTTGTTTCATCGAAGCAAAGGCCCTAGAATGTTGAGAGAGGACTCTTAGAAACAGGTATTGAAAATTCTAGAGCCGTTTGAAAAACTTATTGATGCGCATTCGCTTTAAACAATCGAATATTCAGTTTATTGTTTTAAAGAAAAAAGGTACGTGAAACACTTGAAATTACCCCACAGTGGTGATAACCACATAACCACAGTGGTGGCACTCATAAATGCTTTCAGGAAATTAGTATAAGACTTTAGAATAAAATGTGGGGGGAAAGCAGGAGGTAGCCCCTCTGGCATATTTCTATCCGTTTAAGTTTTAATGTTTATTTTCATTTGAAATTTTTTTCTATTATGCATATGCAGGAATAAATACAGCAGCCCTAATAGCCTGCGTAAACTACTTTGGAAATATTAGCTCTACAGAACTTTGTATATATAGAGTATAGATATATACATAGGGGGTTCGGAATAGATTTAATAGAATCACAAGCAAAAGAAAAAATGCCTGGTAAGTAAACATTTTCATGCATCGAAAAGATGTTCAAAAGGCGCATAATCTCACAATTCTTCAATAATTATCACTCAAAAATAATCGCCAATAGTGACAGTTAGAGTCTCCTTCCATCCTCGCACCAGAGTTGCCAACACGATACAACTGTACTGTTTTTGGCACAATTTTGAGGTTCTGGTACAATGCAGTACATTAAGAAATTTTTAGGTAAATTATGAATTAACCGGTACATTTCGGTTTTATTTGCTCCTTTTTGATTGGAACAAAAAGTGTATCAACAATTTTTTTCTTGTTAGGTCAAATTTTAATGAGCTATTCAAATGGTATTAATTAATCTCTTATGGTACAATTGTAGTCGAAAAACTGCTAGAGTTTATTTCAAAGAGTCGGCAACGCTGTCCAGCGCGCAAAAAAGCTATTTTAACACTTTCTCTGGGAAGAGCCGTAAAAAGTACCTTAATTAAATTAGTCAACTGGCCAATCAAAATTAACTGATCACTTTGTGCGGTTTGAAAAGCTTGGTCTTTCCTCTCTTTAAATATATGGACCCCAAAGTAAAATTATGTGCACACGCCTATGTCTATTCTTCGCTGGTGGTCTTCATTCTTGCGCAACACCAATAAAAGAATCTATGCCTGCATATCACTATTAAAAATTATTTGCGCAGCCACTTAAAAATTTATTTGTTTAAATCAAGTCTCTCGGAGAATATTGAAAAATTAATGTTTTTGGCTTTAAGCCGAGGATTTGATGAATTCTTTGAAGGTTCCTATTTATTTTTCATTCCCATGGAGACGATTCTCATTTCTGTAAATATTTCTAACAATATAAACAAAACCCTCCTACGCATTTCTAACATATTCTATTTCTAATCTCCTTGCTGAACGATTTCTTAATAATATTCTTCAAAAAGTGAGTTCAGACCTTTATAAATGATTTGAAGATGTCCCTGCTAAAGGAAGATACCCCCATCCCTGAGCTTAATCTAAACAGTTTTACCTGGGAAGAAGGGCTATTTTGGTAGATTAGACTAGACACGCTTTTGAACTTTGAGACCACTCTCTCCCCCCCCCCCCCAACAACCTCTAATATTCATTAATATTTTAGGTGTTTATCCCTGTGTACACACGGCCTAAACAAACTGATTAGTTAATACATCCTTAATAATATTAAATAAAAGAAAATGTTTTTTTTAATGACAGAAATGAGTTGACAATAAGACTTAAGATGGACAGAAATTATTCTGTATACGAGGAGGATGGAGCTCATCCCAGCCCCTCCTCTTTACGCTGAAAGTATTCATGAGCAAACTTGAGCTTGACCAGTCATTTTTACAAAGTTGGCGACAAAAAGTTGATATTAGCGTAAAGAGGGGAGGGTTAAGAGTGGGCAGTCCCCTTCAATATACGGAATAACATCCGTTCGGCTTAAGGTTTAATGTTGCTCCTTACTTAAAAAAAAAACTTATTTTTATGTGAATTCAATTCCTTTTTGATACCATACCCAGGTTAGGCTAAATCTGAGGTGAGTTACCAATTCCTAATACCCGACACTTCAAACCAAAGGTTAGCTTTTGCAGAATAGTGCTTCGAGATAAAGAGCTCATTTAGCGTATTTATTTGTACAATATATATATATATATATATATATATATATATATATATATATATATATATATATATATATATATATATATATATATATATATATATATATATATTATAATATATATATATATATATATATATATTATATATATGTATATATATATATATATATATATATATATATATATATATATATATATATATATATATATATATATATATATATATATATATATATATATATATATATATATATATATATATATATACGTGAACATTGATTCAACTCGTCTGAAGCACCTCTCGTGGAAAGTTTTAAAACATAGACCTAAAATTTTCTTTTGTTTCAATAGCCCCCTCCCCCGTCACAACAAGGAATTTATTGGCCGATATCCTAAAAGATAACGTGCATATAGTTCATGTACCATGGCCATTAATTTTATTGGGTAAATGGTCTATAATGACGGTTAATTTTTGAGGACTGCTCTTATTAGGGCCGAAGGGTATACTTCACGCCGGCACTGCCTCTCACACTGGGAGGCTAAATAAATACCCTTTCCATAGCTCTTAGAATTACGAATCGATAACATTTTGGCCCTGTTCGCGCTAAAACTGTTCTTTACGGGCCAAATACTAGACTGTGACGTGATCTCTTGTGTTACCTGACAAGACAACTAGATCTTTGAATGCCCATTCCAATAAACCTTCTTTTAATAACATGAATTAAAAAAAAAATTCTAAAAAATAAGTTTTCCAAAGAAAAGTAAAGAAATTCATTAAACCAAAAATAACCAAAAATAAATCTAATAATCTACCAAGTGTGAAACTACCACAAATCAGCATCGCTAAATAAAGAAACCCAAAACGAACAGAAATTACAATAAATAACCGAGTCAAACTCAAAACGAGCAGAAATTAACATGAGTAGGGCTAAAATCCCCTTTGCCTTCCCAAGGCCACAACATAATTTGCACTTTACTGGAAAAATATAAATGTTTTTACTTTTATAACTTTAAGAAATCAAATAATATTAACATTTTGGTTACTAAATATCAGTATATGTATATTGAAATGACAATGCACATTCATTTATATTTTTTCAGTAAAGTGCAAATTAAGTTCTGGCCTTGGAAAGGCATAGGGGGTTTGAGCCCTACTCATGTTAATTTCTGCTCGTTTTGAGTTTTTGATTGGATGTGAGGGCTGTGGGGGGAGTGTCATCCTCTTAGATGTATCCAGACCTTTCAACTATTTTGAACAAAATGGCTATCTAAAAATTTTGATTGGATGTGTTTGGATAAATGGTGGGCGTGGAAGAGGTGTTAGTTGCCTTCCAATCACTTTCGACTATTAAAAAGGGCACTAGGCATTTCAATTTCTAATCCAATGAGCCATTTTTGAAGTCTATACGACAACGCTTTGTATAAAAAAAAACCTTATATGCCCCCAGGGCATAACTTACAACCCTTGCCCTGAAGGCTGTTGGAGGGGGGGTTGTCATCCTCAAAGACCTAATTTCCAGAAGTTTCAACTACGTTGAACAAAATGGCTATCACAAAATTTTGATTGGATGTATTTGGGGAAAAGGTGGTGTGAGAGGGGGTTAGTTGCCCTCCAATTACTTTCGACTATTAAAAAGGGTACTAGCCCTTTGAATTTCCAATCGAACGAGCCTTTTTTGAAGTTTCTACGACAACGCTTTCTATAAAAACCTTATATGCCCCCAGGACATAACTCACAACCCTTCCCCTGAGGGCTGTGGGGGAGTGTCCTCCTCAAAAACATAATTTCTATCTGGATATCAACTACGTAGAACAAAATGGCTATCTCAAAATTTTGATTGGATGTGTTTGGGGAAATGGTGGGCGTGGAAGAGGTGTTAGTTGCCCTCCAATTACTTTCGACTATTGAAAAAGGGCACAAGCCACTCCAATTTTCAATCGAATGAGCCCTTTTAGAAGTTTCTACGACAACTCCTTCGATACGAAGTGCCCTGGTATGGAAAAAGAATTATAATAATACATTGTGCCAACATAATTCTTTACTTAGGCAGCGAGATTGCGCTGCCTATGCGACCATCCTTCGACCATGCTGCCATGATTGCATATGCGACCATCCTTCCCTGAAAAAAATAAGAAATTTCATAATTTGTCCATAGCTGGTTAGGATTCTCAAAAATGTTCAGTTCCACCGCATAATTTCCATCAACGTCTTGCCCCTTTTGGGGGTAGTTCAAAAATATTGGAATGTGGCACTTTCCTGCAGCAATTACATTGAATAATTTCCATCAAGATTGCGCTTGTTTTGGGAAGAGTTAAATTTATATCTCTAAAATTATACCTGTTTTTATTTGCTAATAGCTCTAGTTGAACAACTTCAAGATTGATAGATCAGCAAAAGTAATATATTTTGTTGTTGCATGTTTTTTAATCAAAAATCTGTTCTTTAGAGTTTCTATTTGTGTTGACAATCGCAGCGCCACTCTTCACTTACGGTTTGTTACTACGAACTCTTTGATCCGATGACCTTTTAAATGTAATAGTAGTGTCGCTCCTGTTCGCTCCTTCAACCTCCGTGCTCCTTCAACCTCCGTGCTTTACATTCCAGTTTAATATTCGCTCCTTCAACCTCCGTGCTTTACATTCCAGTTTAATATTTGTGTGACAATTCTTCGAGAATGATAATCAACCTTGAAAAATTGCACCTCAACAAAAATTTATTAGGTAAGGATGGGTGCCGAACGCATCAAAAATGTAATACAAGGTCCTCATTTCTAAGGATTTCTAAGAATTTCACCAACTACGGATTTCACCAACAACGGTGAGTTGGGCATCCCAAAGGCAGGGATGCCAGGGTGTTGATTTTTCTGGGCAAGAAAATAAAATATTAAAAACATGAACATAAACATTAAAAACATGAAAAAAATATTAAAAACATATTAAAAACATATAAAACATATAAAAACATATAAAAAAATATTAAAAACATATTAAAAACATATAAAACATATAAAAACATATAAAAAAATATTAAAAACATATAAAAAAATATTAAAAACATATTAAAAACATATAAAACATATAAAAACATATAAAAAAATATTAAAAACATATAAAAAAAATATTAAAACATGAGGATAGTAAAATGAGATATACTCCTATTTAAATTTTGATAAATGAAACTCCTTTTGGCACTCGTCATACTCCTCTAGGTAAATTTTTTAGCTCTTTTCTCCACAATTTGTGCCATTAAGCATAAGAACTTAATCTCTTATTTTGCATAGACCTTTCTTTTTCAACAAAGTGAGGGATGTACTACACCATATTACAGGCTTAACCAAAAAATATTCTTACAAATGAAACAAAAAAGCCTTATTTTTATTTGATGGCTCACAGGGTGCCCGTGGTGGATCCAGGGGGCAAGGGGGCGTGCCCCTAACGTCGTTTAAGGTAGTGTAATTTACTTAATTAACGCAAGCTTGCGTTATTTAAACTTGCTCCTAACGCAGGTTTATAGGATCAACCTATTCTGCGCCCCCTAAAAAAATCCTGAATCCACCCCTGCAGGGCGCTAGAGAATTAGGGCATAAAATGCACTATTTGAGGCTTCATTTGCAGTTCCCCTCCCTACCTACAAGAAACACTTTTTTTCTTTTTATGAAATCTGGAATATCAAAGGTATATCCAAGTTAGGTACTATTAAATCCCAAAATGGATGCATACAAACGCAGCTTATATTAATATTAAAATGGACTGGTAAATGTTCGGCCCATTTTGAGTCAATTAATATGCATGCTTTAAAGCCTTTCAATGTGAAAATCAATCTGGTGTGGAATATTTTTCTAGTAAGGTTTATTGAAGATAATGTTGATCCCATTGGCCAGTTAGGTATGCGTAAACTTTCTTTAGAGGGAGCTAATAAAACGGGGAAGACCAGATTTATCAAACAAACAAGCAGGGGCCCCAATTCACAAAAATGTGGGGGGGATTCGATTTTTTTCAAAAAAGGGTATTTTTCAAAATCCATGGGGACAACTGCCCCACTCCTGTCCTTCTAATATGAGTCCTCGCAAAGACGTTCAATCCGCAGAAATAATAGCAAAAATTTAAAATTTTGTGAGATTTTGAGAGAAGACCCGTATGCATTCTGTGTACTTACTGGACGATAAAATTATTCTGGCTTTTAGCAAAGCATTAATATTCTTATCAGCAGAGCCAATTATCTTTTTTATTTTATTATATATAATACTCCCTTATCAAAAAGATCAATTGTTGTTATTTTATTACTGACCATCTGTCGCCTTTTAAATAAATGATAACAAAACAAATTCAATATGCAAATTTTCCCCAGTTCTTTGTACAATTCCCCCTTTAGTAAGTCGCAATCGTTGGATTAGAAATAATATATTCCATCGATTTTCTCTGGCTGTTAAACTTATTTTGGATGAACAATAAAATGTAAAAGAGGAATGAGATTACTTTTTCTATGTGGCAATGAAACATGGTGGTCGCTATAATTCAAAAGGTATAATGTTAAAAGACGTAATTTAAAGTTGAACAGAAAAATTGAAAAATAATTTTAGTTTTGTTTCACGGTGTACAAGGAACAAGGATGATTTTTAAAAGCCATAAATTGGACCCGCTGCTTCTCCTAAGCATCTTCCTGACCTTTCCCAACTATTTTCTTTTCTTTTCCGCCTCCTCCCATCCCGAAATTCACAGTAGAAAGATTGGCATGTTACACCTTGCTTGAACGGGAACTACGCAAGGATTTTCAGCGGGAGAATTAAATTGGGAGACAAGCCTTCCAGCGCACACTTTTTACTGCCAACATTTAGTAATAACGTAGGCATATTGGAGCTTGTTTGAACGGAATCAGGGGGTCATTTCAATCTGTATGATTGGACGACCAAAATAGAGCCATGCCATGGCCCTCCGCCAGATTTTTGCTATAAATATCGGTATGTTGCGCCATTTTTTTAGACAAAGCCATGCCAGGATTTTAAGGTCCGTTTAAAAAAGGCAAAATGTAGAGGCGTGTATACTCCAATACGCTTTCATTGCTTTTTTTTTTCAAAAGTTAGACATTTTGTACTTGTTTGAAGCGTAATACCCCCGCCCTCCCTTCCCACTGCTAGCTTTCTTGCAGAAGGATAGGCATGTTCAATCATCTATAAATAGGGTAACATATGAATTTTTAGTCATTATGACTTGAAAATTAAAGTGGACGATAGATCCCTCCAATACTCCTGCCAACTTAATAGTACAAAGCCAATCATGTTGTAAGAGGTTTGAACCAGAATCATGCATTGAATTTTAATTGACAGATTTTTAATTTTAATGACAGTATTGAGAAAGGCGTATACTTGTGCCCTCATACCCATCAGTAGCCCCTCCTTGGCCGTTGATATACCAACTTGTCAGGAAATTAGTACGCATATTAGAACTTTTTTGCGCCAAAATCACTCAAAGATTTTACATCCATACGATTGGAGAACCAAAGTGGGACGGCTTCCCATCTTTCCCAATGCCATCCCCTCCCACTTCGTTTGAAGCAAAATAATTAGCATGTTAGAGCCTGTTTGAAAAGAAATCAAGCAATTATTTTCAACCTGTATGATTGGACACATGAAGTGGGCCCTTATACGCTCGAGGATACATCCAATCACCTAATTTAGGCGAAAGGGTAGGACCGACATTCTTCACTGATCGGCTTGAAATTTAAGGGAGCGAGTACCATGGGCCAATGAGACCTGAAAATGATGGTTTTCTAGATGCCCATTTCCTTCCTCTGATCTCCAATGAAGGGGATCGATTTTGGGCCAAGGAGATAGAGGGGATGGATTTTCAGAGGCAGTCATCACAGCTGAGCCCAACCTAAGCCCAACGCAGTCCCCCTCCTTTACAGAATAAATTATGTTCGTTTTAGGGTTTAATGTTACTCTTTACTTTCATAATAACGGCGTAGACCAAAAATATTCCCGAGCGTCAAGAAAGATTATATATCAATTTCTATCTCTACCACACCTTCCATACAAATACTTCTATAATTATCTGAAGGCTAAACGGGAGTTAGGATGTTTTGAATTCAAATACGCCCTTTGAGGCATCTTCCCATTTCCCTAACTACAAAACAATCAGAGAACCCTAATGCAGAGGTTAGAAGGTCTCATCTACAAAAATTTGAATTTTGTATTTTTTGCCAAAAAGACCACAGATGTGTGTGTGTTTTTTTTTTTTTTTTCAGGGATGATCGTATCGAGCCAAAGGTCCTAGTAGATCGGGAGATACTCATTCGAACAAAAATCAAAAGTTTAAGTGCCATTTTGAGTAACGGTACAGATTGTAGGGCAACTACCTTTCTCAGTTTTAGTTATGTCTAGACGCTACTAGATGGTGATCTTTACTTTTAACGTCAATAACAACTCTACTATGCACTCCAATTTTTTTTTTTTTTTTTTTTTTTTTTTTTTTTTTTTTTTTTTTTTCATCGATCCTTCCAGTCTTCAATTTATAATAACATAATCAATAAAATTAGCCGTCTTACTGTCATGTGAGTAGCGTGTTAACTTCTAGGCTATTTCGTGACCAAATACCGCATTGGTTGTACCTAGATTATTAAATCAAAAAGTGGCAGCAGTATATAGCTGTATCTATTTTCCTTCCCTAGACCAAATTTACCAAGTCTATGATACCATCTATCAAGGCCATACCCAGAGGGGGGGGGGTAGGGGCTTTTGACCCCCCCCCCCCGAAATGTTTGCTTGACTCGTAAAAACGCAACAAAAATGGATATAAACAAATTTTGTATGCGTTTTTTTAGCTTTTTGTGTAAATACCCCCCTCCCCCCGAAAAAAAACTTTGAGTAAAACCCCCTTCGAAAAAAATTGGATACGGCCTTGCCATCTATGTCCATTTCTACCAGTCGGGGCATAAGCCCCCATCCCAAAAATACCGTATTTCTACCCGGGGTCCTGTCTATTCGTTCCCGTAGCTGTACGTAAAATTCACCTGTGTCACTACTGTCGGTCGGTTCTATAGGGGCTTATATCACAATGATCATAAAATTTGTTGTCAACTAGTATTCTTTTATTAATACCTTCCCAACCTAAGGAAGACTTAGAAGCTTACTTATTTATCATGAGCCCTACTCTCTGGCTATGCAGGGAGTAGGGCTCACGACCTGAAGAAATAAATCCCATGTCATGGATAAGGTTTTTCCTGTAGCCAAGACATTCAACCAATGGCGAAGAAGCAAAAATAAATGGTTGTCTAACATCACTTTTGCCGAAAAAAATCACTTTTGCCGTCCAAAGGTCACTGCAACAATTAACATTGCCCTAGCAACGTAAATCCAGGATCTGTTCGTTTTAAGTTGGACTTATTGCATAGATTTATTTCTGCTCGTCTTAGGTTTCAGTACCGCTGTTGATTTTCCTTTAGAAAACTTTTTTTTAAGGGGGGGATCATATTTTAAGATTAATTTCCGTTCATACGAGTAAATGTGTTTCAAAAATATTTCGTCTTTGCCGTGTTTCTGCTAGCCCCGTCTGCATGACCAGTAAGTTTCAAGTCGATTGAATAAAAACGCTTTGGCCCATTTAGGGTTTTCACGATTCGATACAACCACACCTTTTTATAAAAAAAGTTCTATACTCATTCAGATCCGTTTTGCAGAGTCTACATGCCTTGTATGTTCCAAGCCAATATGTCCCATCAAAGACGATACGTGTCTCTTCTCGAGATTAGCCATGGCTTTATGCCGGTTGTAGCTCGAAACCTCTGCTGTATGGTTCTCTGATACGCTGAATCTGATGGTGTGATTTCCATTAAGGTTCTATGACTTTTAAGAGGTGTTTCCCCCTTTTTTCGAAACTTATATATCTGAAATCAGCATAAAAATCTGATTCTTGTGATGTATCTAGTGGTATCAAAATTCAGTTTTTTAGAGTTTCGGCTACTATTGAGCCAGGACGCTCCCTACTTACAGTTCGTTACCACGAACTGTTTGACAAGCCGTGGCTTTATGCCGGTTGTAGTAAGGCAACTAAAGCTAGAAAAAGGGCTCACAAGAAATGGCAATCGACTAATTCAAACAAAAATCGGCTTGGTTTAATTAGAGCTTGGAATGGGTCAGAAACATCCTACACCAAGCTGACTACAAACACAGGTTCGAAATAAAACTTAAAAGTGTCCCTGCAAAGTGCCAAGATTCCCGATTGTTCCCGAAACCGTGAAAAGTTGGTTACAAAGTCTTGGTTCCCAGATCAGGATCTTCAACTGCAGGATCTTTTCACCCGATTAACCTCCTATCCTGCGTATGGAAAAGCTTATAGAAGTGTTTCCAACGAGTCTTTTTTTTTCTTTTTTCTCAAAACAGATTCTATAATGTTAAAAAATATACAAAATCCTTATCTAATAAATCCTTTTAAGTCTTCTCTTCTTCTCTTATCTTGTGCTATTTGGTCCATGCTTAAGTATCGAAGGTACAGCTCTTATCCTCGTTTCCTCTTCCTTTTCTAGAAAATAAATTTGTTACCTTTATATATTTCTCACATCATTAGCCTACATTTCCTTTCACTACTCTATCTTTTCTAACATTAATTTAAAAAACTTTCCGAAAAAGAAATTTTTTTTGGAGAAAAGTAAAGGCCATATTAAACTTAAGATCAGAAGAAATCAAAACCTACAATAACTTAAACTCAAAACGACCAGAAATTACTATTAAAGAATAAATGAAACCCAAAACGAACCGACATTAAATAAAAAATCATAGCAAAAAACATACAACAGGTGTTAATATAAATGAATGAATAAATCTTAAAACGAGGAGAGCTTAAATTGAGCATATAAATCAAGCTTCAAACGAACGAAAATAGATTGCTTTTGAAGTATAAATGAAACCCAAAATCAACAGAAAATAAATAAACAATCATAGCAAACAAAAATACAATAGGTGCTAATATAAATGAGTAAATAAATCGAGTGAAACTTAAACTGAATATGCAAATCAAGCTTGAACGAAAAAAAATCTCTACAAACAAGAGTTTGGGTTTTGTCTCCTTCTCTTACTGTAAAAAATCTAAAACCTGCTGGGTAATTGGCACTTAACTGAAAACTACATGTGTCTTGAACAGCCTTTCAAAGAATAAATAAAATCAAACTGAATATTTGATATATGATTATATTAATTAATGAAGGATCATGATTTCAAGATTTTATTTCACTGTAATTTTTATTTTCATTTTCAATTCTGTAATAACTGGAAAAGGAAATATTTACAATATAATTCGTTTTCAGTGAAGCGCTAATGACGCAGTAGGCTTTAGACTTTAAAGTTAGGGAAGGGGGCAGTATCCAAGCTCTTCCAAACAATACTCAAAACAATATCTGTCTTGAATAGTCTTGGAAAGAGCTAATAAAATTAGACTGAATATTTGATAGATAAATGATACTAATTGCTGAAAGCTCATCACTTCAAAATTTAATTTTACTGTAACGTTTATTTCAAGGCCGTACCTAGAGGGGGGGGGGGGTTAGGGTGGTTTGAACCCCTCTCGAAATGTTTTTTTGACTCGTAAAAACGTAACAAAAATGGATATAAACAAATTTTCTATGCGTTTTTTAATTTTTTTTGTATACCCCCCCCCCCCCTGAAAAAAATCTTTGAGTAAAACCCCCTCTGAAAAAAGTCCTGGGTACGGGCTTGGTTTATTTTTATTTTCAATATTGCAATAAGTACAAAAGAAAATATCTGTAATATAATTCGTTTTCAGTAATTCGCCGATGACGCAGTAGGTTTTAGACTTTTACAGTGAGAGAAGGAGGCAAAGCTCATACTCTTGTTTGTAGTAATTTTTGTTCGCTTCAAGCTTGATTTGCATATTCAATTGAAGTTTCGCTCACTTTAAGGTTCATTCATTCATTTGCATTAGTACCTATTGTAAGTTTGTTCGCTATGATTGTTTGTTTAATTTCTGTTCGTTTTGGGTTTCATTTATACTTCAAAAGTAAAATATTTTTATTCGTTTTAAGCTTGATTTGGATATTCAATTTAAGCTTTCCTCGTGTTAAGATTTATTTATTAATTTATGTTAGTACCTGTTGTATGTTTTTTTGCTATAATTGTTTATTTAATTTCTGTTCGTTTTGGGTTTCGTTTATTCTTGAATAGTTATTCAGTTGAAAAAACAAGTATTTTTAACTGAAACTAAGGAGTGACATTAAAACTTAAAACGAACAAAAATTATTCCGCATTTGAAAGGGCTTTCCCCTCCTCAACGCCTCGCTATTTACGCCAAAATTTGACTCTTTGTCATAACTATACGTTTTAAAGCAATAAAAAATTTACCGTAAAGAGCGAGGCATTGAGGAGGGGACAGCCCCTTTCATATACGGAATAATTTATGTTTTTAAGTTTTAATGTCACTCACTTACAGTTGAAAAAAAACTTGTATTTTTCTATTTCATTTCTGAACGTTTTTCAACTAATGCAGGTTCAGATTTGGCTCATCGTACATGAAAAAATAAAACAAAATTTATATATTAATTTTGGCAGATTTATTCTGTTTGTGAAGGGATGCCCCCTCCTAAATACATTGCTCTTTAAGCTAAGGCTGTTAGCATTTTATAAAGGCTTCCTATTCTAATTAAACAGCCCCCGTGTTTAAGCAGACGCTCTTAAAAAATTGATACAAACGGTCAAACTTTAGCGTAAAGAGCAAGGTATTTAGGAGGGGGCAACCCTTCATAAACGGAATAATTTCTGTTCGTTTTTCAAATAATGCCGGGGAATCTGGCTCACCCTCAATGAAATATACCCCCTCATGAAAAATCTTCCGTGGAAATTTCATCCAACGTAAATTGCACCCCCCACCGTCAAATTCCGTCCAGACAGTTCCATCCTCGCTGAGAATCCCCCTCCCAGTAAAATTGTTTGCGGCCGATTCAGCCTGAACAGTTCTTCTTAGCATTCTTTCATTTGAATAAGAATTTAATCTCTAATCGGATCTTCAATCACTCCAGAATTGCCCCCTTCCGTGGAAACTATTTTCTGGAAATCAAAACACGCGGAAAAAAGCCCCTGGATAATTCTCCAGAATAAATCCACGTGAAAAGTTTGGCAAAGAGAATGTAAGACAATTTAAAAGCATTTCGTATATTAATTCTGTCAAATCCCCCCAGTGTAATATTTACTCTGAAATATTCACCCACCAAAAATTTCCCTCCCCAAGATTTCCCCCATTCTTCCTATAGAAATCCACCCCGAGAACTAACCCCCCCCCCAAAAAAAAAAATCTGCATACTTCCTAATGACAAATACTACACGTAAATAATGGGCGAATTTCATAAATTACAGGCCTCTCCCCACGAACTGTGGGGGTCATTTTACACCTGAGGACATAATTATTTAATCTTTTAATTATACTCAACAAAATGGCTATCTCAAAATTTTCGATCTGATAAATTTGGGGGGAAATGGGCGTTTGAGGGGGTCCAGTTACCCTCCAATCTTTTTGGTCACATAAAAAGAGCATTAGAACTTCTAATTTCCATTCGAATGCACCCTCTCCCGATCTTCTAAGACAATTATTTCGATTTAATCGCCCCTGGAAAAAAATCAATAAAATTAACACGCATCCCTGATCTGTCTTATGGCAAAAATAGCTAAATTCAACATTTTTTGCAGATAGAAGCTTGAAATATCTACAGTCGGGTTTTCTAGTACGCTGAATCTAATGGTGTTATTTCGATTAAAATTCCTTTAATTTTTGGGGGTGTTTCACCTCTTTTTCTAAAATCGGGCAAATCTTCTCAGGCTCGTAACTTTTGATGGGTTACACTAAACTTGAAGAATCTTATATATTTGGAATCAGCATATAATCTGATTAATCTGATTTTTTTTTTTGTATGTATCTGTTGATGTTAAAATTCCGTTTTTTAGAGTTTCGATTACTATTGAGCCGAGTCGCTCCTTACCTACAGTTCGTTACCACGAACTGTTTGATTTCTGATCGTTTTGAGTTTGAGTTATAGTAGGATTTCTTCTCATCTTATATTTAATATTGCCTTTACTTTTCTTTAAAAAACTTCATTTTTGGGAAGTTTTTTAAATTAGTATCTGTTCGTTTTTGATTGCCTACGTTTCAAGTTTTTCAAAATTCCCTATTTTTTTTTATTCCTAAATAAATTAACAGCTTTGGCAAGAACTACTAAAATTAAAATGAATATTTGACATATAATGATACTAGTTGCTGAAAGCTCACCAGCTTAAGATTTTGTTTCACTCAGGGCCGGATTTAAAGCTTTGACGTTTCTAGGCCTAAGCGTTTTTGCCGCTCCGTTTTTGCAAGATTTTCGGGGACCCCAAAACTTCGGGGGTAGTGAAAACCGCAGGACCTAGTGGGCCCATTGAAAAATACAGCCTGATTTCATTGCAATTTTCATTTTATTTTCAATGTTGTAATAAGCACAAAAGAAAATATTTGTAATATAATTCGTTCAAGTAAAACGCCAAATACGCAGTAGGCCTTTATGCTTTTGCCGTTAGGGAAACGGGAAGTAGCTAAACTCTTGTTTGTAGTTGTAGTGAAGAAGTTAGGTGCCTTGAACAGTTTTGGAAAGAGCTAATAAAATTAAACTGAATTCCCATGACTTTTGGAATAAAATATAGTCATAAGTTTGTTTGGAGTGTGAGTGTGTGTGCGTTTAGCTCCCATGAATTATCATTGATAGTTTTTCGGGGGAGGGTGGAGGTATCGGGCCATGCAGACCTGGGGGCAGCTCCCATAAGTTTTGGAATAAAACATCGTTAATAAGTTATTTATTTGGGGAGGGCAGGTCATGGAGGGTCAAGGGTGGGTTCCCATAATTTTTGAAATAAAATATCGCTAATAATTTGTTGTTTTTTTGGGGTGGGGGTGGGTTGGGCCATGCAAGGAGGACCAGGGGTCAGCCCCCCTAAGTTTTGGAATAAAGTAACATTAATAAGTTTTTTCAGTGAGGGTGGGGGTCAATCTTTGAACTATTCTAAAAACCCTCACATAAAAACTTTATATGCCCTAGGGCATAACTTATAACACTTGTCCCCGGGCTCTGGGGGGTTTTGTTGACCCTGGAGGTTTTCTTATCTGATTTTTTGACTTATTTTAACAATATGGCTGGATAAAATTCGATCGGATTAATTTTGTGCAGAGAGGGTAGGGGGGCTAGTTGCCCTCTAGTTCCTTTCGACTCTTAAAAAGAGAACTAGAACCTTCAATATACGATAGAATGAGTCCCCTCCAAAGTTTAAACGACCATTCCTTCCAAATGAACCTTATATGCCCCGGGGCACAATTTACAACACTTGCCCCAGGGTTCTGGGGGGGATGTAAACCCCGGAGTTTTATTATATGATATTTGGTCTATTTTGGAAAAAATGAATATCTCAATAATTCTATCGGACACACTTGGGGAAAAAGGGTTGATGGGGTGGGGAGGGGCTAGCTGTCATCGATTACTTTCGACTCTGAAAGAGGGAACTAGCACTTTCAATTTCTAGTTATTTGATCCCCTCCAAAGCTTACTACCTCTTCCATAAAAACCTTATATGCCCCCCGGGGCATAAGTTACACCCTCCCCCGGGCTCTAATGGGGGTTACGATGACCCCAAAGTTACTTCATCTGATCGTTGGACTATTTCAAAGAAAATGGATATTCCAAAAATTTTGTTTGAATGCATTTGAGGAAAAGAGGGTACATGTGAGAGGGGAGGGGGTAGATACCCCCGATTACTTTTGACTCTTAAAAGGTAACTAGAACTTTCTATTTCCAATAAGAAATAATTTCCAGAACTTTAAACTACGTTGAACAAAATGGCTATCTCAAAATCTTGATTGGTTATGTTTGGGTAAATGATGGGAGTGGGGGGATGATTCTCCCTCCGATTACCTTCAACTATTAAAAAGGACAATAGCCCTCTCGATTTCCAATCGAACGAGCCCTCTTTGAAGTTTTTATGACAAAGCTTTCTATAAAAACATTATTTAACCCCACGGCATAACATACAACCTTTGCCCTGAGGGCTGTGAAGGGACTGTCATCCTCAAAGACATAATTTCTGGACCTTTCAACTATTTTGAACAAAATGGCTATCTCTAAAATTTTGATTGAATAGCTTTGGGGAAATGGTGGGCATGAAAGGGAATTAGTTGCCCTCCAATGACTTTCGACTATTAAAAAGGGCACTAGCCCTTGCAATTTCCAATCGAATGAGCCCTTTTTGAAGTTTCTACGACAACAATTTCTATAAAAACTTTATATGCCCCAGGCCATAACTTACAACCCTTACCCTGAGGGCTGTAGGGGGTTGTCATCCTCAAAGACCTAATTTCTAGAACTTTCAACTACGTTGAGAAAAATGGGTATCTCAAAATTTTGATTGGAAGTGTTTAGGGAAATGGTGGGCGTGAGAGGGGATTAGTTGCTCTTCAATCAATTTCGACTATTAAAAAGAGCACTAGCCCTCTCAGTTTCCAATCGAATGAGCCCGTTTTGAATTTTCTACAACAACACTTTCTATAAAAACCTTTTAGGCCTCCAGGGCATAACTTACAACCCTTTCCCTGAGGGCTGTGGGGGGGGGGGAGGTTTCATCCTCAAAGACCTAATTTCTAGAACTTTCAACTAGGTTGAAAAAATTGGCTATCTCATAATTTTGTTTGGACGTGGTTGGGGAAATGGTGGTGTGAGAGGGGGGTTAGTTGCCCTCTAATCACTTTCTACTACTAAAAAGGACACTGACCCTTTCAATTTCCAATCGAATGAGTCCTTTTTGAACTTTCTATGACAACCCTTTCTATAAAAACCTTATATGCACAAGGGCATAACTTAAAACCCTTGCCCTTAGGGGTTGTGGGGGGTTTGTAATCCTCAAAGACATAATTTTCAGGGTTTTCAACTACGTTGAAAAAAGTGGGCATCTGAAACTTTATATTGGATGTGTTTGGGGAAATGGTGGGCGTGAGAGGGGGGTTAGTTGCCTTTCAATCCCTTTCAAGTAATAAAAAGGGCACTAGCCGTTTCAATTTCCAATCGAATAAGCCCTTTTTGAAGTTTCTACGACAACGCTTTCTATAAAAAACCTTATATGCCCCCAGTGCATAACTTATAGCCCTTGCCCTGAGGTCTGTCGGGGGCTGTCATCCTCAAAAACCTAATTTCCAGAAGTTTCAACCACGTTGAACAAAATGGAGCATGGGGGAGGCTAGCTGCCCTCAAATCACTTTTCACTCTTAAAAACTGAATTACAACTTTCTATTTCCAATCAGGTTAGCCGTCTATGAAGTTTATACGATTATCCTTTCCATAACTACCATATATGCCCCCAGGGCATAACTTACAACGCCTACCCCAGGGCCTTGGGGGGCTGTGTCAACACCGGAGGTTTTGTTATCTGAACTTTGAACTATTTTTAACGAAATTTCTATCTCAAAGTTTTTATATGATGCATTTAGGGCGTGGAGGGGGGGGGGGCTAGTTGCCCTCCGATCTCTTTTGACTCTTAAAAAGTGAAGAAAAACTTTGAATTTCCAATCAAATGAACCCTCTCCGAAGATTATACGAGCATCCCTTCCATAAGAACTATATATGTCCCCAGAGCATTACTTACAACGCCTGCCTTCGGGCCCTGGGGGGTTGCGTTGACACAGGAGTTTTTCTTATCTGACCTTTGAACTATTTTTAATGAAATGGGTATTTTAAAAATTTCATTGGATATGCTTGGGAAAAAAGGGTATGTGGGGGGACTAGTTGCCTATGGATATCTTTTGATGCTTAAAAACTGAACTAGAATTTTTAATTTTCAATCAAATGAACCCTCTATGAAGTATTTACGAGCATCCCTTTCATAAGAACCATACATGCCTTAAGGCATAACTTAGAAAGCCTTCCCCTGGGCCCTGGGGGGCTGTATTGACACCGGAGTTTTTCTGACCCTACCTTTGAACTATTTTAAACAAAATATCTATCTCAAAATTTTCGTCAGATGGGTTTGGAAAACTAAGGCGTGGGGGGGGGGCTAATTGCCCTCGGATCTCTTTTGACTATCAAAAAGTGAGCGCGAAGTTTCAATTTCCAATAAAATGAGCTCTCTCTGAAATTTATACGAGCATTCCTTTCATTAGAGCCATATATGCCCAGGGCACAACTTACAACGCCTGCCCCCGGGCCCTGGGGGGTTGTGTCAACACCTAGTTTTGTTATCTGACTATTGAACAATTTATAACTTAATGGCTATCTCAAAATTTTTATCGATGAATTTGGGGAAAAGGGGCGAGGGGCCTATTTGCCCTCCAATCTCTTTGACTCTCAAAAACTGAACTAGAAATTATAATTTACAATCAAATGAGCCCTCTCTGAAGATTATACGAGCATCCCTTCCATAAGAACTATATATGTCCCCAGAGCATTACTTACAACGCCTGCCTTCGGGCCCTGGGGGTTGCGTTGACACAGGAGTTTTTCTTATCTGACCTTTGAACTATTTTTAATGAAATGGGTATTTTAAAAATTTCATTGGATATGCTTGGGAAAAAAGGGTATGTGGGGGGACTAGTTGCCTATGGATATCTTTTGATGCTTAAAAACTGAACTAGAATTTTTAATTTTCAATCAAATGAGCCCTCTATGAAGTATTTACGAGCATCCCTTTCATAAGAACCATACATGCCTTAAGGCATAACTTAGAAAGCCTTCCCCTGGGCCCTGGGGGGCTGTATTGACACCGGAGTTTTTCTGACCCTACCTTTGAACTATTTTAAACAAAATATCTATCTCAAAATTTTCGTCAGATGGGTTTGGAAAACTAATGCGTGGGGGGGGGGCTAATTGCCCTCGGACCTCTTTTGACTATCAAAAAGTGAGTGCGAAGTTTCAATTTCCAATAAAATGAGCTCTCTCTGAAATTTATACGAGCATTCCTTTCATTAGAGCCATATATGCCCCAGGGCACAACTTACAACGCCTGCCCCCGGGCCCTGGGGGTTGTGTCGACACCTAGTTTTGTTATCTGACTATTGAACAATTTATAACTTAATGGCTATCTCAAAATTTTTATCGGATGAATTTGGGGAAAAGGGGCGAGGGGGCCTATTTGCCCTCCAATCTCTTTTGACTCTCAAAAACTGAACTAGAAATTATAATTTACAATCAAATGAGCCCTCTCTGAAGTTTTTACGAGCATCCCTTCCATAAGAACCAAATATTCCCCCAGAGTACAGATTACAACGCCTGCCCTCGGGCCCTGGGGGGTTGTGTCGACCCCGGATTTTTCGTTATATGGTCTTTGAATTATTTTCAAAATAAATGGCTATCTTAAAGCTCTTATCGGATGGGGTTGAGGAAAAAGGGTATGGAGGCGGGGGGGGTGGGGCTTGGTCCCCTCCAATCTCTTTTGACTCATAAAAAGTAAAATAGAAATTTCAATTTCCAATCAAATTAGCCCTCTTTGAAGTTTATACGAGTATCCCTTCCATAAAAACCATATATGCCCCCAGGGCATAACTTACAACATCTGCCCCTGGGCCCTTGGGGGTGGTGTTAACACCGGAGCTTTTGTTATATGATCTTTAGACTATTTTGAACAAAATAGCTATCTCAAAACTTTTATCAGATTTATTTGGGAAAAAGGGCGGGGGGGGGGGGGGTCCTGGTAACCCTCCGATGTCTTTTGACTCTTAAAAAGTGAACTAGAACTTCCAATTTCCAATCAAATGAGCCCTCTCTGAAGTTTATACGAGCATGTCTTCCATAAGAACCATATATGCCCCCAGGGCATAATTCATAACCCTTGCACTGAAGACTGTGGGGGGAGTGTCCTGCTCAAAGATATAATTTCCAGAACTTTCAACTACGTTGAAAAATATCGCTATCTCAAAATTTTGATTGGATGTGTTTGGGGAGATGGTGGGCGTGGAAGGGGTTTTAGTTGCCTTCCAATAAATTTCGACTGTTAAAATGGCCACTAGCCATTTAAATTTCCAATCGAATGAGCCCTTTTTTGAAGTTTCTACGACAACGCTTTCTGTAAAAACCTTATTTGCCCCCAGGGTATAAATTACAACCCTTGCCATGACGGCTGTAGGGGGGGGGGTCGTCCTCAAAGACCCAATTTCCAGAATTTTCAACTACGTTGAACAAAATGGCTATTTCAAAACTTTAACTGGATGTGTTTGGGGAAAAGGTGGGCTTGAGAGGGGGTTTAGTTGCCCTTCAGTTACTTTCGACTACTAAAAATGGCAATAGCCCTTTGAATTTCAACTCGAATGAGTCCTTTTTGAAGTGTCTACAACAAAGCTTTCTTTAAAGACCTTATATGCCCCCCAGGGCATAACTTACCATCCGTGCCCTAAGGGCTGTGGGGGAGTTTCCTCCTCAAAACCATAATTTCTATCTGGAAATCCACTACATAGAACAAAATGGCTATCTCAAAATTTTTATTAGATGTGTTTGGGGAAATCACTTTTGCCCCTTAAAAAGGCCACTAAAAATCTCGATTTCCAATCGAAAAAGCCCCCTTTGAAGTTTATACGACGACCCCTTCTATATGAAGTGCCAATCGGGGGAAAAAAAAATAATAATAATGAAATATTGAAGCCGTATGACCTTTACTATAGCCAACGCTATAGCATTGGCTCTGATTATTTTTTTTTTCCCGGAGGAGTTTTATATGGAAGAGATTAATACAAACTTCAAAGGGGGCTCATTTGATTTGAAATCGGGAGCTCTAGTGTGCTTTTTAAGAGTCAAAAGTGATCGGAGGGCAACTAGCCCTCCCCCCACCTTTTTTTTAAATTCATCCGATAAAAATTTTGAGATAGCCATTTTGTTAAAAATAGATCAATGATCACATAACAAAAACTCCGATGTCGACACACCCCCAAGGACCCGAGGGCAGGCGGTGTAATTTATGCCCTTGGGGCATAGGCCTATATGGTTTATATGGAAGGAATGCTCGTAAAAACTACAGAGAGGGCTCATTTGATTGGAAAATGAAAGTTTTAGTTCACTTTTTAAGAGTCCAAAGATATCGGAGGGTAACCAGTCCCCCCTTGCCGTATTTTCCCAAATGCATCCGATAAAAATTTTGAGATAGCCATTTTGTTAAAAATAGTTCAAAGATCATAAAACAAAAACTCCGGTGTCGACACACTCCTAAGGGCCCGGAGGCAGGCGGTGTAAGTTATTCCCTTGGGGCATATATGGTTTTTATGGAAGAAATGCTCGTATAAATTTCAGAGAGAGCTCCTTTGATTGGAAATTAAAAGTTCTAGTTCACTTTTTAAGAGTCAAGAGATATCGGAGGGTGACCAGCCCCCCCCCCCACGCCCTTTTTTCCCAAATGCATCCGGTAAAATTTTGAGATAGCCATTTTGTTTAAAATAGTTCAAACATCATTAAACAAAAACTCCGGGGTCGACACAGCCCCCAGGGCCCGGGCGCCTGCGTTGTAAGTTATTCACTGGGGGCATATATGGTTCTAATGGAAGGGATGCTCGTATAAACTTTAAAGAGGACTCATTTGATTGAAAATTGAAAGTTCTAGTTCACTTTTTAAGAGTCAAAAGAGATTGGAGGGCACCTAGCCCCTCCCCATCCATGCCCTTTTTTCCTCAAACCCATCCGATAAGAACTTTGACATAGCCATTTTTTAAAAATAGCTCAAAGACCATTTAACAAAAACTCGGGGGTCGACAAAGCCCCCCAGTGCCCAAGAGCAGGCGTTGTAATGCCATTGGGGAATATATGGTCATTATGGATTGGATGCTCGTAAAAACTTGAGAGAGGGTTCATTTGATTGGAAATTGAAAGCTCTAGTTCCCTTTGGAAGAGTAAAAAGATATCGGAGGGTAACCAGCCTCACGCCCTTTCTTCCCAAATGCATCTGATGAAAATGTTGAGATAGCTGTTTTGTTAAAAAAGTTCAAAGATCCTATAACAAAAATTACGGTGTCGACACAACCCCCCAGGGCCCGGGGGCAGGCGTTGAAAGTTATGCCCTAGGGGTATATATGGTTCTTATGGAAGGAATGCTCTTATAAACTTCAAAGAGGGTTCATTTGATTAGAAGTTGAAAGTTCTAGTTCATTTTTGAAGGGTCAAAAGAGATCGGAGGGAGCCTTGCCCCCCCCCCTCCATGACCATTTTTCCTCAAATCCATCTGATAAGAACTTTGAGATAGCCATGTTTTTAAATAATTCAAAGACCATATAACGAAAACTATAGGGTCGACAAACCCCCGAGGGCCCGAGGACAAGAGTTGTAAGTTATGCTCTGGGGGAATATATGGTTTTTATGGAAGGGATTCTCGTAAACATTCTAGAGAGGGCTCATTTGAATAGAAATTGAAAGTTCTAGTTCATTTTTGAGAGTCAAAAGAGATTGTGGGGTAACTAGCCCCTCCCCACACCCCTTTTTCCCAAATGCATCCAATAAAAATTCTGGCACAGCCATTTTGTCAAAAACTGTTCAAAAGTCAGATAACAAAAACTCAGGTGTTGACAAAACCCCCAGGGCCCGGGGGTTGGCACTGTAAGTTATGGCCTGGAGGATATATGGTTCTTATGAAAGGGATACTCGTATAAAATTCACAGAGGGCTCATTTGATTGGAAATTGAAAGTTCTAGTTCATTTTTTAAGAGTCAAGAGATTGAAGGGTAACTAGTTCCCCCCCCCCCGACGCCCTTTTTCTCCAACCCCATCCGCTACAAATTTTGAGATAGCCCTTTTCTGAAAATGGTTCAAAAATTATATAACAGAAGCTCTGGTGTCGACACAACCCCCCAGGGCCCGAGGGATAGGTTTTGTAAGTGTGTTCATAGGGGCGTATATGGTTCTTATGAATCGGCTCATTTAATTGGAAATTGAAAGTCATAGTTCACTCTTTAAGAGTCAACAGATATCCTAGGGCAACTAGCCCTCCGATAAGAACTTTGAGAGAGCCATTTTTTCAAAATGATTCAAAGATAATATAATGAAAACTCAGGGGTCGACAGAAACCTTCTGGGCCCGGGTTAGGTGTTGTAAGTTATTCCCGGCGGGCACATTTAGCTATTATGGAAGGGATACTCGTATAAATTTCAGAGAGGGCTTATTTAGTTGGAAATTGAAAATTCTAGTTCAGTTTTTAAGATTCATAAGAGGTCAGAGGGCAAATACCCCCCCCCCCCACGCCTCCTTTTTTCCCAAATGCCCCCGAAAAAAATTTTGATATAGCGATTTTGTTAAAAATAGATCATAGGTCAGATAACAAAAACTCTGGGTGTTGACACGACCCCCCAGGGTCCGGGGACAGGCACTTAAAGTTGTGCCCTGGTGGCATATATGGTTCACATGAAAGGGATGCTCGTATAAACTTCAGAGAGGGCTCATTTGAATGAATATTGAAAGTTCTAGTTCAATTTTTAAGAGTCAAAAGAGAGCGGAGAGCAACTAGCCCTGCCTCCCGCGCCCTTTTTATTGCAAGCCCATCCGATACAAAGTTTGAGATAGCAATTTCTTGAAAATAGTTCAAAGGTCCGATAACAAAACCTCCGGTTTCGACACAATGCCCCAGAGTCCGGGGGGCAGGCGTTGTAAGCTATGTCCTGGGGCCGTATATAGTTATTATGAAAGGGAAGCTCGTATAAACTTCGGAGAGGGCTTTGCAATTAAAAGTTCTAGTTCAGTTCCTCAGAGTCAAAAGAGTTCGACGGGCAACTAGCCCCTCCCCCCTTCACCCCTTTTTCTTCCCTAAACCCATCCGATACAAATTTTTTAGGCAGCCATTTGGTTAAAAATAGTTTTCAACATCATATATTAAAGCTCCAGGGTCGACACAACCCCCCATGGGCCCGGGGACAGGCATTATAAGTTATGCCCTGGGTGCATATATGGTTCTTATAGAAGGGATGCTCTTATAAACTTCAGAGACGGCTCATTTGATTGAAAATGGAAAGTTCTAGTTCACTTTTAAAGAGTAAAAATAGATCAAAAAGCAATTAGCCCCCCACGCCCTTTTTCCATAAACCCATCCAATAAAAATTTCAGATAGCCATTTTATTTAAAAATAATTAAAACATCAGATAATAAAAACTCCGAGGTGGACACAATCCCATTTTTTACTTTGATATTGTTACTTTGATACTAGTTTTGATACTTTAATGAACATTTGATTTTGAAAAAAAGTTTGATTTTGAAATAAGGTATTTTTAAAAACTTTTTGCAATCAAAACGAATCAAAATTAATTAAAAAAAAATTCCAAAAAGAAGTTTTTCAAAGAAAAGTAAAAGCTATTTTAAACTTAAGGTAACCAGATACAAATATCTGTTAAAATTCAAACTCAAAACGACCAGAAATTACTATTAAAGAATAAATGAAACCCAGAATCATAGCAAAAACATACAACAAGTAATAATATAAATGAATAAATAAATCTTAAAGCGAGTAAAGCTTAAATTGAGTATACAAATGTAGCTTGAAACGAAAAAAAAATATTTTGCTATTGAAGTAAAATGAAACCCAAAACGAACAGAAATTAAATAAAGAATCAATACAAACAAACATACAATAGATACTAACGTAAATGAATAAATAAATCTTAAAACGAGTGAAACTTAAACTGAATATGCAAATCAAGCTTGAAACGAGCAAAAATCACTACAAGCAAGAGTTTGGGTATCGCCTCCTTCTCTTACAGTAAAAGTCTAAAACCTACTGGGTCATGGCCCTTACACTGAAAACTATATGTGTCTTGAACAGTCTTGGAAAGTATAAACAAAATCAAATTGAATATTTGATATATAATGATATTAATTGGTTAAAGATCCATCAGTTCAAGATTTTATTTTCATTTTCAGTTTTATTTTCATTTTCAATGGTGTAAGAACTGGAAATGAAAACATTTGTAATATATTCTCTTCCGGTGAAGCGCCAATGACGCAATAGTCTTTAGATTTTTATAGTTACGGAAGGGGACAATTTTAGGGGTATTGGACAATTTTAGAAGAACTCATAAATTAAAATGAATATTTGATGTATAATGATATTAATTGCTGAAAGCTCATCAGTTTAAAATTTTAAGGTAAGTTTAATGTTTAATTTTAATATTAAGTACAAAAGAAAATGTTTGTAATACAATTCATTTTCAGTAAAGCGCCAATGACGCATTAGGTTTTAGACTTTTACAGTGAGAGAAGGAGGCGATACCCAAACTCTTGTTTGTAGTAATTTTTGTTCGTTTCAAGCTTGATTTGCATATTCAACTTAAGTTTCACTCGTTTTAAGATTTATTTATTCATTTGCATTAATACCTATTGCATGTTTGTTGACATTGATTGTTTATTTAATTTCTGTTCGTTTTAAGTTTCATTTATACTTCAGTAGCAAATTTTTTTTTCTTTTTAAGCTTGATTTTCATATTCAATCTAAGCATTACTCGCTTTAAGATCTATTTATTCATTTCAATTATTACTTGTTGCATGTTTTTTGCTATGACCGTTTATTTAATTTTTGTTCGTTATGGGTTTCATTTATTCTTTAATAGTAATTCCTGGTAAACTTGAGTCCAATTTTTAACTGGTATTTGTATCTGCTGAGCTTAAGTTTAAAATGGCCTTTACTTTTCTTTGAAAAACTTCTTTTTCGGAAAGTTTTTTTTTTTTTAGTTAATATGAGTCAATGGACTGAATACATTATTCTTCTCCCAAAGATTTGCAAAACAAATTTCTATGTTGGATCTCCTCTGCTGCATGTTCACCGGTAGATACCAGAAAAAGCCAAAATAATATCGTTTTCGATGTCGATATTTACCTTTCGATATCGATATTTCTTGTGATATATCGATATCGATATCTAATATCATCCAACCCTAGATTTAAGCAGCCTGTGCGTTATGCTTCATTAAACGACAAATATACCAATATTTAGGGAAAAACCATATTTTTTCAAAAGAGAGACGTACTTTTTTAGTGAAAATGCGCTGAAAGCTCCACTTTACCAGTGACAATGCGCCGAATAAACGATATTACCCCTCAAAGAAAACTTCAATGCGTAAACACCTCAAAAAAGCGCCGAAATGGCGCAAATACGCCCCCATCTTGCAACCCTGATCGAAGGTAAGGCACGTCCGAAAACCGAGTAAAACAGGTGGAGGGTATCTTCCAAAGAATCAGTGCTGTTTAGAGCTTCAGAGGCATGAATTCTTACAAACTGGTGCTGTTTAAAACAGTTAATGGTAGGTCGTCCCATTAGTGAATGATACTCTAAAGAACGAGAGTCTGGACATAACGGATCCATCGAAAGAATTTCCATCTTTTGCTTGTCCAAAATATAGTAAATCTATTAAGTTCAAGCTTTAAGAGTTATTAGCTTCAATAATTTTTGCAGAGTTTTAGAAAAATGGAAGACCTCCCCCTCAACAGAAGAGATCTGACCTTGGTAATAACTTACACCATTAAAATTGGGATTCTCACGGACCCACCGCCATTTTCAAGCCATTAATACTGTAATATAGAATTTGCAATATTCTTATCACGTTTGAGTTTTGTTTTTGCTCGATTTTTCTTTTTTTTTCTGTTTAGAAGGGAAGATCGTATTAAACGACTGGTCATAGAATTTCTGCAGAACAGATCTGGCAGACAGATCTGGATGAAAGATGGCCCCACAAGAATTTTTCAGGTACCCTCATTACTAGTTTTTCTTCTTTTTTTCACTCTTTTCTTATAATAAATTTGTCAATATGGTCAATTATTGGGACCCTTGTCACATTCCCCCCTAGGACTTTGCTTATTGTCGCCCTTGTCACATTGTCCACCCCCCAAGATTTTTCTCTAGATCCGCCCCTGAGTGAAACCTGGTGTCACGTCAAAATTTCAAGCTAGATCGCAGAGTTTGAAATATAAAGAAATAAATCTATGAAGGCAACACGAAACAAAATATGAATAAAAAACAGGCGCTGTCTGTAAGTCCTTGGCTATATCGAACCTCAATATGTGAAAAATAAGAAGCAAAATACCGTTCCACAAAAATTAGGGCTGGAATAAGGGGATAAAAACCTGGTTGCTTCTCTTTGTGAAGCCCAAAATGGGAAATGCAGATATGCTGCTAGTCCTGGTAATTTCCTCAGTTCATTTTATTCTTAGCTTTGGTGTACCTTCCCTGGAAAGTTTCAATCGAGGGGTTTACTGGGATTACTTCTGCTGAGAGGCTATTCCAGTTGGCAGCAGATCATCGGGCGAAGCTTATTTTTAGGTATACTTGAGGGGGGTGTATCCTTCTCAGGGTAGTCCTGGCGGGCTTGGTTTCGAAGAGTTTCCCTTAAAGACTTTGCTCTTTCAGGAAACGACTTCCGTGAGTCCTCTGATAGAGGAGAATCCATGTATTTGTAAAAGATCGACATAGTTGCCAAGTTGAAACGATCATGGATCGAATGCAGAGACTCTGCATCAGGATTTCGAGAATTTACTGCAAGAGCTGTTTGATTCTGAAAAAGTTGGAAAGGAGCGATATGGCTTTTTGGAGCACAGGCAGAAAGAAGGCATATATAATCCACGACTGGTCTGGTGCACGACGGGAAGGAGGCAAGATCGACTAATCAGAGAGGAGACTTGTAAATCTTTGGATAACTCGTAGCGTCCCGGAGCAGGGGGGTGTCATTCTACCGATGTGTTCAACCCATGTGAAATTTGAAAAAAAAAGACTCCAAGAAGTTGTATTGGATGTTAATCTTATTATTGCCTCTCCTTTGCCGAGCGAGTCTTCATCTGAGAACGAGTCTTCAGACTTTGCATTCTCTAATGCATTTTTTCGATGCATTAAAGCTCGCATTAAAGCACGCATCCGCCCATAGCTCGATTTTTCGAAGTTGGCCTGACATTATTCTTGAGGTTCACTGGGATCCTTGCCTTTCACTATGGAGATCATTTCACCGTACCATAGTAGTGAAGCTTCACCGCAAGATTATCCCGTAGGTCATTTGTGAATACGAGGATAAGAGTTGGCCCAAGAATAGTTCCTTGGGGTTCTCCCCATAATACTGCATGTTGTTTTAAAATAAAACCATCGATTAGAAATTGAGAGGACTAGTACCTTTTTGATTAGTCGAAAGTGATCAGAGGGCAAATGCCCCTCCCCTACGCCCATCAATTCCCCAAAAACTTTCCATACAAATTTTGAGATAGCCATTTTGTTCAGCGTATCAAAAAGGTCTGGAAATTATGTCCTTGAGGATAACAAATCCCTCCAGTCCTCAGGGCAAGGGTTGTAAGTTATGCCCGGGAGACATATAAGGTTTTTATATAAACCGTTGTCGTAGAAACTTCAAAAGGGCTCATTCGATTGAAAATTTAAACGGCTAGTGCTCTTTTTAATAGTCGAAAGTGATTGGAAGGCAACTAACACCCCTTCTACACCTACCATTTCCCCGAAATGGTGGACAAAGTTAAAACTTTCCGATCGTGAGCCGGTCTCCCATCCATGCATCGGAGCGAAGGTTTGTTGAATATTGAAACGTAAATATCGATATCAGAAACGAGATTTGGAAATTTCTGTTTATTTCCAGCTTTCTCAACAATCTACCAGTGAGCATTCAGCAGAAAATTTTCAACATACGAAAAGTTCTCGTTAATATCTTGTATAAATTTCAAGTTCTGGGGGGGAGCCCCGGCACGCGGCAGGCTTCTGTATATAGATTCTCATTGTCGCTTGCCTTCTAACTGCAGACAATTTGAGCCTGTTCTTGATATCATGACAACACCACAGGTTCGATACTGCCGCGCTTAGAAAAATACGAATTTCTTAAAGTTGTAAACTATTTAAATCGTTTTGTGGCCAGAAATGTTCATTTACTAGTTTTAAGAAGAAGAAAAAACAATATAGCCGGTTTTGAGGCCGGGCCCCGGCATGGCTACGCGATAGGCTTGTATATATTAATTCTCATTGTCACTTATCTAGTAACCGCTGACAATGTCAGCCTCTTCTTGATGTCATGGCGTCGCTATAGGTTCGATACAAGCACCATGGGAAAATGCAAATTGTTCCTTAAAGTTGTGACCATTTTAGATCGTTTTTTTGGCCAGAAATGTCAATATTCAGTTAAGGAAAAAAATTATGTAGCCGATTTTGAAGCCGAGTCCCAACACTTGGCATGTTGCTACTCTTTCCTCGGGAAAATTGAGGGCTCCCCAGGGAACACATAGAACGTTGAAGGGTCCCAATGACTTGTAATAAACAGTTGTTACATTACCATTACAATTCCTTTATCCAACGTATATACATAGCTTTGTGGAAAAATCAAATTATTGGATAGGCCTACCTTGTTATAGTACGGTAGATGAATGTGTGCTTCTTGATCAGAGGTTTGCGGGTTCAATCCGGTCTGTGGTTAGGCATAAATTCTTTTTTAGTTTCTTCTTTACAAGCTGTCTATTAGCTACGGTATCACTTGTTCTTTTATTGTTGACTGAACATTTCTTCGCATGAACTTTCCAAACCCAATAATCATCCAAATCATCTTGAAAAGCAGCTATGTGAGGGTCTAAGATTTCGTTTTTTTCTTTTTTAAGGTTTTTGAGTTAAACCTTAAAAGGTTTTTGAGTTAATACTGAGCCATGTTTCTTTTATAATGTTTCGTTCGTCATAGACGAAATTCCGATAATTTATTAAGTTCATTTTGTTGCGTTGAAAACTGTAAGCTTACTGGCGGCTTCGCCACCGGGCCCCGGTACTCGGCACGCTCCTATGTATGGATTCTTATTCTCACTGGTCTTCCAACCGCAGACAATTTGAGCCTTTTTTTGATGGCATGACGTCCTCACAGGTTCGATACAGCCACCCTGAGAAAAATACAAGTTTCTTAAAGTTGGGACATATCTAGATCGTTTTTGTGGCCAGAAATGTTAATTTGCCAGTTTTAAAAAGAAAAAAACTATGTAGCTGGTTTTGAGGCCGGGCCCGGGCATGGCTACGTGACAAGCTTGTATATATTGACTCTTATTGTCACTTATCTTGTAACTGCAGACCATGTGATCATCTTGTTGATGTCATGGCGTCACCGTAGGTTCGGTGCAACAACCATGGAAAAAATACAAATTCTTCCTTAAAGTTGTGACCTTTTTAGATAGTTTTATTGGCCAGAAATGTCATTGTGCCAGTTAAGAAAAAAAAAACTATGTAGCCGATTTCGAAGCCGGGCCCCTACACTCGGCATGTTGCTAGTTACGATTCATTTATCCAACATACATACACAATTTTGTGGAAAAATCAATTGTTACAGTACGGTGGATGAAAGTATGCCTCTTGATCAGAGGTTTGCGGGTTCAGTCTTGTCTGTGGTTAGGGATAAATTCTTTTTTAGTTTCTTCTTTACATGTTGTCTATCAGCTGCAGTATCAGTGTTCTTTTATTGTTGACTGAACATTTCTTTATATGAACTTTCCAAACCCAATAATCATCCAAATCATTTTGAAAAGCAGCTATCCGAGGGTCTAAGATTTGTTTTTTTCTTTTTTAAGGCCTTTGAATTGTAGTAATCCATTGTTAGGTATAGGTTGTTCATTTGCCCTCTAGGCGCTATGGAACTACTTAAAACGCTTTTTGTAAATAGACTAATTACCTTTGGTATTTTATACTGAGCCATGTTCCTTTTGTAATGTTTCATTCGTCCTAGACAAAATTCCGGTAATTCATTAAGTTCACTTTGTTGTTTTGAAAACTGTAAGCTTACTGGCGGCTTCGCCACCGGGCCTCGGCACTCGGCACGCTCCTATATATGGATTTTTATGTGTTGAAAACTGTAAGCTTACTGGTTTTTATTCTGTCGTATCTCTCTTTTTATGCTATAAGTGGATTTAACCTAACAGAAAATAAAAATTCTTTTAAAATTTTCAGGTATTTGTCTAGTATCAATTAAAAATTGTAATTTTTGATGAAACACCATAAATTTTTTTGCAGCTTACATGTATCTTGTCAATCATTTATTCCTTGTGTAGTTTTGTCTGCATCATAGACACTTAAAAGGATACAACAACTACTGAGGCAAATGTGACGTATGTATTCTTTTAGAATGTATTCATAAATATGACGTCATCTAAATAAATGTTTTTTCGAAAAATTAAGGCTCTTAACGAGTTTTCTCAAACTTCTGACCTATCGAGATCGTTTTTTTAGACCAGAATATCCCAAGATACAAGTTTTCCCGAAAAAAAATGGAGCCGTTTTCGAGAAAAAACAAATAAAAAATAAATATACAATTATTACTCGTTAATAATAATAGTATAAATATATATATATATATATATATATATATATATATATATATATATATATATATATATATATATATATATATATATATATATATATATACATATACATATAAACCCCAAGAGATATATGGGCTGTGGCAAATTCTTAAGAGAAACTATTCGGCACAGTTCGAGTGTTTCGTAAATCCGAAACTATTCGAGTGTTTCAAAGTCCACTTGTTTTGATTTTTTTTTTCTTTTTTCTTAAGGGATAGTCCTGACACTATTTAAATAAGTTAAACATATTTATATCAATACATTCCTCTTGTAACTATGGAAAAATTTTACACTTTCAGTTCTTTTTATGTCCAAACTCACTTGCGAAAAAAAGTGTGATTTATGAATTCTTATCAAGGAGACTGTGGATATCTTAGAGAAATGTATTATATATTAGTTCCAGAGCGGGTGTTTTTTTTTAAGCTAGTAAGAACCCCTTCCCGCCCATTTCCACGCAGACGCGTTGCATAGCTAAGAAATCACGCATTAGAGCTATTTAAGGATTCTAAATGTGTAGAATCGTTTACTAGTCATTTCCTGGGAAAGGAACATTTTTTTAAAATACCATCATAGGCTATGACATATGTAATCAAGTAATCATGAAGGTAATCAAGCCGTTGTGACTAAGGTAATTAAGCATTTTTAGGAGAACTGTATCCACGATAGACTGTGTCTAGTGCTACTTAGGCTTTGAAGTTGTGAGTTCGGAGTCTGCTTAGCAAACATACCAGTTGATTGATATTCACGAATGCCGACTTTATCCTTTTCATCATCCCGCTGGTCTCCAAACCAGGCGTCTCCAAGCCCGTTGGTCTCCAAGCATCTGAAATCAAGCCACCTTACGTTTATGTAAAAAAGTTAAACCAGTCACGATATATTGGGACTGTCATCATTAGGGATATTCTCGTCCTGGTACCCTAATAAGACCTAATTTCACCCACACTTTACAAAATATTATTACGAGCCTGGCTCTGATAATGAAAAGCCTACCATCTGTTAGCGCAACATTTAAATTCAGACTAATGTAATAGTATTTGAGTACTTGGAGAAATGGGCATTTCTTTAAAATAACTATCAAGTATTTGTTTTACTGACGATATTAGAAAGCCCCAGATTAGGGTGATGACTGAAAAAACACTATTATATATTGGACTAAGAATGGTATTTAGGTTTCAGGTAACAATTGTTTTCAACAATATTTGTAACCCAAGAGCTTTTTGGAAACCAAACTTGGTTTAGGAGAAAGGGAGTCTAAACACTCCATAGAAGAAATGTAGAATTTACAACGTTAAGGCGGCCGAGAATCCTGAAAGCAAATACCAACTCCTAAACTTACTCAAATTTTTTTTTTATCCCCGGACACAACGCCAATGAGAAAAGAGCGAATACGGTGATATTGCCCGAGTGGGACTAACCTTACGATGCCGATTTGGTTTGTCAATGTTGCAAGATGAAGCTTGACGTCGGAATTACACTGCACCACCATACCCTGCTCCCGTTTAGTCACGTGTTACGAAGACCAGAAGAATACTGGCAAAAACGTCACTGCGCTACAAGCCGCTTTCAGGATAGAAGAAGCTTCAGGATGGAAAAATTATCTGCCCGCAGAGTCACGATCGAGCAAAGTGGAAATTGACCGTCTGCACCGTCCTCCCGTCAAAAAGAGCTACCACCCAGCTTCTTTTCTGGCTCAAGGACATGTAAAATAAAGTAAGTTTTAACTGCAAGTTGTCTTACGTAACTGGAAGTTGTTTTATAGATACACAAAAAGAAGAAAAAAATTGGTGAAAAGGTGGAACCGAGGAACCATCTAAAAGGAACCACCAACCTCTCCTGCTGCAACCTCTTCTTTGAGTGACCTGACAAGGTCCCAGCTAGACATGACAACCCTATGTGGGATAGAAGCAGGACTGTATCCAAGAGCTTAATTAGGGGGGGAGGGGGTTAAAGAACAGGAAATATATTATTTCAGTCTAAAAGACCGAAAAAACTTAAATTGTAAATTGTACATTTTTGCTGCATTTTTTGGAAGAAGGGAGCTCAAAGTCCAAACCTTATATACAGTCTTTAGTGGGTGTAAATTGAATTTCTTTCATCGGGTTTATTTTTCTTCGTAGCTAGGGGGCAAGGGGGTCGGCTGTCTCCGGCTGGAGCTTCTGTTGGGATGCCAAACTGATTCTTTTTTAGACTAAGAATTTCTGAATTTCTGTGTGGTTATTTTGCAAATGTAGGAAAAAGACTTTGCGATCAAGCGCGGGCTAAACTACGCACATCTGCGAGTTTTGGATGTATCTTTGAAAGACAGCCTGCAAGTGAGAATTCCTTTGAGTTTGCAAGATATTCGGAACGGGAAGTGGCACTATTCCTGGCTACGATGAAGTCAAGCTCTAGCGGGATGGATGAATTTTCGCTGAAACTCATAAAAGCCGCAAAAACAAGTGTCTTACCTGTCTTGACGCACCTTATCAACCTTTCTCTAGATCTTGGAGTCTTCCCGGAAGCACTAAAGATTGCAAGAGTGGTTCCTCTTCATAAAGGAGGGAAAAAAGATGACCCACCGAATCGAAGACCTATATCTATTCCCCATTTATCTCTAAGTTATATGAGAAAGTGGTACATACCCAGTTATGTTATTATATTGAAAAGAATAAAATTGTAATGGAGAATCAATTTCGGTTCAGAAAAGGGCTATCTACGGATATAGCAGTTCTGAAATTGATTGATTCGATTAGTGATGCATTTGAAGCTGGTCTCATACCCGCAGCTGTGTTTTTGGATATGAAAAAAGCGTTCGATGTTGTGGACCACTCAGAGCTTATTCAAGCTCTTGACTCAATTGGGATGAAGGTTTCGAGCCTGGAGTGGTTTTCATCGTATCTAAACAATCGGTATCAGGTAGTTCAGAATGGGTCATTTTTATCTTAAAAAAACAAATTAGAGTGCGGGGTCCCACAAGGGTCAATCCTGGGACCCCTACTTTTCATAATTTTCATTGATCGAGTGAAACATTACCTGTCAGAGGCTGGTGTCATCCTGTTTGCCGATGACACTTTGCTCTTTCTGGCAGCGCCTTCACTTGATGTTTTGTATAATAAAATTAATAATGCAGTTTCTGAATTTCTAACTTTTTCTCAGCAAAATATGTTAACCCTAAACTTTTCTGAAACTTATTTCATGATATTTTCTAGATTTTCGTCTAGTGCTGGAAATGACCATATCACGGTTCAAGAAAATGTGATAAAGAGAGTAGCAACAACGAAATATTTGGGGTTTTTAACTGATGAAAACTGTTGTGGAAAAACCATTCAAGTGCAATAGCTGAAAAATTAAGCAGAGGTCTTGGGGTGATGCGAAGAATTAAAAATCTTGTCCCAAAAAAGATCCTAAAAATGATTTATTTTTCTATATTTTATCCATATATTAGCTACGGATGCTCTATATGGGCAAGTAATTTTGTAACATGTTTCAAAAGAGTACAAAAACTTCAGAATAGAGCTGTAAAATTAGTATCGGAATTTGATGATTCTGATGAGGTTCCTGCCAATGAACATTTTAAAAAGAATAAGTTAATGGATGTATCCCAAATTTGAGATTACCAAGTCGCGATTTTCTCGTATGAATATTTGAGTCAGCTGCTCACACCTGCTTTTGAAAATCTTTTTACTTTTAATAGAGACCGTCATGATCATAATACAAGAAAAGCTGATAACTTAACTCATGAGCTTAGGAGCACCACTCGGGAGTAGAGTAGTAAGTTATACTTCTACTGCTGCTATAGGAATTACCATGCTATTCTACCGCTGCTATAGGAATTCCAATACTATTTGCTTGATGCTGTACACCTTTTTAAAGAGAGTCAGTACTCCCTCACACGGTATACACTACAGTTTCACGTGCACATTGCAAAAAGCGAGCAAACCTATAAAGTGGTCAAACACGTTTTGAAACTATAGTCAGGATTGTATAAGACAATCAGACTGGTTATTGCTATATATTTCAAACTTAAATGGAATTTCACAAGAATATGCAGTACAGTTTCACGTGGACCTTTTAAAAAGCTGGCAAACCTATAAAGTGGTCAAACACGTTTTGAGAGTATAGTCGAGATTCTATGACACAACCAGACTGGTTTTTGAGGCAACACCCATTTTTTAGGGCCAATCAGAGACAGCGGAGGTTACTCCATATACGATAACTTGATTGGTAATTGGATTCAAATAAAAAGGAGTGATTTTCATTCGGCCTTGAGATTTTGTATATAATGGCCATGCGTTACGATTAAATTCTCATAAGGTTCTAACATACCATGGATAAAACATCTGATATTATTGACTTTGAAGATGTGGCTACTTCGATTTATAATGTAAGTACAGTTTACTAAATTTTCTTAATTTATTTCCAAATAACATAATTTTACATAGTCATCCCTCCAGTAAATTCAAATTTCAGGGGGCATAGCCCTCCCCCCAACAATACAAACTCTACAATATGATGATTATAGTCGCTAGAAAGCATAAAATACGCTCTTTTTTTCCCATTATGTAAACCCCATCTCCCCCTCCCCTCTGTTTACAAGTTTAATTCATTACAAATAATTCTTTCGGTCAAAAATGTCCTTTTTCCGTTCATGCTTTTAAAATGTGCTTTCTTTATTGGCTTAAATAAAACCACCTGTGTTTATAATCCTGTTACAGAAAAAGGGTCGGTTTTAGTAACAGACTTCACACGCTTTTCTTATCGGCATAAAATAATCCCACATGTGTTTGTGTAATTCAAGACACTTTGAAAAATAGATTGTTTTTTGGCCAAATTAGACGAGATAATCTATTTTCAATTGTATTTGATGAAAGCAAATGGATTTCACAGATTATTAAGAGGCTTTTACAAAAATATAAGGCGGAGAAGGGGGCAATGTATCAACTCTAACACCTTCGTTGTAAGGTGAAAAACAAACTATTTCTTCGCATGAAAAGTAAGGGGGGAGGGGGGATTCTTTGTGCAGACACGTATACCCTTTGACAAGAAAACTAATGTGGTCATTCCGACACGCAACACTGAAGTTTAGTGTTTGGTTAGCTTTTAATTATAGCATATTTATGGTTGACTATTTTTAGATCTATATTTCAAATCATTGTATTGGATTTGATGCAGCGGGGGTACTAATTTTTTTTCTGTAAAAAGAGGAATCGTTTTTCCATACTAAATTTTGTCTTCTTTTTAAGGACAATTTTGAAGAATGCGTGCCTCCCCCTCTAAAGAGAGCTAAGCTTAATGGCGCTACTCCAATGCAACAACTGGAGATAGCTTGCCCATCGAGAACCACCCACATCCCTTCCAGACTGACGCTGCCTGCCCAAGCCCCATCCGTGCAAGCCCCTATGCAGCCAGGTAGAAAGCTGAAAAGAGAGTGGATGGCTGCTCACATGTTGGTGAGCCCCGCTGCTCCAACCCCCCAATCCAGTGACATCGCAGCCGCCACCACATCTATGCAAGAAACGGATGTCACCGTCCGATCTATCCCCCATCATGATTTGCCAGGACTATCCGGCACTCAACTGCAGTCTGAATTTGGGAATGTGAGCATTTTACCTCTACCTTCTACCTGATTATAGAAATATCTACCTATTTCTTTCCAACTTTTTTTTAGTCTTTTCTTTTCGCCATTTTTTCAACACTGTAAAAGTGTGTGTCAGAGATATTAAAATGTTATTTTCGCTATAATATTAATCCCCCACCCAACCATTGTTTTAAATTTCTCTGCTCCCTCCCCTCAGAGATATCTAAATGCTAGGAGGGGAAATTAAGTTTTGAGGGGGGGGGGTGTGTAAAAAATGATACTTATTTAATACCCCGGTAAACATCTGGCTTAAAATGCTTCAGGAGAAATAAGGCTTTTGCTTCTTTCTGAACTAATCGCAGTTCCTTGACAAATATTTTTATAATGTACTTTACTTTATTGCGATTACAAATAGTAGATTTGTAAACGGCTAGATTTGTAGGAAAAGGAATCTGCTTCTAGTCTGATCGCTATTTTTTATGGATGGCTAGATTTGTAGGAAAAAAGAGTCAGTTTTTTTTTTAATGAAGTATTAAGACAATTATTGACTTTATTTTTTTTACCATATTTTATTGCTATTAGTCAAACGTTGCGATGTGTGTGCGCGTGTGTGCGCATGTGTGTGTGCGTATGTGTGTGTGCGAACGCGTCTGTGTGTGTGTGTGTGTGTGAACATGTGCGTGTGTGTGTGTGTGTGAAACTGTGCGTGTGTGCGTGTGCGTATGTGCGTGTGCGCGTGTGTGTGTGTGTGTGCGTATGTGTGTGTATGCTATTAACCTTACAGAGGCAATTGTTGTAAAAAAACAACACTGTACTTTTCGAGCTTTGACTGCCATCTTGCTGTAAAAAAAATACTGCTTTTATCAACATCTTTCGATGGGGCTGAAAGATGGCAGTCGATTGATACCTTCGGGGAGCTGCTGTGTGACATGTGGCCTAAACAGTGAGTCACCAAACCAAGGGATAAGAAAAACGAATGAATAGGTAAGCAATTTCTAAGCTAGAAACTGGAAACAAAACGAAAAGGTTGGAGATTCCTTGCATGTCATATGTGTATAAAATATATACCGTTTAGAATTACTGTAGTTGAAATTCACGAAATGTGCAAGAATTTGGATCAGTAGCAAGATAAACTTCCTCCTGTTGTAAAAATACAACATCAGACGATCGTGGCTCAAAATTATGAAACAAACAACTAAATAAGAAAATAAAAAGGGTGAAGAAAACAATATAATTTTACATCAGCTATTATGTGGGAGGAGTCCCTCCTACATAGTAGCTCAAACCACCCCTCAGGAATGGTGGATCATTGAGTAGACAGGGTATTTCATATGTCTAATTTTTGTTTTCTTTCTAGATGGCGGAATCTTACGACAGACTAAGAAAACGAGCTCAAAATCGCCGAATTGACGCAGAAGAGGCGGCCAAGTATATTTTTGACATTCGAGAAGACGTGTTGTCTGATTTGTCCGACGATGATGATGACAATGATCCAGACTTCCTGTCTTCAGAAGATCTTATCGATGATCCTGATGCAGACTTGTTGCCTCTACTGGACAATCTCCACTTCTTCTTGGAACAGCATGACGTGGAGGCTAACACTGAACCCAGTACGATGACTCGGGGGAAACTCCACCCTCCAGTCAGCAACAGCAACCGGTAACAACAAGTACTAGAAAATCAAAGAAGAAATCGAAAGTCCAAGAAAAATTCGACTGGAGAAAAGCAGAGATAGAAAAAGTTGATCTGTCTTGGAAAGGAGAGCCTCGCCAAGTTCCGGGCATCTTGGAGACTCCACTGAAATACTTCCAAAAATTCTTTGACGATGAACTTCTTGAGCTGATAGTTGAACAAAGTAACGTCTTTGCACTTCAAACTGAGGGATGCAACCTCTGCCTCACTGCCGAAGACCTAAAAGTTTTCATGAGTATTATTCTATTATTTGGAGTGCTAAAAGTTCCCTATTATCGAATGCACTGGGAAGCAGCAACCAGATACCCTCAAATTGCCGACAAGATGGGCCGACAAAGGTTTGACAAGATCAAACGTTTTCTTCATTTCAACGACAACAATAAAGCTAAGAAACCTGGAGAACAAGGATTTGACAAGCTATACAAGATTCGACCCGTCCTGAGTCATATCCGTTCCAAGTTTCTTGAAGTCAGCCCCGAAGAACACCATTCCAATTGACGAGCAAATGATTCCTTTCAAGGGGCGAAGCAACTTGAGACAATATCTACCAAAAAAGCCGACGAAGTGGGGAATAAAAGTGTTCACAAGAGCCGGTGTGTCAGGTTTTGTATATGATTTTGAAGTTTACCAAGGGAAGGGCACTCTTGTTGAAGATGACATAGAGCCAGATCTTGGAGTCGGAGGCAACATAGTTTTACGTCTGATGAGTACCTTGCCAGAGAAAATGAACTACAAGATTTACTTTGACAACTGGTTTTCGAGCTGAAACTAATGAGTTTGCTCAAAATTAAAGGATTGCCTTGTATTGGTACGTTGAACAAAGCGCGACTGAAGGGCTGCTCGCTCCTCACAGATGGTGAAATGAAGAAACGAGAGAGAGGAACGTCAGATTACAGGACTGACATTCATTCTGGCGTTATTGCAGTGAAATGGTTAGATAACAACACGGTTTGCTTGGCTTCAACGTATGCAGGAATAACGCCACAGGATACGTGCAGACGCTGGAACGTTAAGGATAAATCCAGGGTTGAAGTTTCTTTGCCAGCCATTGTTTATGAGTGCAACCTTCATATGGGTGGCGTAGATTTAGCAGACATGCTGGCGGAGATGTGCCGAACTCATCTTCGGACACGAAAATGGTATATGAGAATCTTCTGGTGGCTTATTGACACAGCAGTCTGCAATAGCTGGCTTCTTTTCAGGTCAGACGTCAAAGCACTGACTTCAAGGACAGACGAACCGATGATCTTGAGAGCTTTCAGGTCTGAAGTTGCTGCAGGGTTGTATGCCTCGGCGCGTGTGATGCCCCAACGTAAACGTGGTAGACCATCCGCAGATGTTGAAGATAGTCCCAGCCCCAGCCCCATTCGAAGTCGCAATCGAATCCGACCGGCAATATCTGCTCAAGCCGATGGACTTGATCACTGGCCAAAAAAGACTGAAAAGCAGAGCCGCTGCAAAGAGTGCAAATCGGGATATACCACTTTTGAATGCGAAAAATGTGACCTTCCACTGTGCCTTACTGCCAAAAACAATTGTTTTAAAGCCTTCCACACCAAGTGAAAATGCCCCATTTTTATATACTCGAGAGGCTAATGTCGTATTTTTACAACATGGTCTAAAATTGACAATTTTGAATAAATCATGCAAAAATAAAATTTTTCGTCTATAGTCTGACCTAGAGATTACATGGGAAGCGTTGTAGATTTTTCCTGGTATTCGTTCATATAGTGGCCTGTCAAGGGTTAACAAAATTTTTAATTTATTATGCACTTGTTTTATAAATAATGCTATAAGCAAAATTTTTAATTTATTATGCATTTGTTTGATAAATACGAATCCAATTAAGAAAAAAAAATTGTTTGATAAATCCAACTAAGAAAAAAATAAATGTTGTGTTATAATTGTGATAAAACTTTCCTCAAAGAAAAAACTCAATCCATTCAGTTTAGTTTCAGGGGGAAGCTACACAAACAACTGCCTTCCCTGGCCCAAGACTTCAGAATATTATGGGTAATTGTCCACTGTCGCCGGATGATGTTAGTGAAGGTACGTCATTTAGTATCCCCTTGGATTTTCAATTTACAACGGAAGAAATGGATAGCCTTATGGAAATTGTTGGGTCTAATGTTTCCGGGGACATTTTTGACGATGACTTTACTATTAGTGAATTGGGTCCTGTGCAAATAGGTGCAGGACATGAAAATAGTGTCGCGTCCTCGAAACTACGTGAATTTTATTTGTTGGAATCTGCTCTAGGTCACTTGCAAACACATAGGGTAGATTTTAATCCTCCCGAGGAAAACCTGGTTGACGGGGGTGTCATTTTAACAGACCCTGTAAATGTTCTTCATACACACATTGACCTAATTCGAAGCACTTATTGAGATTCAGATTCAGAATGGGGGGGGGGGGGTCAGGGGGGGAATAAAGCATCGGTAAATCAAAAGTTTATTTACAAAGGAAACATCTGGGGACATTTTTTATTTTCATTTTTCAACTGGCAACCAAACTTTTTACCCTGGTCTAAATGAATTTGAGGGTAGCTTTATCAATTGGGTTAATAAATTAATATCAACTTTGGACACGTTCAACGAGAGGGGGAGTGGGTCCACAATTTTATACATTGAAAATATGGATCTGAATCTCAATAGATTTAAAAAAAACTTTATTTTAAGAGGAGCGGGTAGTAATCGACAAATAAAATGCCACCCATATTTTTCGGTTACCAAAGGGGTATAGAGTTTCAATTTTGAAACAGGGTTGCATTGCTTTAAATATGCATTTTTAGCAGCAGCTCATAAAACATTAAAAAATAAATCAACAACGAAAAATCTCGACAGACTTGCACGTAACGGTGGAGAAAATTTCCCTAAAGTAAATTTTGATTGTTTAGATGGGAAGTTTCCGGTGTCCTTAAAGGAAATAACCGTATTTGAAAAAGCAAACGAAAATCTTGGGTTGGGGGTGGTAGTTCTCCAGTATGACACGGAATTTGTAAATGGGGGAAAGAAACCAAATAAAAAGGGATTTTATATTCAGTTAAGTCACCGCTGGTAGATAATGTTAAAATTGGGTTTGGGTTGTCTATGAGCCCCCCAAAGATGTAATAAATTCCTATGGTCATTTTTCCCCGTCACGGCAATAAGTCGACTCTTATCTCAAGGTGTGAAGAAAGAGGAACGTCACTATTGCCCCATGTGCCTTTCTCCATTTAGAACTGAACAAACATTCACGGATCACATGAGATATTGCAAAATTCATGGCAATCAAAGAATAGAAATGCCAGCAGAAGGCAAAGATACTTTACAATTTAAAAACTTCCAAAATTCCCAGCTACAGGTTGATAATGTATGTTTGGATTGTGAATCAATACTGATGGAGGTATCGGACCCATCAAGGCCAAATATAGTCAAGGAACACAAACTAGTTGCGTGTTCCTATGCGCATGCCCGTCGCGATTCCAATAAAAAATGCAATTGGAAGAGTTTTTTTTTACTATGGATGAGGAGGGTAGCATGGAGAAGTTATTGGTGTCTTTAATAAAAACAGCGAACGGTGCAATTTCACGATTGCGTCACACCAACTACCCAATGTCATTATCAGATAAGGAGCAACTGGCACTAGAAAAGGGGACAATTTGTTGGGTTTGTAAGGGTGCTCTTGCCCCAAAAGACGCGGTCCAGGATCACAATCATCTTATTGACCCCAATTCAACGGGGAAAAGTAACTTTCGGGGGTGGGCTCACAATTCATGTAATTTAAAAATTAAACAGCAACTCTTTCTTCCGGTTTTTATACATAATTCTAACTACGATCTGAAGTATGTGCTACCAGCAATGGCACATCTTCAAAGAAATGGAACAGTGGATGATGCATGGGTGATAGACAGCTTTTCCTACAAAATCATTCCTAAATCATCCGAAAAGTTGCTTGTTTTGGAATTTATGTGGAGATATGTTGAAGACGACATTGAGTAGACGAATAAAATTCACTTTTTAGATTCCTACAGTTTTTTCCCTAAATCATTGAGCGAATTAATTTTAGTGCAGAAAAACGATGATGGTTGCAACGCTTTCCCCCTTCTCAAGCAACAATTTCCAAATGATTTATATGATTTTTTGACGGTCAAGGGCATATATCCTTATGATTATTACTGTTCCATGTCGAGATTCGCCGAGGAAACTATTCCCTAAATCGAATCGTTTTACGACAGTCTACACGATCGTAGGTGCACCCCTGATGAATACAGTTTTGCTAAGAAAGTGTGGGCAGAGGGAGGGTGTAAAAATGGGTTTGACTACTGCAAGCTGTATTTGTCGAGTGATGTGTTAACTTTGTTAGACATTATGTGTAAATATTCGGACAAAATCTATGGGGAATTTAATCTTGATTTAGGGTATTATTTTTCATCTCCTCATCTGGTAATGGACCTCATCCTAAAAATTAGCGAGGAAAAAATCGGGCTGATCACCGACATCGATCAGAACCTGTTCATCGAGAGGTCAATGAGGGGTGGATACGTTTTTCACGGGGATCGAGTCTTGGAAACTGATCCAACTGGATTGAAGACGGGGACAAAATCAGATGCAGTTTTCCTTGATATGAATTCTCTCTACCCCTCGGCCATGTCCCATTATGCACTACCCTGCGATGAATATAAATGGCTCAATGACCCTCAAGTCCCCCATTTCCCCAACATTGACAGTGTTGAGGAGAATGGGCCGGTTGGATGGTTTTTTGAAATTGATGGGGAGATACCAGTTGAGCTTCAAGATTCAGTAAAGGATTTTGTTTTTCCATGCATCAATAAACCTGTGACTAGGGACTCTTTGAGCCCCCGCAACAGACGTTTAGTCGAGGTGGACGGATTGCATTGGTCACCTTCAAAACAAAAACTTATTGCTGACCTTCTGCCGAAGAAAATATTGTTGTACATCATATGGCTTTAAAATGGATGTGCAACAGCGGTTTCAACGTCACAAAGGTTCATAGAGCCCTCCAGTTTAGCCAAAAACCCTATCTGAAAACGTTTCTTGACACTTTTGTCAAGAAACGTTCTGAAGCGCAGACAAAAGCCGAAAAAGAAATTGATAAGCTCATTTTAAATTCGGCTTTTGGTAAAATGTGCGAGAATGTTCGCAATAGGAATCGTTGTGACGTCGTGACCGATCCCGAACAATGTGCTCGAATTATTGCCGATCCAAATTACACTTCCTTTACAATCATTGGTCTGGACATGGTACTATTGAATAGAAAAAAAAGAAGCATTCTCCTGAATAAAAATATTACTGCAGGCAGTGCGATCTTGGAGATCTCTAAAAAGCTCATGTTGGAATTCTACTACAATGTGGCTAGGGTAAAGTGGCCGGAGAAGGGGCAAGTAGAGGTCTGCTACGGGGACACAGATTCTCTACTGCTAAAAGTAAAAACCCCAAACCTACTTGATGATTTGGCGCACGGTGAAATCATCAGCTCGCGGATTGACTACACCAATTGGAGTGGGCTTTACCCAGAGCTAGTGAAACGTCGGGCGCCAAATCAGCTTTTATTTTTTAAATCAGAAACGGGAAGCGACATGATTTCCCGTGGTATGTTTGTAAGTCCAAAGGTGTACTTTATACAGACACACGACGAGGAAATCAAAAAACGTTGAAAAGGAGTACCCACGCGCTATGTGGATAAGAATTTCGACATGGACATCTATAGGAATTGTATTGCTGAAAATACAATTCCACGAGCAAAATTGCTGGCAATTCGTTCACTGAACTACAGGAACTTCACTGTAAATATAGAAAAAATTGCCATGAGTACCATTTCCGACAAGGTCTATGTTTGTCAAGACGGTGTGACTACCCTCCCCTGGGACACTATTTAACTTCCGACCGAGCCGAATGTGTTAGCCATAGGGAAAGTCTCGGTTTGAGTAAAGTCCAATAAATTTTTCCCAAAACCTTGGGGGGGGGCCTCACGGCCCGGAAGGGGGGTGGTCGCCCGGCCGGCCGCCAGCGAAAGGCGTGCCGCCACTACCAAAGGTATCTTTTTTCTTTGACTTAAAGCAGATTTTTTTTTTGTAAATATACATGTTGCATTCAAATTAAAAAAAAACGATGTAAAAAAGTGATATTATTCAAAGTGTATTTTTTTTCATTAAATGTTGTATTTTTTTTATAAATAAAGCATATTTATTAAAGTGCTTTTTCTAGTGCATTTTTTAAAATAAATGTTTTTTATTATAAATAAATTAAAAAATCTTAAGTGTATTTTTCTTTGTTTTCTGTAAAGTGCTGTTTTTTTATAATACAAGAAATATGATTCTTTCTTGATTTTGTTCTTCTTCTCATTATTCTTGAACGGACTAGTAATAGGGAAATTATTTAGTCATTAGACAACTATAGTCTACAGTTAGTTGTCTAGGTGAACTGTTGAAGGGAACATGTATCAATTTAAAACACCATTCAAATCGTTTCTGTGTCGGCCATCAATGTCAGGCAAAACAACACTCTTAAATAAAATAATTAAAAATTGGGATAAAATGTTTGTGGAAAAGCCGAAAAAAATCTACTACTGTTACAGAATTTGGCAGGAGTCCTACAATAAAATAAAAGCAATTGGAACGGCGGGATTGGTGCAGATACAATTCATACAGGGACTTGATGTTTTCAACATTATTGAACCAAACTCTTGGCTGATTATTGACGATCTGGCTGAATCTATTGAACGATGGTCCCAGGAAATGCTGCAATTGTTCACCGTTCGCTCTCATCATGAACAGATTTCCATTACTCTGGTTCTACACAATCTCTTTCATCAGAGTAAATGTATGCGAACACTTGGAATGAACTGCACCTACTATATCATCTACAGAGTTGTTCGTGATTCCAGTTCCCTAATAACTCTCAATAAACAAATCTATCCAGGTGCCCCTAAATTTCTGCTCTCAGCATACAATCAGGCAACTAATAAACCCTACGGCTATATCCTATTGGATCTTAATGAAAATACACCCGAGGATTTGCGTGTAGTCACAGATATTTTTGACAATGAAATTACAGTATATCTCCCCATGAACAGTAAAAAGGCCTATTAGTATGACACTGAAGAAACTACATGAAATAGACATTAATTTTCAGTTCTAAGCACTTCAAAACCCCCACTTAGGAAAGCCATAATCAAACATGGTGTTGAGAATGATATCATTAATCTAATATCTGAACTTTCTTTAAATTTGACCGAGGGCAATGTTCAACTGCCAGAAGTAGTTAAGCAACAGGCAAAGCAACATCGTTCCATTGTACGTACATTGGCCTCTAAAAACAAAGGAAAGAATTTTAAAAGGAAACGACTTCTTCAGGCGGGTGGTAGCTTTTCCACACTTTTACTGCCAATAATTGCAGGACTTGTAAACAGTTTTCTCAGGAGAATGGCCAAACCCTATAAATTGAATCCAATAGAACTCGCTCTCTCACCCGTGGAACACTTTGAGGACAATCTGAGTAAATTCATTGACAACGAGAATATTGAGGATGATAAAAAACTGCTTTTACTTCAAGACGCACTTCGCCGAGTGGACAAACATAAGCCCTATCGTGCGAAGGCCAGTGGTATTGATGACAAAAAAGAATCATCTCCTCAGGATTCTGCTGCTGCTGCTGCTGGAACACAATTAAAGAAAGAGGAATTGGATTCAAGTGTATCGAAAATTGGAAATCTAATGCCCCACTCATATCGTGAACAAAGTAAACGTGAACACTCATAACATATCTCATCGAAAGTGGTCAAGATCATATTCAAGTTGATAGCAATGGGAAAGAGATTATAATTCAAGACAAGAGCTATAATCTACTTGATTTAATCTATGATATGGTTACAAATCGTAAAGGACTATTATCATTTGACGCTCATCTATACAACTTTTTAAATACATTAAACTTCCCCAAAAGCCTTATTAGCATTAGGTAAATTCTAAAAAAATTAAATGAACATGCACCCTCAACACCATTAAAATATGAACATGAAGAAGAAGAAGAAGATTTTAAATCAATTTTGGAAAATACTAGCACACCTAGTGGAAACTTAACAATAAGGAGGAGCAGCACTCCACTGATAGCTAGACAAAAGCGAAGACGTATCAAGTCAACGTCACCACCACCCCCACCAACCACCAGTATACGAAAGGGTAGCGGATGTTACACTACACGTTTACATTCAAAATGGTTGAAGTTCTGAAACGTGTTTATGAAAATATTGGTGAAGTGGGAAGTTGAAGTTCCCCCACCACTCTTTTCAAAGTCACTGGTGTTCACGATAAAAGTGTACAAGACTATCTACAAAATGAATCAAGTTACACTCTGCATAGAAATCATAGACTTCGTGCTAATCATAATCGAAAAACTAGAGCCTTTTTCCCATTGCATATAATGCAAGCAGATCTCTTAACTCTAGATGAGATTCAAAGACGTCACAATACACCGTACAAGTACATTCTACTTGCAATCAGTGTTTTTAGTCGCTATGCATATGCAATTCCATTGCGCTCGAAAAGAGGTGTTGAAGTTGCTCGGGCTATAGAAAGTATTCTCGAACAGGATTCGTATAAAAAAAATTCAAACGGATTGCGGTAGTGAATTTGTTAATCCCCATGTTGCAAAAGTACTAGCGAAATATAATACACTGCTCTATCACAGTCATAGCCCTATAAAGGATGCATTGGCCGAACGATTGATTAGAACTATTCGACTCTTAATTTCAAGATATTGTACATTGAAAAATACATCTGCTTTTATTCATGATTTAGATAAAATCATGTTGATTTATGATCAACGACCTCATCGATCATTCTCCAGTTCAACCCCAACGGAAGTTCATCATTCTGATCATGACACAATTGAGACCTTTCTTAAACAATATTCCAATGAAATTATTGTCAAGAAGAAAAAATTTAATGTTGTTGATACTGTTCGAATTAATAGAACAACTAATGTTTTTGAAAAGGGTAATTACTTGTGGTCCACAGAACTTTTTAAAGCGGCAAAAACCCTAGACACTAAACCCATAGCTTATCGTTTGCGTGATACCAAAGATGAAGAGATTCTCGGCGGCTTTTATGACTATGAACTACAAAAATTTAAAAATAATAGTGAAATCTATCAAATTGAAAAGATATTAAAGACTCGTACTCACAGGGGTAGGAAACAGTTACTTGTTCGGTGGCTAGGATACAACTCTGATTTTGATTCTTGGATTGGTGTTGAAGATATTGACAATGCCCAATGATTTCTATGTAACTTTTATGTCCAACGTTTCCGATCCTCTCTACAATGATTTGAATAAAACAAGTGATTTTTGAACGAAACTCTCCCCTGCCATCAAGTTTGACGGCGCGCATGAAGTGGCTCTTGTCGACTGTATTCTCAAAAATACCTATGACATCCTGAGAAAGGATCGTGTGTATGACATAAAAGTTATACCACTCGATTGGTCACTCTTTGTCGAGTATGAATGGGTTGAAGCACTTAAATCTAGCGAATATCCACATGTTAAATTGAGATATATTGAATATGATGATATGAGAGATTTGTGTCGTACAATCAATAGAAAAATCTCATATCGTAGGAATGGTACATTCCATTTTAATTATTCAATGGAACACGATAGGATTTACATTACCTCACCTGTTGACACTGAAATAATTATTGTCAATGATAATCTGAGAGACGTTCTTGGCTTTAAACAGAATATTATCAATGGGAAAAACGCTGGCACTGTTTATGGGATGGATCAAGTTATTTTTGTTGATTATCCACCTGGTTACGCCTCAGACTCTTGCATATTTCTCTATGAATCCTTTGTAGAAACGTCAAGAGTTGGTAATTCAAATGTCCCCCTCCTACGTGTTCTTGAACGAAAACAACCCATGAACTTGTTTATTACTATAATATAAAGCATCTTCAGTATGTTCCTGTTAACACTTCGTATTTGGAACTCTGTCAGTTAACACTAAGAAGTGAATTGGGTGATCCTCTAGCAATAACAAAAGGCTTAGCAGTGATTACAGGTCATTTTTGACCCTTTGTCGGCGACAGCACCTAAAATGAACAATAGAAGAATTCCATTTGTCTGTCCCGATATCGATTGCTATGTTGGTGCTCTGAGTCCATGTCAAATAGGCAATGGATTGGACTACTACAAGGGGCGTACTACAATGTCTGGCTATGGTCTTGGTAACTGGTTTGCTAGGCTATTTCGTTCTGCACTACCCCTTGCCAGAATATATCTTGTATCTGCTGCATCAAATTTTGCTGCCTCAACACTACAGGACTGGGGGTCGGGTAAGAATTTCAACGAGAGTGTTAAGGAAAATATTAGCTCTTCAGCAAGAGCCGTTGGTGAGCAATTAAAATCTCAGCAAAATGGGAAGGGATTGAAAAGGATGCATGCGCGTCATTCACTCACCAGTCTCTACCCAGGCGGGAAGCGAAGGACATCAACAAGGACTTTGAGAAATAAAACAACGAAGACTAATAAGAAGAAGAAAAAGAAAAAGATTGTTAGATCAAAGAAGGATTTCTTCTCTTAAGATGACTTATCTCCCTCACAAGGAATCACATCCATCAATTAGTTCCTCATTGAATCTGTTCAATGCTGAAAATTTTTATGTCAGTGTCAAGTATGGCTACTATGAACAATTTCATCCCCAGCAACCCCTCTCGGGAAATATACACTTTCAAATATTTTCCAATGAAGACTATTTCATTGATTTGTCATCAACATTTATTGATTTAAATGTTGCGTTGAAGAAAAAGTCAGATAATACAACTCCAACTGCTGCCGATGGTCTCTCCTACGAAAACTGTATTCTACACAACCTGTTCAAACAAATTAATGTATTTATTAATGGAACATTGGTGAGCACTAGCAATAATTTATCCAACTATGCAAGCTACATACAATTTATGATGATGACACCAAAGGCTTATAAGGAGTTGAGAGGACAATCATTGGGCTATGAATATCAATCAGGTGTTGATACTGACGGTGAGTTGGCTACTGCAGTGACCCAGGAGTATCATCTGGTTGGAAAATTAAATCATGAGATATTCAATATATCCCAATGGTTACCCTCCAATGTCAAGATTGACATAAAGTTGCAACTGGCCCCATCGAATTTCATTTTGAGAAAAACACTTCCTGCAGCACCCGATGCAAATGTCATTATTACATCGGCAATTCTCCACGTCCGAAAACAACAGGTTATGAGCTCTGTTGCATTGGCAGTGGAAAAGCTAAGAGCCAATGGCAACAACATTAAACTTCTTGTCCCCCATACGATCACCAATCAACGTCACATTGCCGCCGGCTTTCGTAGCTATACCGATTCATCATTTATCAATGGAGAAATCCCATCAAAATTGGCTTTGGCCTTTGTGAAGAGTGGCAGTGCCGTTGGATCCTGGACTGAATCCCCCCATGATTTTAATTTTTTCGGTCTATCTAGCCTTGTATGCAAAGTGAATGGTATTCTACTGTACACTCTTTCATTTGACAAAAAATCCTATAGAACTCTGTACGAGTTGACCATGCAATCCCTAGATCATGACTCCCAACTATTCGAAAATGGAATAACCGATTCAATGTTTTCAAAAAATCATGGCGTAATTGTTTTGGACTTGTCGGGGACCCAAGATATGAGCATAGTACGAACAGGGAATGTACGTTTAGAGTGTACATTTGCCGATGCTTTGACTGAGAGTATCACGCTAATATCATTGAGTCAATTTGAAACCTATTGGGAAATCACACCCGACGGCAGTGTTCTACTAGACTTAACACCATGAACACAAACCAAATAATCAACGTATTTAGTATGGATCCATACATGTCCCAGTACAAGTCCTATTGCATACCATCGGACTTCATTGAAAAAATTCCAAGTGTTAACAATGCCCTAATCATTGTTAATAGCAGTCCATCGACTTTGAAGACATGCCATTGGCTATGCATCTTTCAAACAGCAAAGAATATTGAATTTTTTGATCCTCTTGGCCTATCCTATAAATTCTACACTCCATACATCAGCAACTTTATTGAAAGCAGTGGGAAAACTATTATTCAAAATCAACGAAGAGTACAGGATTTAACGACTAAGACATGTGAATTTCATGCTCTACTATTTTTCATGTTTAGATGTCGTGGCTATACCTACAAACAGTTTCTCGACATCTATGTTGGCTTACCTCGATTGAATGATTTTCTAGTGGAAAATATACTTACAAGCGTGTTTAATATTGATTTTAGTGCCCTAAGAATAAAATGTTCTAAAAATGTATGTGAAATCGTTTATTAATAAATGAAAAATGTATGTACATGATAAAAAACGACTTTTCTACTCTTTAGATTTCATCTTCTACTAAGTATAGGTATTTTTCGATAACAACTAATGCGGGTAGATTATCTGAATTCACAGTATACTGATCTTGATGTGCTGCAATGTCAGGGTCACATTTTCTACAGTAGAGTGTAACTTCACTCTTGTCATATCTCTTTGTATAGTCAATGATGCTATTCTCATTCATTTTATAGAATTCACATGTTTCAATTTGCTTATTTGAAGCAATGTCACAAACAGTGTCCTCAAGTGGCGAATCACATTCCGTCACAGCCAAATAAAAATCAGTGGGCTTATAATCGTAGTTGCCATTGTCTTCACAACGATGACGTAGAAACCAAATTCTTTTGTTGTTCCAACAGTTGAATCGCTGACCTGGCTCCTCCTCCCAGAACAATCTAAAACCACGACGATACCAATCTCTTAGCAATAAACTAAAATCACGCTTAGGATTCTTTCCAATCATACCAGGATATGTATTCTCCCATTGATTACATTTATCATAGTGGCAATTAGAGCATAGGTGTCCTCTAGGATGAGATTCACACACCTATTCAAGACAGGAATTACAACCTTTAATTTGTACAGCATATCCTCTATGCAATTTACACGGGTTGCATAATCTACACTTTTCATCATACTCATCAATCATTGTGCAATTCTCGCATGATGACCAGCTGCCCAGTGTGTACATGCATAGCGGACGTGTATGGAACATTTTTTCATGTGTTGACACTCTCACTGCCACAATGAAACTGAGCTAGCAACAACAACAAATTGAGTGGGATAGAGAGAGAGAGAGAGAGAGACTAACCTCAGAGACTAACTTCAGACTAACCAGAATTTTTTTTTCTACTCTAAAAATATACACTAGTCTACTATAGAAAGAAAAATACCTTTGATTTAGAAACAATTTTATTGAGCATAATTACAACAATAATAATCACTGATTCATTTTGTTCTCATCAATATATATCACTAGCACATCTAATGCTGCCTGAAGTCTATTTATATGCACAATGTTCAGTTTCGCAGCAAAACATAATTGCTCCTCCATTTTAAATTTGCTTAATGATGTCACGTATGTAGCATACATATCGTCCCATTCAAGGCATAGTCTACAGCCTCCTCTTATTTCCACAGCCACATTTGGTACTAGTATATCTTTGCTGCTGCCAGCTCCACCATCAATCTCCAATAGTGTAAATGCTCCACTCATTTTCTCTACTAATATCCTCTCAAATAAACTGTTCTCTCTAAATTCAATTCTCTTACTAATATGAATTGCAATGAAAATCACTCCTTTTATTCGAATCCAATTACCAATCAAGTTATCGTATATGGAGTAACCTCCGCTGTCTCTGATTGGCCCTAAAAAAATGGATGTTGCCTCAAAAACCAGTCTGATTGTGTTATAAAATCTCAACCATACTCTCAAAACATGTTTGACCACTTTTTACAATGTGTTTGCCAGCTTTTTTTAAAAAACATGTTTGCCAGCTTCTTACAATGTGCACGTGAAACTGTGTTGCACATTCTTGTGCAATTCCATGTGCAATTGATATCAATAGCAAAAAAACCAGTCTGATTGTCTTATACAACCTTGACTATAGTTTCAAAACATGTTTGGCCACTTTATAGGTTTGCCAGCTTTTTGCAATGTGCACGTCAAACTGTAGTGTATATTCTTGTGAAATTCCTTGTGCAATTGATGTCAATAGCAAAAAAACAGTCTGATTGTGTTATACAATCTCGGCTATAGTTTCAAAACATGTTTGACCACTTTATAGGTTTGCTCGCTTTATGCAATGTGCACGTCAAACTGTAGTGTATACCATGTGAGGGGGTACTCACTCTCTTTGAAAAGGTGTAGAGCATCAAGCAAATAGTATGGGAATTCCTATAGCAGCGCTAGAATAGCATGGTAATTCCTATAGCAGCGGTAGAAGTATAACTTACTACTCTACTCTCGGGCATCTTTTGTGATTCGCCATTATGGTCCCCATGTTTGGAATATATTGCCCGAGCGTGTGAAAAATGCGCCTAGTCTTCCGGCTTTCAAGTCACGGGCAAAAAAGTTTCTTTTATTTCGTGAGTGAATTTGATGTTAAGCCCACTCCAGGTTGTCATTCTATTTAAGGTATTTCCCCGTTTTTTTCTATTTACTTCTTGTCTTTTCCTCTTTCTCTCTTTTTTTCGTTTATTCCTTCATCAGACGAGTTTCTTGTGTGTTGAGTAGCAAGGTATGAATGTTGTTTTAATTATCTGAGAGTGATAACCTCGCTTGCCCTTTCAAGCTTATTGCCTTTCTTGGCAGGCGAAAGGCGAATAGTGTTTGTTTTCTTTTTTAATAAATCTATATCTCTTATCTCATATTGTGACAGTAAGGGGGGGGGATTGACATTGTCCATATTGTCCCTCGTGGCCGAAAACCCTAGCTAAGCCTCTGTTCCCATTCACATGGTAGACCAAATATTCTGAAAGGTGTAGAAAAATGTATTGAATACTTGAGCAGAATATACATGGACACTGTCTTAAAATGTAAAAAAACGGCAATGATAATTGAGTAATATGGCCCAAAGCTTTGAGATTTTGTCTAATCATTCATTTCCTCTATTATAAAGGATTTGGTGTTTTGCCAATGCAATTAAACCATTATTTAATGTCAATAATATTCTATTAGAGATAATGGTCTGGGTTTACTTAATAAATATCTCTGGTAAAATTTATTACTTTCTGGGGTAAAAAATTCAATTTTCGCTTGTGCATGGTTTAATATTCAATAGTTTAAAAAGTTTATAATTTTTACAACTGATAAAACTGTTGCGAAATACTAAGATAATATTCATAAATACCACTTTTTTATTATTAAAGATCAATTAAATTTCTCAACCTTTCCGTAACTTCCAACATATTTTATCTATGAATATTTAAGTCAATAAAATTAGGAAATATTTATTTTTCCCAATGTTAAAGCCCATTATAAGAAGAAAAATTTAGTATCAAAAATTCTTTCTTTGTTTTCACTTGCTTTACTTATTAAAATTCTAAGTGGAATGAATAATCTAAGACTGATCGCCACAATGTTTGCCGTCTAAAATCGAAATCGAAATATTTTATTTATTTGAGGATAAATCCCGACTTACGTGCCTGACTATGTGACTGTAAACTACAGTGATCATGTGACTATTTTAATAAAATAATAATGAACCACCAACTATTAATTTGGATACATAGAAGAAAGTGATAACGGAAATGGAACAAGGTATCAGCTCATTAATTGCTTGCATCTAATGGTGTAAATTTTGAGGGTGGGTGGCATTTACCCCTTCCCCCATATTTTTCAAGATTCCCTTTTTTTTTCTTTTTTTTTTTGCAGGGCCACTTTGTATAGAAGGGCTGGTCGTAGAAACTTCGGAAAGGATTTATTAAATTGGAAATTAGAAATTCTAGTGTACTTTTTAAGAGTCAAAAGTGATTGCATGAGAACCAGCCTCCCTCTTTTGTCTTATTGTGCTGCCAGCTCCCCGTATTATACCGAAATGGGGGGGGGATTATTTGATCATGAGTGTATGATTGGTTTAAAACTTTCAGGAATTGCTCTTTGGATCAAAAGGATTAAATGTTTTGTTGTGCAAGGGGGTAGGTACACATAGAAATGGGCAAAAAAACTTCGTCTCTGATCAATTTGAAGCTTATAGTCATAAGTCCTCGATCCAAGAGGAACCCCATATACAAAAAAAGCCTCTGGTAACTGCCCCCATTCTCCCCCCAAAAAAAGGGCCCAAAGACGGACCAAAGAACTCTTTTCCCCAATCATTTCAAAACATGTCCTCGGACTAAGGAGACCCCAGTGCAGAAGCAAAAATATAAAAAGTATGGACCCCCCCAAGAAAAAGGTCGAACAAAGTGCAAAAAGTTGTCTCCCCGGCCACTTTCCATGAAAGGATGGTCATAAAGATTTGGAAGGGGGCTCATGCAAGATGGTGATTGTGTTCAAAATAGTTGGTGTGGCTGATAAATATGCATCCAGGGAGGCCATGAACCCCACCACCCCTGAGACAAGTTCCATAAATAATGCCAATTCGTAATTGTTTACACAAATTTTATCGTGGAAGAAGAGTGGCTTGTTTGATATCGGTTGTGCGATTGGCTCGTAGCTTTCAGGGGCTGGTTCCTAAGTGAAAAGGAAAAAACACTGAGTCAGGGTAGGGTGTAGGGGTGTCAGAAACTGGTCGTAAGACTTTTTCGTCCCTGATCAGTCTGAAATTTATAACCGTAAGCATATGGGCTAAGAGGTACTTAATGTACCTTAAAATTAAGGGCTTCATCCCTCCATAATGGTGATGAAAGTAGGGCCCAAAATCTTTTTCCCCATTCGTTTGAAACCTACACCTTCTTTTAAGTCACAGAGCTAGGGGAGTCCCGATGCAGAAGGATCAATAGGAGAATTGGTCGCCCTGCCCATGTGACTTGGGGGCCGCCAGCCTCCCACACGTGTCTTTTTCTGCTACTAACTATTAGCCCCCTTAATCCCCCTGATATTGGATCAAAATTTTGAGATAGTTATGTTGTTCAAAGTGCCAAAAGGTCTATAAAATATGCCTCCAAGGTCGGCATCAACCCCATAGACCCAGGGCAATGACTCTAGATAATTTAGATTACGCATTATTCACAAATAGGTTATCAGAGGCAGCACTCTGGTGTTGCCTGAAGTATATTTATTAATTTAAAAAGAGTTTTTCCCGAAAAAGAGTTTTTCAAAGAAAAATAAAGACACTGAAGTAAAGACTTATGTCAAACCATTGACGAAAATAAATTTACCGTAATAATTAAAATTGCTTGAAAGAACCAATGAAAATAAACTAAATGTTTAATAGATAATGACATTAATTCCTGGAAATCATAGCAATTCAAGATTCAAGATTTTGTGTAACATTATTTTTGATTTTTCAATATTATAATTATAAAATATTTTTTTTTTAAATGTGTTTGGTTTTCAGTAAAGCGCCAAAGACGCAAAGGCCTTTAGAAGGTTGATAAAGTGGGGGGGGGGGCAGTAGCCCTACTCCTTTTTGCAGTAATTTATTTCCGTTTGAAGTCTGGCTACATCATTAATTCGTTTTGATGTGATTATTTGTTTTGTTTTCTGTTTGTTCTGGGTTTATTTATTTATTGAAATTTATTTCTGGTTCTTTAGGTTTGTCTTAGGTTTTTATATGGCTCTTTAATTTTGTACAAAAAACTTCTTTTTCAGAAAGAGTTTTTTAAAATAATTTTCTGCTCGTCTTCTATGAATATTTTGAATATTCATTTTCATAATGCTTTACTATGAATATTTTTTCATATTACGGTCATTTTGACAACCTGGATGCATATTCCACTCAGCATTCTTTGAAGGTTGCGACTTGATACTCTTAGCTGTTCCTGGGATATTTTAGATACGCTACATAGCCAATCCGGATGCACTTAGTGTCTTTCGTGCAGTTAGTTATCTTCATGAACATTCTCTGAAACTTTCAACTTAATAGTTTTAGCTATTCCTGAGATATTAATATTTTTATTTATTTTTATAGATTTATATATTTTTTTATTTTGAATTTATATTTTTTAAAGAGTCGTCCTAGCCGAGTGGTTAGCCCACTAGAAATAAAATTTAGCACGCTTTGTCCTTGAGGACAGGCGTTTGACTTCTGCTGTAGCTTGTTATTTGGTTTGGAACTGGGGTCAGTGGCGTGACTCTGCAAGCTCAGCTAGATGAGAGTCGACTCAGCTCTAAATGGTTACCCGAAGAAACCGGGTGAAAGTAAACAGGAAGGGTGTGCGAAAGCACAGCATGACTGCCCCCCAGCCCAGATTGCACTTCCTGGCTGAAGAGCCATAAAACAGAGATCAGGATCGCCAGTAGATACCGCAAAGTTCTTTTTCTGAGATGTTGCAGATACACAATTTTGACAACCTGAGTGCAGATAGTTTCACATTAAAGTTTAAAGTTTCATATTAAGATTTAGTTTAACATTCCCTCAAAACATTCCAGAAAGTCTCAGCTTAGCACCCTTAGTTATTCTGGGATATACCTGATTCACCTTTTTAACAACCTGGATGCACATAGTGTCTTTTGGTTTAGTGCAATATCCACCTCAACATTGACATTCTTAACCGTTCCTGAAATATTGCAGGGACACCAAAATTCAGGTTTTCAAAATGGCATATCTGCAATGTCTCGTGTACAGGCAAGGGCATTATAATGAAACTTTCGGAGAATGTTCAGTGGGCTGTTCATCTAAGACTCTCTTTCAGGGAGTCTTAGGGTGAGGATACCCGGACCTCATATTTTTTTACTTAGGATAGGGACCAGATGTAAATAAAGTGACACTGTGTGAATCCAGGTTGTCGAAATTGCATATTGCATGTCCACAATATTTTGACAACACAACGGCCTGGGCTGCGGAGTCGAAACTTTTCAGGTACTGTTGGAGAAAGAGAGGGGGAGGATGGGGAAAAGGGATTTTTAAATATTTGCGTTGGGGTTTGAAGAAGGTGGTGAGCAATTGAAGATGGGGTTTGAACCACCAAAACATTTTGGCACTATAAACTCCCATAGGACTTATAATCTATGCATAGTTAAATAGCGAGGTCTATCAAAACACACTATGCCTTTATAGGATGTCAAAATGGTTAAAGTACAATTTTTGGGAATGGCTTGGAGTATAAATGCTTGGGTGTAATCCAAGCATAGTTTTTATCGAGCTCAATCAAAAGACAATATCTATTGCAAAGTTATAAAAATAATGTATCTGCAACATTTTGGGAAAGGTTTTGGGTATAAAGTCAAAACTTACAGTGTAAGTTGGCGGGAGAGGGTGAGAGAGGCAACTGTACATTGAGCTATGACTTGGAAGGATACGTTACAATCAAATCAAAGGACACTATGTGCGGCCAGTTTATCAAAATGCCATATATACAATTTACTCGGAACAGCTTTGATGTTTGAGTTGGAATATTCAGGCTGTGTAAGAGAAAGAAAGGTGCTTGAGCAGAGAGATTTCCATTTTTGTGATGGGAGAGCAGCTAAAAATGTTGTGCTTTCAATCCACCTAAACATTTTTGTTCTTTAAGCCGTAATGGGAGTTACAATTTATTGGCGTCTGAGTATCAAGGTAAAGAACTTAAGCAAAAAACTTTACAAATATTTCCTATTTTGACCAGTAATTGAAATGGAACAAAAACTAATTTTAAAAGACTTTTCGAAAAAAAGAAAGAGCTATATTTAAACCCAAGACAAGCGGAAATAAAGCTTTATAATAATTCAAACTTAGAACGTACATACCTTTTCCTCAATAAATAAATAAATGATACCTAAAACGGACAGAGATTAAAATAAGTAAAAGCTTCAGGCATAAGGATAGCTGATACTGCTGTAAACGAATAAATGAATCCTAAAATGAACAGACATTAAAACGAATAACCCCGTTCAAACTAAAAAAGAAATTTGAAATTACCAAAACAGGAGTGGGGCCACCCCCTGAACCTTATAAACCATAGTTGACGGTATTTCAAACGGTAGGCTGTGCGAAAAGTGTGATTCAATCCCGCTTTCTAAGGCTATAATGAGATGAAGGTTGAGATGGCTAGGGCACATTCTGCGGATTAAGGATGAAAGATTGCCGAAGATTGTTCTTTTCGGCCGACCGTCTTGGGCTAGACGGAAAGAAGGTCGTCTGTGGTTGGGGTGGGAGGATATCGCATAAAAGACTTAAGGGAAATTGGAGCTTCCTGGGAAGGTCCAAAGAGGGATGCTTTAAATAAATAAGGATGGAGGAGGAGCGTGCGTAGCTGTGTTGGCCTCAAATGGCTTGGTGATGCGGTGAGTTGTTAGCAGTAGCAGTAATTTTAAGCCACATCGTCGTTTGCGCTTTACTAAAATCCAAATATATTTTAAACCTTTACTCTTTGATAATTATAATTCTGAAAAATCAAAAACTGCTGAGATTTTCAGGAATTGGCATCAATATATCGTCAAAAAAAAGTCTACTCTCAATAGTTCTTTCTTCTCATCTTGATTGTTATGGAGTTTTTTTGCTTTTTATTTTCTTTTTTTAAAGGTCAAAAGTGATTGGAAGGCAACGAAAACCCCTTCCACACCCACCATTTCCCCAAACACCTCCAATCAAAATTTTAAGATAGCCATTTTATTCTACGTAGTTGATCTCCAGATAAAAATTATGTTTTTGACGAGGACACTCCCCCACAACCCTCAGGGCAAGGGTTTTAAGTTGTGCCCTGGGGGAATATACAGCTTTTTATAGAAAGCTTTGTCGTAGAAACTTCGAAAAGGGCTCCTACGATTGGAAATTCAAAGGGCTAGTACCCCTTTTTAATAGTCGAAAGTGATTGGACGGTAACTAACCCCCCTCTGACCCCCCCTCCCCTCCCCGTATCCCCAAACACATCCAATCAAAATTTTGAGATAGCCATTTTGTTCAACGGGGTTGAAAATTCCGGAAACCAGGCCTTTCAGGATGACAACCCCCCACAGCCCTCAGGGCAAGGGTTGTAAGTTATGCCCTGGGGGCATATAAGGTTTTTATAGGAAGCGTTGTCGTAGAAACTTCAAAAAGGGCTTATTCGATTGGAAATTTAAATGGCAAGTGCCTTTTTTAATAGTCTAAAGTGATTGGAAGGAAACTAACACCCTTTCCACGCCTACCATTTATCCAAACACATCCAATTAAAAATTTTGAGACAGCCATTTTGTTCAACGTAGTTGAAATTTCTGGAAATTATATCTTTGAGCATGACACTCCTCCCTCCCAGGTCTTCAGGGCAAGGGTTATAAGTTATGCCCTGGGGGCATATACGGTTCTTATGGAAGGAATGCTCGTATAAACTTCAGAGAGGGCTCATTTGATTGGAAATTGAAAGTTCTAGTTCACTTTTTAAGCGTCAAAAGACATTGGAGGGTAACCAGCCCCCTCGCCATGCCCTTTTCCCCAAAATGCATCCGATAATAATTTCGAGATAGCTATTTTGTTAAAAATAGTTCAAAGATCATATAACAAAAACTTCAGTGTCGACACAACCCCCCAGGGCCAGGGAAAAGGCGTTGTAAGTTATGACCTGGGGGCATATAAGTAGTAATGCATCTATTGAAGCGAACCATACAAGGAAATATACAAGAAAATGTGTGCAGTTTCAACGGGACAGGACTTACCACGGACAGCTATCTAGTACTACAGACAGTACATGGCTTACCAGACTGGTTTCTATTTGTCAATAGTATAAGTAACAGACCTTGGTATAGCGTGTTCAAAGGTTTATTGAGTATCATATATGCTGGTTTCACGGGTGATCATAGGCAGCGCGCTAGTGCTGCCTAAGTAAAGAACGATGTGGGCACAATGTGTTTTTGTTTTTTTCTCCATACCCGGGCACTTCGTATCGAAGTAGTTGTCATAGAAACTTCGAAAAGGGCTCATTCGATTGGAAATTGGAGTGGCTAGTGCCCTTTAGTAGTCAAAAGTGATTGGAGGGCAACTAGCCCCCCCCCCCCACGCCCGTCATTCCCCCAAACACATCCAATCAAAATTTTGGGATAGCCATTTTATTCAGAGTAGTTGATTTCCAGATAAAAAATATCTTTTTGAGGAGGACACTCACCCACAACCCTCGGTTCAAGTGTTTTAAGTTATGCCCTGAGGGCATATAAGATCAATGTTGACACTATGTACAGTTTACTATTTTTTTTCTCTAAGGCAGGGCACTTCATATAGAAGGGGTCGTCGTAGAGACTTCAAAAGGGGCTCATTCAATTAGAAATCGAGAGTTCTAGTGCCCTTTTTAATAGTCGAAAGGGATTGGAGGGCTACTAGCCCCCCCCCCCCCTTCGCGTGCCCATCATTCTCCCAGACATACCCAATCAAAATTGTGAGATAGTCATTTTGTTCAGCGTAGCTGATTTCCACATAGAAAGTATGTTTTTAAGGAGGACACTCCCCCACAGCCCTCAGGGCAAGGGTTTAAGTTATGCCCTGCAGGCATATAAGGTTTTTTATAGAAGGTGTTGGCGTAGAAACTTCAAAAAAGGCTCATTCGATTGGATATTCAAAGGGCTGCTCAACGTAGTTGATTTAAAGATAGAAAATGTGTTTTTCAGGAGGACACTCCCCCAAAACCCTCAGGGCAAGGGTTTTAAGTTATGCCATGGAGGCATATAAGGTTTTTTATAGAAGGCGTTGGCGTAGAAACTTCAAAAAAGGCTCATTCGATTGGATATTCAAAGGGCTAGTGTCCTTTTTAATAGTCGAAAGGGATTGGAGGGCAAATAGCCCCCCCCACGCCCATCTTTCCCCCAAACAAATCCAATCAAAATTGTGAGATAGCCATTATGTTCAACGTAGTTGGTTTCCAGATAGTAAATAGGTTTTTGAGGAGGACACTCCCCCACAATCCTCAGGGCAGCGGTTTTAAGTTATGCCCTGGGGGAATATAAGGCTTTTATAGAAGGTGTTTTCGTAGAAACTTCAAAACAGGCTCATTCGATTGGAAATTCAAAGGGCTAGTGCCCTTTTTAATTGTCGAAAGTGAAAGGAGGGCAACTAGCCCCCAACTCCCATCATTCCCCCAAACACATCCAATCAAAATTTTGAGATAGGCATTTTGTCAGCGTAGCTGATTTCCAGATAGAAAATTACTTTTTGAGGAAGACACTCCCCACCAACCCTTGGGGCAATTATTTTAAGTTATGCCCTGGGGGCGTATAAGGTTTTTTATAGAAGGCGTTGTCGTAGAAACTTCAAAACAGGCTCATTCGATTGGAAATTCAAAGGGCGTTTGCTCTTTTTAATAGTCAAAAGTGATTGGAGGATTGGAGAACGATGGGGGCACAACGTGTTTTTGTTTTTTTCCCATACCCGGGCACTTCGTATCGAAGGAGTTGTTGTAGAAACTTCGAAAAGGGCTCATTTGATTTGAAATTGAAGTGACTATTGCCCTTTTTAATAGTCAAAAGTGATTGGAGGGCAACTAGCCCCCCCATGCCCATCATTCCCCCAAACACACCCAATCAAAATTTGACATAGCTATTTTGTTCAGCGTAGTTTATTTCCAGATATAAAATATGTTTTTGAGAAGGACACTCCCCCAAAACCCTCATGGCAAGCGTTTTAAGTTATGCCCTTGGGGCATATAAGGTTTTTATAGAAGGCGTTGTCGTAGAAACTTGAAAACAGGCTCATTCGACTGGAAATTCAAAGGGCTAGTACCCTTTTTAATAGTCGAAGTGATTGGAGGGCAACTAGCCCCCTCCCCCAACTCCCATCATTTCCCCAAACACATCGAATCAAAATTTTGAGATAGGCATTTTGTCAGCGTAGGTGATTTCCAGATAGAAAATTACTTTTTGAGGAAGACACTCCGCACCAACCCTTGGGGCAAGGGTTTTAAGTTATGCCCTGGGGGCATATAAGGTTTTTTATAGAAGGCGTTGTCGTCGAAACTTCAAAACAGGCTCATTCGATTGGAAATTCAAAGGGCGTTTGCCCTTTTTAATAGTCGAAAGTGATTGGAGGATTGGAGAACGATGGGGGCACAACGTGTTTTTTCCCATACCCGGGCACTTCGTATCGAAGGAGTTGTCGTAGAAACTTCAAAAAGGGCTCATTAGATTTGAAATTGAAGTGACAACTGCCCTTTTTAATAATCAAAAGTGATTGGAGGGCAACTAGCCCCCCCATGCCCATCATGCCCTCAAACACACCCAATAAAAATTTGGCATAGCTATTTTGTTCAGCGTAGTTGATTTCCAGATAGAAAATATGTTTTTGAGGAGGACACTCCCCAAAAAACCCTCATGGCAAGCGTTTTAAGTTATGTCCTTGGGACAAATAAGGTTTTTATAGAAGGCTTTGTCGTAGAAACTTAAAAAAAATGCTCATTCAATTGGAAATTCAAAGAGCTAGCGCCCTTTTTAATAGTCGAAAGTGATTGGAGGGCAACTAGCCCCCCCCCCAACTCCCATCATTTCCCCAAACACATCGAATCAAAATTTTGAGATAGGCATTTTGTCAGCGTAGGTGATTTCCAGATAGAAAATTACTTTTTGAGGAAGACACTCCCCACCAACCCTTGGGGCAAGGGTTTTAAGTTATGCCCTGGGGGCATATAAGGTTTTTTATAGAAGGCGTTGTCGTAGAAACTTCAAAACAGGCTCATTCGATTGGAAATTCAAAGGGCGTTTGCCCTTTTTAATAGTCGAAAGTGATTGGAGGATTGGAGAACGATGGGGGCACAACGTGTTTTTTCCCATACCCGAGCACTTCGTATCGAAGGAGTTGTCGTAGAAACTTCGAAAAGGGCTCATTTGATTTGAGATTGAAGTGACAACTGCCCTTTTTAATAATCAAAAGTGATTGGAAGGCAACTAGCCCCCCCCCATGCCCATCATTCCCTCAAACACACCCAATAAAAATTTGGCATAGCTATTTTGTTCAGCGTAGTTGATTTCCAGATAGAAAATATGTTTTTGAGGAGGACACTCCCCAAAAAACCCTCATGGCAAGCGTTTTAAGTTATGTCCTTGGGACAAACAAGGTTTTTATAGAAGGCTTTGTCGTAGAAACTTAAAAAAATGCTCATTCGATTGGAAATTCAAAGAGTTAGCGCCCTTTTTAATAGTCGAAAGTGATTGGAGGGCAACTAGCCCCCCCCACGCCCATCATTTCCCCAAACACATCCAATCAAAATTTTGAGATAGCCATTTTGTTCAGTGTGGTTGATTTCCAGATAGAAAATATGTTTTTGAGGAGAACACTCCCCCACAACCCTCAGAGCAAGGGTTTTAAGTTATGCCCTGGGGGCATATAAGGTTTTTATAGAAGGCTTTGTCGTAGAAACTTAAAAAAATGCTCATTCGATTGGAAATTCAAAGAGTTAGCGCCCTTTTTAATAGTCGAAAGTGATTGGAGGGCAACTAGCCCCCCCACGCCCATCATTTCCCCAAACGCATCCAATAAAAATTTTGAGATAGTCGTTTTGTTCAGAGTAGTTGATTTCCAGATGGAAAACAGATTTTTGAGGATGACATTCCCCCACAACCCTCTGGGCAAGGATTACCTCCCCTCTCACGCCCACCTTTTCCCCAAACACATCCAATCAAAATTTGTAGATAGGCATTTTATTCAACGTAGTTGAAAGTTTTGGAAATTAGGTCTTTAAGGATGACGACCCCTCCACCCCCAGCCCTCAAGGCCAGGGTTGTAAGTTATGCCCCAGGGGTATATAAAGTTTTTATTGAAAGCTTTGTCGTAGAAACTTCAAAAGGGCTCATTCAACTGGAAATTGAAAGGGCTGGTGTCTTTTTTTCATAGTTGAAAGTGATTGGATAGCGACTAACGCCCCTCTCACGCCCACCATTTTCCCAAACACATCGAATTAAAATTTTGAGATATCCATTTTGTTCAACGTAGATGAAAGTTCTGGAAATTAGTTTTTTTAGGATGATAACCCCCTCAGAGCCCTCAGTGCAAGGGTTGTAATTTATGCCCTTGGGCATTTAAAGTTTTTATTGAAAGCGCTGTCGTAGAAACTTCAAAAGAGCTCATTCAGTTGGAATTTGAAAGGGCTAGTGCCTTTTTAATAGCTGAAAGTGATTGGATAGCAAGTAACGCCCCTCTCACGCCCACCATTTTCCCAAACACATCGAATTAAAATTTTGAGATATCCATTTTGTTCAACGTAGATGAAAGTTCTGGAAATTAGTTCTTTTTGGATGATAACCCCCCTCAGAGCCCTCAGTGCAAGGGTTGTAAGTTATGCCCTGGGGGCATATAAGATTTATATAGAAAGTTGTTGCATAAATCATAGGCAGCGCGATCGCGCTGCCTAAGTAAAGAACGGGGACACTCGAGAACGAGACAAGAAACGGGGACTAAGTAAAGAGGAGGACACTCCCCCACAGTCCACAGGGCAAGGGTTTTAAGTTATGCCATGGGGGCATATAAGAACGATGTTGGCACAATGTATTATTCATTAATTTTTTTTTTTAGAGCAGAGCACTTCGTATCGAAAAAGTTGTCGTAAAAACTTAACTAACACCCCTTCCACGCCCACCATTCCCCGAAACACATCCAATCAAAATTTTGAGATAGCCAATTTGTTCAGCGTAGTTGATTTCAAGAGAGAAATTGTGTTTTTGAGGACAGTCCCCCTAAGGGCAAGCCCTTAGGGCAAGGGTTGTAAGTTATGCCCTGGGGGCATATAAGGTTTTTATAGAAGGCGTTGTCGTAGAAACTTTAAAAAAGACTCATTCGATTGGAAATTCAAAGGGCTAGTGACCTTTTAAATAGTCGAAAGTAATTAGAGGTCAACTAACCCGCCTCTCACGCCCAAATTTATCCCCAAACACATATAATCAAAACTTTGAGATAGCCATTTTATTCAACGTAGTTTTAAGTTCTGGAAATTAGGTCTTTGAGGATGACAACCCCCCCAGAGCCCTCTGGTCAAGGGTTTTAAATTATGCCCAGGGTTATATAAGGTTCTTAAATAACGTATTGTCGCAGATACTTCAAAAAAGGCTCATTCGATTGGAAATTGAAATGGCTAGTGCCCTTTTTTAAAGTAGATAGTGATTTGAAAGCAACTAACATCCCTTCCGCGCCCACCATTTCCCCCAAAACATCCAATAAAGGTTTCGAGATAGCCATTTTGTTCCACGCAGTTCAAAGTTCAGGAAATTATACCTTTGAGCAGGATATTCCCACCGCAGTCTTCAGGGCAAGGGTTATAAGTTATGCCCTGGGGTTATATAAGGTTTTTATTGTAATCTTTGTCGTAAAAACTTGAAAAAGGGCTCATTCGATTGGAAATTCAAAGGGCTAGTGCCCTTTTTAATAGTCGAAAGTTATTTGAAGGCAACTAACCCCCCTCTCGCGCCTATCTTTTCTCCAAACACATCCAATTAATATTTTAGATAGCCATTTTCTTCAGCGTAGTTGATTTCTAGATAGAAAGTATGTTTTTGAGGAGGAAACTCCCCCACAACCTTCAGGGCAAGGGTTTTTAGTTATGCCTTGGGGGCATATAAGGTTTTTATAGAAGGCGTTGTCGTAGAAACTTGAAAACAGGCTCATTCGATTGGAAATTCAAAGGGCTAGTAAGGCTTAAGGTAAGGGTTGTAATTTATGCCCTAGGGGAATATAAAGTGTTTATAGAAATCGTTTTCGTTTCCCAAATGGCTCATTCGATTGGAAATCGAAAGACCTAGTGCCCTTTTTAATAGTCGAAAGTGATTGGAAGGCTTGACATTTTTATAGTAAAGATCAAAGTGGGTATAATGTATTATTTTTTTGTTGTTGTTGTTGTTTAGACCAGTGCACTTCGTATCGAAGGAGTTGTCGTGAGAACTTCGAAAAGGGCTCATTTGATTGAAAACAGAAAGGGCTGATTCACTTTTTAATAGTCAAAAGTGATTTGAGGGCAACTAATACCCCTTTCACTCCCACCCTCTCACACCCACCCTCCCACGCCAATCCTTCCATTTCTGCTCTTAAAATTTAACCAAATCAAAATAGCGTAAGTGTATCCAAGCTATCAAAGAAAGTAAACAGATTTTTTTGCGAATGGTATCAAGTTTTCCATTTCAGGTCAACTAGAGGAGGTATGAAACTAAATTAAACAGTACTATTTGTGTCCAGATTTTTAAAAGGGTGAATGTTGTTAAAAATTGCTGAAAATTTATCTCCAGCATACAAATAGCAGGCCAAACTATAAAGTCTCAAAAAACGAAAAGATTTAAAGTATTGTTTTCTTTTTTTCTGAAAAGACTATGTCAATATAAAACGAACAGATATTAATCTAAAAAACTTTTTCCACTAAATAAGTTTTTCAAAGAAAAGTAAAGAACTCCTTTAAACAAAAAATGAGCAAAAATAAAACAAAATAATCGACCAAGCGTGAAACTACCACAAATCAGCATCGATAAATAAATGAAACCCAAAACGAACAGAAATTACAATAAATAACCGAGTCAAACTCAAAACGAGCAGAAATTAACATAAGTTGTGCGCAAAACCCCCTATGCCTTCCCAAGGCCAGAACAAAATTTGCACTTTACTGAAAAAATGCAAATGAATGTGCATTGTCAGTTTAATATACATATACTGAAGTTTAGTAATCAAAATGTTAATATTATTTGATTTATTAAAGTTATAAAACTAAAAACATTTATATTTTATCAGTCAAATGCAAATTTTGTTCTGGCCTTGGGAAGGCATAGGGATTTTGTGCACAACTTATGTTAATTTCTGCGCGTTTTGAGTTTGACTCGGTTAATTATTGTAATTTATGTTCATTTTGGGTTCCATTTAATTATCGATGCTGATTTGTGGTAGTTTCACGCTTGGTAGATTATTTGATTTTATTTTTGCTCATTTTTTGTTTAAAGGAGTTCTTTACTTTTCTTTGAAAAACTTATTTTGTGGAATTTTTTTTATATTAATTGCATAATATGCCTTACCACGGGCAGTCATCTATTACTACAGACGGTACATGGCTTACCAGACTGGTTTCTATGTGTCAATAGCATAAGTAGCAGACCTTGGTATAGCGTGTTCAAAGGTTTATTGAGCCTTCTGTAAAAAATACTGATTTTGAACCGGAGGTCATATAATCATGTCTTTTACTGTATGAATTAAGGTGCAATTAGTTTTTTCTAGATCAGTTGGAGAAATCAAATTGAAAATATAACCTATAATTGTTAAATTTATTTGTTTTCAAATGGAGGACTCCAAAAGGATCCTGGTGAGTGAATATTTTTATTCTTCTTTTAGCAAAAAAAACAACAGATCTTTTCATGTAGTTACCTTCTAACTATCTGTCATCTAGGTTTCAGTGAACTAGTGCAATTATCTATCGTAAATTCACATGTTTTATGACACCTATTCAGATATATGGGTATTTGGCTAAAAAAAGGGTTCTTAACTAGCTTGTGAAAATATCTCATAGATTTATAATTGAAAACGGCGTACAATTTTTTTCTTTTACCTCGCATTATAAAATGCGATTATTGACCGACAGCTAAATGTGGGCATAATTGTTCTGATGAAACCCTCCCTTTAAAACCATTCTGTTATGTAAAAGCCATTAGTTCTTCTTTTGTTATAATTGGAGGTACATATCGTGGGACCCATTTGATCTAATAACCTAGTGTATGTGTTTTAATCTATGGGGTGAGCTTTGGTTTTGTAAAGGGTGGAACGACGCCCCAATTAATATCATGAATAAATATCAAACGGACCTAATAGTAAAATAGTGTTATTTTTATGCATATCATGTTTTAAATATTTATAGATTAAAGTCCTCCTTGGACTAGTAAGATTGTTTTTTTATGAGTTTAAGTAGATTGAAATTTAAGCCTATAAGTTTTTAAATCGTGACATTCATAATTAAAAAAAGACATACAATTTTTTTTCTTTTATCTCGCATTATAAAATGCGATTATTGATAGACAGCTAAATGTGGGCATAGTTGTTCTGATATAACCCTCCCTTTAAAACCATTCTGTTATGTAAAAGCCATTAGGTCTTCTTGGGTTATAATTGGAGGTACATATCGTGGGGCCCATTTGATCTACCAACTTATTTTATGTGTTTTAACGTATGGCGTGAGGTTTGGTTTTGTGGAGGGTTGAATGGCGCCCCCATTAATGTCCTGCATAAATATCAAACAGATCTAATAGTCTAATAGTGTTATTTTTATGCATATCATATTTTAAATATTGATAGATTAGGGTCCTCCTTGGACTGGTAAAATTCTTTCTTTTTTTATGAGTTTAAGTAGATTGAAATTTAAGCCTATAAGTTTTTAAATCGTGACATTCATAATTAAAAAAAGACATACAATTTTTTTTCTTTTATCCCGCGTTATGAAATGCGATTATTGACAGACAGTTAAATGTGGGTATAATTGTTCTGATGAAACCCTCCCTTTAAATTCATTTTGATATGTAAAAGCCCTTAGGTCTTGTCCTTGGGTTACAATTGGAGGTATATTTCGTGGGAACCATTTGATCTAATATCTTAGTGTATGTGTTTCAATTTGTTGGGGGTGAGCTTTGGTTTTGGAGAGGGGGAACGGCGCCGCAAAATTATGTTATTTTTCATGTATATTATATTTTAAATATTGATAGCTTAGCTCCACCTAGGACTAGTAGAATTCTTTCCCTTTTTGTACTTGTTTAAGCCTATAAGCCTATAAGTTATCCGAGACACTTACCTGAGGATAAAAACAAAAATTAATTTTTATTCCAGGAGATTGATGCTTAATGTCTACCTAACCAAAAGCTTTCAACGCACGATGCAAGGGCTGACACCACTGATATGGACCTAATCAGATCTTTGAACTTGGTGATGAGAACTATAATCGCTTACGCGCCCCCATCAAATAGGCAGGGCATTTCTAATGAGCTACCTGCAATTTCTGACGTAAGTGCTTTTATCAGATAGTTTTGTGTATTAGGTAATGAACTAATTGTGGGTGTGTAGAAAAGAGGTGGTGAGGGTGCAAAACAAAAAAAAACTATTTTAATCTTTATCGGATAATGTTTTAACTTTGATACATTATAGCACTATTGGTACTTATTTAGTAGCCGGTAAACATGTGACTAGAAGCCCATTGAAATCTCAATGATGCTATTTGAAAAATAGGTTGTTGCTTTCTAGTGAGGTATTGCTAACTCCATGATAAATAATTTTTTTATCATACTTTGTTTTATTTCATTGGCATTAGCTAAACTTCACTTCTTGCCTGCTTACCGACTACTAAATAAGTACCGGTATTTTTTCTGCTCAATTATTTTATGTGACATTAATATCGTAAAAAGGCGAGAGATAAAATTGGTTAAGCTGTCTGCATGCACTTCATATGATTGAAGTGGACAAGTATTTGGCTAATATAATAGTAGGAGACAAGTAAGTTTTGATGGGGTGGTGCAAAAAACAAAAAAAAACTATTTCTATCTTAATCAGATAGTGTTTTAACTTATATACATTATAGCACTTTTGGTACTTATTTAGTATCCGGTAAACATGTGACTAGAAGCGCATTGAAACCTCAATGATGCTATACGAAAAATTGGTTATCGCTTCCTATTGAGGTATTGTTGACTCCGTGACAAATATTTTGTATCATACTTTTTTTTATTTCATTGGTATTAGCCAAAATTCACTTCTTATGTTCTTACCAACTACTGAACAAGTACCATGCTTTTTTCGGCTTAATTATTTTCCGTGAAATTAATATCGTAAAAAGGTGAAATATAAAATTGGGTAAGTTATCTGCTGGTACTTTATATGATTGAAGAGGACAGGTATTTAGCCAATATAATAGTAGGAGAAAAGTAAGTTTTGACGGAGTGGAGCCAAAAATTGGTATAGTTTTTTGACTTTATGAAACAGTGGATATTGCACATGGAAAATAAATCCTGTTTTTATAGATTAACTTCGGTGAGTTATCGTCTCCATCGACATCAGCTCAAGGAGCATTTATTTTCGATGAGCCTTCACCAATCCTAACACCGCCAATGGAGTTTCAGGATAGTGTTGTTATTGATAGTGACTTAGAGTGGCAGAAGGGTTTCTTAAACAATCTCTTTGGTGATATAGCTAGTCTAGATGATTTAAGCTGTGATAAAGATATGACTGAGGACCCGGAATGGACAAATATGTTTATAAATGAATATTTGGGGGATAGCCCCACAAGTGTATCTAAACCGGGTTCTCATGCTAATAGTCATGAACAAATTCCTTCACAAGACAATGCAGGCTGGCTTGATCAACTATCCCCAAACACTGTGGAAGGTATCCTCACTGAATTGGGTGATTTCACCCCACACCCCAATAATACAATTGAAAAGACTGGTGGTGGTGGTGCTATAGAAGATTATATGCCACCCCCCACTATTGAGCTTGACGAGAGTAGTGAAACATTACCCCCACCAGCATCTATAATACCAGATTTTTTTTATATAGCTCTGCCTTGCATCATACTAATGAATACAGCGCAAATTTCGGTGACTCCTTTAAATCTTTAATGCCAGGGAGTATAGTAACAGACCCCCTGGCTATCACACATTGTTATGTTAACAAAATTCGAGCCCTTCTTGAACAATAGATGCGGATGTTGGGAGGGAGGGACAGTTTAAAAGCATCGATAGCACTAAAAATATATATTTATTAAAATGAAAATGCGAGAGAACTCTATTCAAAATACTTACATACAGAGATGTTAGCAATTCGCCCGCATTTGGCAAATTTTGAGTAGTTTTTTAGGATTGGGTAAGCAGCATCGTAACTAAACTGGACAATTATAATGAGGGGGTAGTGGGTCAGTTGTTTTACTAATTGCAAATTTGAGTGTTCATATTTGTAGATTTGAAAAAAGATTTTATTTTAAGAGGTGGTGCTGGGGGAGGGAAGGCTATTGAATTAAAATATCATTCAGATTTAGAGGGTTTCAAGGAATACAAAGAATCTGTTTCGATACGAGGCTACAGTGTTTCAAGTATATATTTTTGGTTGCAGCCTTTAGACCTCTGCAAAAAGATGCTTCTAAGAGAAAGTTGGACAAAATGGCAGCTAATGGGACGGGTCAAAGTTTCCTAAAGTAGATTTCGATTGTTTAATTGGTCAATTTTTCGTAACATTAAAAGGGATAGATATTTTTTAGCGGGCTAATGAACATTTAAAGATTGGTGCTACGGTGCTACAGTATGAAACAAAATTTGAAGATGGTCGGCGTTATGATAAAAAGGGTGTATTATTTCTAGTCAGGGCTCCGTCTATTGAATCAGTGCAGCATTGGGTCTGGCTTCTATACACGCCTCCCTCATAGCCTGATTCAATAGGATATTTTAATCCAATTACAGATATTAGTAGGGTTTCGGGGGAGGGTAAAATACAGGGTATGAGTTCATATAGTCCAACATGCCTGTCACGATTTTGGACTGATTTAAAGTTAAAACATCACATGAAACACTGTAAAAGTCATGGATACAAGGCTGTGGAAACGAATAGCGAAGATAGGGTGATCTTATGTGTTAAGAACTTTCAGAACACCCTCCTGCAGAGCAATAAGATCGCTTTGGACTGCAAAGCTAAACTCACAGACGTGTACGATTCGTCAAATCCAAATCGTGTTAAAATACATGAGACCATAGGGGTCTCTTACGCACATGCGCAAAGAGACTCCAGTAATACCATGCAAGTGCTGAATTTAGTTGAGTCGTTGTGGGGGGTTGAAAACTGCATGCGCACGGCATTGACCAGTCTAATTAAAAAAGTGAATGGCGCAATTTGTCGCCTACGCTCCACAAACCATCTTATGCTCCTATCACCAGATGACAGATTGGCCATTAAAAATCGTAAAATATGTTGGGTTTGCAAGGGGGAATTTGATGATGGTACTGGGAATGGGGGAAAGAGGAAGGTGATCGACCATGATCATTTATGGCAGGAAATTACATCGGGAGGGAGTAACTTTAGAGGGGTTGCACATAAATCGTGCAATGTATACGTTAGACAGCAATATTTCGTACCGGTTCTTATACACAATTCCAATTACGATTTAAAGTTTTATTTTGCCAAGCGTTGGCCCGCATTGCCAAGGGGGAAGTTGTAGATAAAGCATGGATAGCTGGTTCGCTTTTTTTATAATATCATACCCAAATCATTGGAGAAGCTACTGCTGCTAGAACTCATGTGGAAAACAGTTGACAAGGGTAATAAGTGCCTGAATAAAATTAATTTTTAGACTCTTTCAGTTTCTCTCCCAAGTCTTTTAGTCAATTGATTCAGGTGAAGAAAAGCGAAAATTTTGATAGCTTCCCTCTCCTTAAACAGCGCTTCCCCGATGATGAAATATACGATTTATTAACGTGTAAGGGCATATATGCATATGATTACTACATCTCTGCTTCGAGGCTGGATGAGGTGTCATTACCGCCTATCGAAGCATTTTATAATTCACTTAAGGACAGTCAATGCACCACTGACAACTAAGGATTTGTCAAGAGGGTTATGGCAAGGGGGGGGGGGTTGTGTAAAAGTGGGTGGGATTACTGTAAACTGCACTTGGCCAGTAATGTACTGACTCTTCTTTACATTGTGTGCAAAAACACGGATAAAATCTATGGGGAATTTGGGTTGGATTTAGGGTATTATTTTTCACTCCTCATCTGGTGATGGACTTCATTCTTAAAATCAGTAAAGAAGAAATAGGTCTAATCACCGACGTGGATCAGCACCTGTTTGTAGAGGGATCAATGAGGGCTGGGTATGTTTTTCATGGGGACCGTATCATGAAAACTGATCCGACTGGACAGAACACCGATGAAAAGTCAGACGCAGTTTTTTGGATATGAATTCCCTTTATCCGTCGGCGATGTCTCACTACTGTTTGCCGTGTGGCAATTACAAATGGCTTAACATCCTTGTGCTTCGAATTTCCCAAACATTGCTACCGTTGAGGAGAATGGGGCGCAGGGATGTTTTTTTTAAATTGACGGTGAAATACCCATGGAAATCCATGACTCGGTAAAAGACTTTGTTTTCCCGTGCATAAATAGGGACTCTCTGACTCCCTACAATTTATCTTTAGCAGAGGATGGGAGTATGCACTGGGTGCATTCAAAGCAAAAACTTATTGCTGACCTTAACCCAAAACAGAATATTGTTGTTCATCATATACTATTTAGATGGATGGTGTCCAATGGTTTCAAAGTCACAAAGATTCATAGAGCCTTCCAAATTGATCAAAAGCCCTACATGAAAACGTTTATTGACACCTTTGTCGGTAAAAGTTCACAAGCGAAAACGAAGTTTGAGAAGGAAATCTATAAACTCATTTTGAACTCAGCCTTCGGTAACATGTGCGAAAGTGTATGAAACAAAAGTCGCTGTGACATTGTAACCAATCCCAAAGATTGTGCTCGAATCATTGCAGATCCAAACTTCACATCGTTCACAGTCATAGACTCTATTATGGTTCTCCTACATCGCAAGAAAATAAACCTTATTTTAAATAAAAATTTTGCAGGCGGGAATGCCATAATGGAAATATAAAAAAAAACTCATGTTGTCATTTTATTATAATGTATGCAAGGTACAACGGCCGATTGAGGGACAAGTTCAAGTGTATTATGGGGACACTGATTCACTCCTGTTAAAAGTGAAAAGTGAATATTTGTTGAATGATTTGGAAAATGGAGAGTATATTAGCTCAAGGATGGACTAAACCAACTGGAATGAATCCCTCTATCCAGAGCTAGTGGAACGCCAGGCCCCAAATCAATTGTTAATGCTAAAATCTGAAACGGGAAGCGATCTGATATCCAGTGGTGGGTTTCCTTGGCCGAAAGTATTCTGTATGGAAACGCAAAACAAGGATATCAAGCAAGTTTGCAAGGGGGTGCATACACACTTTTTAAATAATAATTTCAATATGAGTTCTTATAGAAACTGTGTGAAACGTAGTCTAGTCCCAAGAGCGAAAGTCATGGCGATTCGCTCTTTACAGTTCAAAAACTACACAGTTAGAGTTGAGAAAAACGCCATGTTGGCCATATCAGACAAAGTTTATGTACTTGAGGATGGTGTGAAGGTACTACCACACGGTCACTATCTAATTTCAGACCGAGTTGAATGTGTAGAGCAGAGAAAACAACTCGGTCTGGAAAAATTAACTTAAATTCTTTCATAGTACAAGGTGGGTGGTTTTGGGATTTTTTTTAAAAATCAAAATTAATAAATTTTCAATATACGCAAGGCAGAGTTATTTCTTCATAATTTAATTTTCAATCTGTGCAAGGCAGAGTTATTTCTTCATAATTTTCAATATGCTTATGCAGAGTTATATCATAATTTAATGTGCCCGGTCCTGACCCCAGCCTACCGCAGCGGGCGTGCCGCACTTTCCAGCCCCCGCAACGGCCACCTCGGCCTTCGGCTGCCGCGGTGGCCGACCCCGGGGCAGGGGGACCCCAATGTGTTGTATTTTTCTGTAAATAAAAAAAGTGATATTATTTTAAGCGTAGTGTTTAATAATTTTTTTTTCCTAATGCCTATTAAAAATAAATGTTGTAATTTTGTGTTATAAATAAATAAAAAAAGTGTATTTATTAAATATAAAGTGCTTATTTCCTAGTGCCCATTTAAAATAAATGTTGTTTATGTTTTTCCTATAAATAAATAAATTCAAAAAAATCGTAACTATGTATATTTTTGTTTAAAGTGCTTTTTTCTAATTGCATTATTTGTAAAATACTGCTTTTATGATAATAATAAAAGAAAATATCATTCTTTTTTGGTTTGGTTCTTCTTATTATTCTTGAACGGAGTAGTAATAGGGAAATTATTTAGTCATTAGACATCTATAGTCTACAGTTAGTTTCAAGTGAGCTGTTGAAGGGAACTGCAATATGTATCAATTTAAAACACCATTCAAGTCGTTTCTGTGTGGTCCATCAGTGTCAGGCAAAACGACACTCTTAACTAAAATAATTAAAAATTGTGATAAAATGTTTATGGAAAAGCCGAAAAAAATTTACTACTGCTACAGTATTTGGCAGGAGTCATACGATAAAATAAAAACTATTGCTACATCGGTGCAGACACAATTCATACAGAGATTTGATGTTTTCGACATTATTGAACCAAACTCTTGGCTGATTATTGACGATTTAGCTTAATCCATTGAACAATGGTCCCAGGAAATGCTACAATTGTTTACTGATCGCTCTCATCATGAACAGATTTCCGTTACTCTAGTTCTACACAATCTCTTTCATCAGAGCAAATGTATGCGAACACTTGCTTTGAACTGTACCTACTATAAATTCAATGCTGAAAATGTTCAATGCTGAAAATGTTGATGTCAGTGTCAAGTATGGCTACTATAAACAATTTCATCCTCAACGACCCCTCTCGGAAAATATACACTTTCAGACATTTTCCAATGAAGATTATTTCATTGATTTATCATCAACATTTATTCATTTAAATGTTGCGGTTAAGAAAAGTCAGACAGTACAACTCCCAGTGTTGCCGATGGTCTGTCCTATGAAAACTGTATCCTAAATAACTTATTCAAACAAATTAATGTATTTATTAATGGAACATTGGTGAGCACTAGCAATAATTTATCCAACTATGCAAGCTACATACAATTTATGATGATGACTCCAAAGGCATATAAGGAGTTGAGAGGTTGGGCACTGGGCTATGAATATAGATCAGGTGTTGATACTGACGGTGAGTTAACTGCTGCAGTGACCCAGGAGTATCATCTAGTTGGAAAATTAAATCATGAGATATTCAATGGTAACACCCCAATGTCTAGATTCACATAAAGTTACAACTAGTCCAATTGAATTTCATTTTGAGAAAAACACTTGCTGCAGCACCTGATGCAAATGTCATTATCAATTCAGAAATTTTTCATGTTCGAAAACAACAGGTTATGAGCTCTGTTGCATTGGCAGTGGAAAAGCTAAGAGCCATGGTAACAACATTAAACTTCTTGTCCCTCATACGATCACTATTCAACTTCACATTGCCACCTGGCTCTTGTAGTTATACCGATTCATCATTTATCAGTTGAGAAATCCCATCAAAACTCGCTTTGGTCTTTGTGAAGAGTGCTAATGCCGTTGGATCCTGGACTGTATCCCCCCATGACTTTAATTTGTTTTGGTCTATCTAGCCTTGTGTGCAAAGTGAATGGAATTCCACTGTACACTCTATCATTTGATGAAAAATCCTACATAACTCTGTATGAGTTGACCATGCAATCCCTAGATCATGATTCACAACTATTTGAAAATGAAATAACCGATTCAATGTTTTCAAAAAATCATGGTGTAATTGTTTAGGACCTGTCTGGTACCCAGGATATGAGCATAGTACGAACAGGGAATGTACGTTTAGAGTGCACATTTGCCGATGCTTTGACTGAAAGTATCACATTAATATCATTGAGTCAATTTGAAATCTATTGGGTTTCACACCCAACGGCAGTGTTCTACTAGACCTTGCACCATTAACACAAAACCAAATTATCAGTGTATTTAATATGGACTTATACATGTCCCAATATAACTCCTATTGTATACCATCGGACTTCATTGAAAAAATTCCAAGTGTTAGCAATACCCTAATCATTGTTAATAGCAGTCCATCGAGTTTGAAGACAGGGCATTGGCTATGCATCTTTCAAACACCGAAGAATATCGAATTTTTTGTATCCTCTTGGCCTATCATATAAATTTTGCACTCCACACATCAACAACTTTATTGAGAACAGCGGGAAAACTATTATTCAAAATCAGAGGAGAGTACAGGATTTAACGACTATGACATGCGGCTTTCATGCTCTACTCTTTTTCATGTTCAGATGTCGTGGCTATACCTAGAAGCAGTTTCTCAGCATTTACGTTGGCTTTCCTCGATTGAACGATTTTCTATTGGAAAATATACTTTCAAGTGTGTTTAATATTGATTTTAGTCCCCTACGAATAAAATGTTCTAAAAATGTCTGTAAAATTGTTTATTAATAAAAATAATTCATATACATGATAAAAACGACTTTTCTACTCTTTAGATTTCTTCTTCAACTACGTATAGGTATTTGTCGAGAACAACTAATGCAGGTAGATCATTTGAATTCACTGTATATTGATCCTGATATGCGGCAATGTCAGGGTCACATTTTCTACAGTATAATGTAACTTCACTCTTATCATATCTCTTTGTGTAGTCAATGATACTATTTTCATTCATTTTATAAAATTCGCATGTTTCAATTTGCTTATTTGAAGCAATGTCACATACAGTTTCCTCAAGTGGTGAATCACATTCTATAACAGCCAAATAAAAATCAGTAGGTTTATAATCATTTTAGCCATTGTCTTCACAACGATGACGCAGAAACCAAATTATTTTGTTATTCCAATAGTTGAATCGTAGGCCTGGCTCCTTCTCCTAAAATAATCTAAAGCCACGACGATACCAGTCTCTTAGCAATAAACTAAAATCACGTTTAGGATTCTTTCCAATCATACCTGGATAGGTTTTCTCCCACTGATTACATTTATCATAGTGGCAATTAGAGCGTAGGTGTCCTCTAGGTTGAGGGTTAAACACCTCTTCAAGACAGGAATTACAACCTTTAATTTGTACAGCATATCCTCCATTACACGGGTAATTTGTACAGCATAACCCATTTACACGGGTTGCATAATCTGCAATTTTCATCATACTCATCAATCATTGTACAATTCTCACATGATTACCATCTACCCAGTGTATACATGCATAGTGGACATGTATGGAACATTTTTTCATGTGTTGACACTCTCACCGCCAAAATGAAAATTAGCTACGATCAACAAATTGAGTGGGATAGAGAGGGAGAAAGAGGAGTAAATCCTCTTTGAGCAACATCTTTCTCGTGAAAAAATCATAGTTTAAAATTTCTAAGCTAGTGTGTGTTTAAAAGCAAATCCACAGTATCATTTTGTCTTGTCGTGATTAATATGTCAATAAATTGTGTAAATGCCTCTGGGGCACGATGTAAAAGCTTCATGCAATAGTCTAATGTTGGAGAATCAGTTTTCATTATATCGACAAGCATTCCCTGAGAAAATATCTTCCTTTGAACAGATAACTCCAGAAAATCATCATCCAGAACTAAACGTTTTTCCATAAACACAAGATTCCCTATGAGTTTCTCTTTCTAAAATCTATCCATTTTTTAGAGTCCTAACACTCTCACAACCAACTTTAGACTAACCATGATTCTTTTTCTACTTTAAAAATATACGCTAACCTTCTATAGAAAAAATATCTTTGATTCAGAAACAATTTTATTGAATATAATTACAACAAAAAGAATCACTGATTCAATTTATTCTCCTTGATATATTTCACCAGTGTATTTAAAGCAGCTTGAAGTCGATTTATATGCACAATATTCAGGCTCGCTGCAAAGCTTAATTGTTCCTCCAATTTAAATTTGCTCAAAGATATCGCATACCTTGCATACATATCATCCCATTCAAGGGTTAGTCTACATCCTCGTGTAATTTCCACTGCCACGTTTGGTACTCTCGCCTTTGTATCATTGCTGCTACCTGGACCACCATCAAGCTCCAATAGTGTAAACATACCACTCATTTTCTTTGCTAATATCGTGTCAAATAATAATAAAATATTCTCTTTCTGAATTCAATTCTCTTACTAATATCAACTATAATGAAAATCAATCCTTATATTGAATCCAATTACTATACTAATCAAGTTACCGTATATGGAGTACCGTTAGTAGAAACATCTCTGATTGGCTCAGAAAATGGGTGTTGTCTCGGAAACCCGTCTGGTAAGGCATGTACCGTTCGTAGTAATAGATGATTGCCCGTGGTAAGGCATGTATCTTTGAAACTGTACACATAATCATGCCCCAGGCTTGTAGTGTTCACTTCAATAGATGTATTACTACTCATATATGGTTTTTACGGAAGGGATACTCGTATAAACTTCAAACAGGGCTCATTTGATTGGAAATCGAAACTTCTAGTTCACTTCTGAGGGTCGAAAGAGATTGGAGGGCACCTAGCCCCCCCCTCCACGCCCTTTATATCTCAAACCCATCTGATAAGAACTTCGAGATAGCCATTTTTTTTAAAATAGTTCAAAGACCATATAACGAAACTGCGGGGTCGACAAAGCCCCCCCCCCCCAGGGCCCGAAGGCCGGCGTTGTAAGTTATGCCCTGGGGGAATATATGGTTCCTATGAAAGGGATGCTCGTATAAACTTCAGGGAGGGCTCATTTGATTGGAAATTGAAAGTTCGAGTTCACTTTTTAATAGTCAAAAGATATCTGAGGGCAATTAGCCCCCCCCCTCCGTGCCTTTTTTTTCCAAACCCATCTGATGAAAATTTTGAGATAAACATTTTGTTAGAAAAAAATAGTGCAAAGGTCGGATAAGAAAAACTCCGATGTCAATACAGCTCCCCAGGTCCCGGGAGAAGGCGTTCTAAGTTATGCCTTAAGGGCATGTATGGTTCTTATGAAAGGGATGCTCGTATAAACTTCATAGAGGGGTCATTTGATTGGAAATTGAAAGTTCTAGTTCACTTGTTAAGAGTCAAGAGATTTAAGGGCAACTAGCCCTTAAATCTCTTAATATAATATAAAATATACATATTTAAAAACAGGACGCATTGATATCTTAGAACATCTTAAATGTCTTAAAACCAAACATCTCCCATCTGATCTTATATAAACTTTAATATATTAAAACTAAAGATGCCTCAATAAATAGTAAATTTAGAATATAGCTGAATCCGTTATTCATTTGCCTAAATATCCTATGGTTCAGGACTCAATTAAAGGGTTCAGAGTGCCAAACACTGTTGAGCAGGTCTTTAGCTACAGACCCTTTCCCCAGGAATCAAAGGGACCCATAGGTACAGTTATGTTTAGCCCTATGTAGGGTAACAATGGTTTTAAATTCATCCAGAAAGTCCTCAGGTGGGCACACCCGTCTTCATTGAGGGGTTGTATCGAAAACAGAAGGAGCAAATCTGGATGTTAAAAGTTTCCCATTTTTTCAGGAGGGATTCTATTTTTTTCACCAGCTAAAATTCAATCTACCCTTGAATTTACCCGACATCTACCCGACTTGCCCGATTTTTCAATCTACCCGACATATGGGTATCTTTCTACCCTTATGTCGGCACAATTGGAACCCTCCGAAATGAACTTGCGTTAAGCCTGGGTTATTGGTCCTTTTCTGGAAAATTGAGATGTTTCATGGGAAATACCACTTTCAAAAAAATAATTATTAGCACCCTGGACTGTATCCAGGGGGGTTGCAATCCCCCTCCCACCAAAATTTGTTTGTTTGACTCACAGTAGACAGAATATACATATGAACTACATATGAACAGGGGGGTTGCAATCCCCCTCCCACCAAAATTTGTTTGTTTGACTCACAGTAGACAGATATTTATATGAACTGTGGTTTGACTCGTACAAAAGTAACAAAAAAACATGTAAACAAATTTTCGTATTTTTTTTGTAACCCCCCTTCCTTTAACAAGATCTTGGATACGGCCTTGTTAGCATCTATTTACTAGAATTTGAACTTTAGAGAGGGGGAACAGTCCTCTGTCATATGACGTCTTTGGTCTTTATAAATTAAATAATATAATTATATGTATTTCAGCCGGAGACTCCCAGACACGCGTTGACGTCAGGAGTACACCCTGACGCCGCGGCGCTGTGATGAACAACGTCAACATCCGTCGGAGAGACTAGTTTTATAAGCAAGTCCGAAGGTGTAAAAGCGTGAATTATATGTGCCATAAAAATGGCTGTAGCTGAGCCAAATCCTGGCCCTTTGCCACATTTATGTTTAAAGTGGAATAACTATCAATCAAATTTAGCCAGTGTTTTCGATCAGCTATTACAAAGTGAAACATTTGTTGATGTGACATTAGCTGCTGAGGGACAGTCAATTAAAGCGCACAAGTTGGTATTGTCAGCATGCTCCCCCTATTTTCAAATTTTATTTAACGAAAATCCATGTCCACATCCTATTATAATATTGAAAGATACAAAATATGACGATTTAAAAGCAGTTGTTGAATATATGTACAAAGGTGAGATCAGTGTTCCTCAGAATGAACTAAATTCACTCCTCAAGGTTGCAGATAGTTTAAGAATTAGAGGACTTTCTGAGATGGAGACCTCATCTCCTACGCCCCCCTCACCAAATGCTAAGAAACCCGAGAGCCCTCACAGTACCTCAGCAAAAGAAGACCAGGCATCACCACGACCTGCCAAAAGAAGACGATCTTCTGGGGACCAGCCCTCCTCGGAGGTCCCTAGTAGTCCCTCAAATGAAGTCATTTCTGCTGTTGAAGTACCTACAAGTTCCTTTGGTGCTGTCACTGTTACACCTGTTCTTTCTTCCAATCAAAAGGAAGAAGTGGTTTTGAAGCCAGGAATTGAAGATCTTATCAGAGAAGAAGAAAGGGTAAGTTAATTATGTTTTTGTTTCAGTTACTAATTGTTCTGATCTGTTTAATATGTGATACAGACTGGGGGAGGTTTTTGGAGAGCTCAGACCCTACTTATTTTCTAAAATGTTTTTTAGTTTAAAATATAATTTTTTTTTTGCCATTTCAAATTGCTCCTTTATCCCTGCTCCTCTTCTAAGTGAACTGTTCATTTGCTTAAGTGACTATTTATAGCCTAAAACTAGCCTAGCAATATCTCTAGTCGAAGGCCTCGACCGAGTCAGTTGATTTTGAATTAAAGTTATCAAGTTAGGTTAGGTTTTTATCTTGAAAAATTCTTGAGCTCGGTTAATGAAAATATACAGATGTGGATACATATAGGGGGGGGGGGCTGAAATTCATTTCCGATAGGAATGATTTTTATATTTGTAATCAGCATAAAAAAAGGCATCGAATGGTGTATTCACTTTATTCCCAACTCAATAATATGATTTGGTATGTATTTAGCCTACCCAAATTTGGGTACATTTTTTGCAGTTCATATTATTGACTTACGAATAAAGTGAACATACTACTCGGTGCCTTTTTTGTGCTCTTTCCAAATATAACAATCATTTTTGTCAGAAATGAATTTCACCCCACCTCAATATATACCAATGCAGGGTATATATTGGCACATAAGGGGGGTAGGGGTAAAGTTTATTTCTGATGCAAATTAGAGGTAAGTTTAAACTTTACCCCCCCCCCTAATGTGCAAAAATATACCCTGCATTGGTATACATAGGGGTGGGTGTAAAATTCTTTTCCAACAAAAATGATTATTGTATTCGTAAAGAGCATAAAAAAAAGGCATCGAATAGTATGTTCACTTTATTCATAAGTCAATAATATAAACTGCAGAAAATTTACCCAAATTTGGGCCAGGAATAACATTTCAACGTTCACTTCCTTACCTTTAAGGTGTAGAAGATACTATGAAGAAAGACACAAGCAGGAGCGTCAATTCACGTAAATGTTGAGGGAGGGGCAAATTTTTCAAATTAAAAGGGGGAAAATTTGTCAATAAAAAAAAATTCAGTGAAAATACCAAAAAAGGCATTTATTAATGAAAGTGTACCCCAATAATATATTTTTCAAAACCTGGGGGAGGGGGCGGAATGCTACTCCACTTGGCATCACTGATTTTAAGATAAACTTGAATTATTTCAGGTTAACACAGCTTATCCCAGAATGTTTAAAGCCTTACAAGTAAGGAAAGATATGAGCTTGAAGCTGCCTTTCCAGATCTTAACTTGGGTAGCAGTTGGTTTTGTTCCCTGTTCTGAAATAAACAATAGGCTAGTAATAACAAAATTATCACTGTTACATTCATAAATTTTCTATTTGCTGGATTTTCATAGCTGCTTCCAGTTTAACTGCATTGCAGGCCCCTCCCCGCCACTTGACGCCTGGAATTTGCTTATTTTGCAAAATAACATTTTTATAGGCTAAGAGAAAATAATATATTTTTTATTAGGCATTTCCAGGTTTTTCAGTCTGTGGATGGGTGCATAGGTATAATTTGGTAGGAGGCTGGGAGTTGTAAGCCCAAATACTAGTTGGTAAGCTTCTAGACTGTAAGATTTTCTAGTTGGCAACAAGAAGACCTTGTAGTCTAATATAAAATCGTACCAAAGCAATCAAGCATTATAGGGGAGGGGGAGGGTTAAACCCCGTTTTGGGTTTTCTGTTTACTGTGTCAATATTTGACCAGGATTAATCATTTCAACTGTGCTAGCCTTGATCATATCCATTTTACCACTACCCCTCCAACTGTTATTACATATTGAGAATAGTCCAACCTAGGCCTATCCATTGAGCTTGTTTTCAGAGCAAGAGCATTCCCTAACTCGCTGCGATACTTGGTCAGGTGCATAGCTAGGTTCTTCAGCCTCTGGGGACAATATTGAGTTTTTGCACTCCCCTCTACCATCATTACAACAATATAAGTAAAAAAAAAAATCAGTCTGGCGCCGCCTCAGAGGCTTTGCCCCCCCTTGCCATCTCCCTAGCTACGCCACCGTACATCGTTTGGTGTTCCTATCACTCTTTTTTGTACGGAAGTAATTAAAATTCTCAAGGTCTTAGAAAAGATTTATCCTTGGGAGAGGATTTTTGACAAGTGTTCTATATTTGCTTAGTATAGGCAACCCTATGCCTAGGGTTGTATTTTGGCCTATGATTGTAATATCTCTCAAATAAATACTTTTTGTTTCCATGGCAAAGGTTTTAACAGCTTTATTATTTTTGCAACTTATACTAGTCTATTTGGTGTATTTCTTAAAAAAGACTCAAAGTTGTTCCTTATGTCGTAACTACCCCCCCCCCTCCCCTCCATATTCTGTTGGTGATTGTTGGTAGGTTCACACAAGTGCAACCCTATGGGGGAGGGGGTTGGGATTCACACAAGTAGCCTACATTTTAATATGGAGACCCCCTTTATCCGTTGATAAACTGATTAGAAAATACCCCCCCCCCTCGTGCGTAAGTATTGTTGTCTGTACCTGGTGACAGTGTCCACAAATGGGATCTGCTTTTTCAGTTTTTTACCCTTTGTTTTTTTTTAAAGTCGTTTTTTAGCAATTTTTTTTTGAATATAGCATGTGTTGCACCCTTAGATAAAACTTCCATTGTATTTTCGTTAAATAGTTAAGACATCCGCAAATGAAAAGCTAGAATGAGGGAAATCCATCAAATATCAGGAGGGGATAGGAGCAGTGGCGTAATTTGTCAAAAATCCTGGGGGGGGGGGTAAAGTTGGAGGCAATTTTCCCAAATCAAGTGAAAATGACAGTGAAAACTGATAAAACAGACATATATTACCTTAAAGGCAAAGATATATTTAAGATTTTTGCAGAAACTAAATTCCAGCTGGGGGGCAAACTTGGGTCTGGAGGGGGTAGTTACCCCCTACCCCATAGCAAACTACGCCCCTGAATAGGAGTCTTTTCTTGAGATCCCCCTGGAAAACCCACCTACTGCCCTCGTAAGTACCTGTGTAAATAGTTTTAGGATTAAGATATTGGCAGTCTTGAGAAATAACAGGTGAGAGTTCTTTGAACCTTAATTTGTGTTGAATATTTAATAGGAAGAAATTACAAATGATTTCACTTTCTATGAACCTTCATGTTTGAAAAATTATCACTTAACCAAAATAAACCCTCGATTTGTCAGAGTTAATCGTTTGATCATGGAAGTTTTGCATTTAAACACAGGTAGAGAGTGGTGCACAGGCCAGTAACTAAGCTGGAGTAGTAGCCTTAGGCCTCCTATAATCAGTTCATTAAAGAACCAATATTCGACTGAAAATTTTTTAATCCTTCACTATGTAATTATAAAGGATGCTTTTAGTACCAGCTATATACTATAAAACACAGTTTGTATAATTATCCAGTATGATCTTTCCCTATCTCACCCATTATAAAAACCCGGACCTAGGTGCGAGTGCTCCAGAGAACGTTTTTGCAGATAGAAACATAAGCGGAATCAGATCTTTTCACGGGTAGACAAGTCAGACTGTGATCTAATCGGAAACAAGTGGAAACCCGCTATTACGAATAATGCACTTTGTTGGAAACAATCGGAAACAGACTAACCCGCTAATGCAGAAAGAAGTGGGAGGAGCTTTTTGTTCGTACCGAGAATGAAGACCAGAAATGATCTGCGATAAACTTACTGGATGATTATATAAACTGTGCTATAAAATAAGTAATTATGCAGCAAAATGTCTTTCTTTTTCTCTGAATTCCACATACTAGTCATATATTGACAGAGCAATATGTTTTGTTGTCACCATGTATCAGGAGAGGTTGATTTAAGGATCGGAGAACCAGCCGCGGACCCAGGGGACCCCCACCAGTCTTTTCTGACACCCTCATTTGTTTTTTTTGCTGTTTTACCCTTTTTTTTAGATAAACTTGTCAATTCTGTCAGTTATTGGCGCCCTTGTCACATTACTCCTCCCCACTAAGACTTTGCTCTAGATTCACCTTTAGGGGAACCTCCCCCTACATCTTTGTATAGGAGAAATCAGCTCTGAATTCGAATCGTTCCTAGATTTTTCACGAAGCTGTTTGAAGAAACTGTGGAAGCTGGGGATAAATTGAAGAGGGAACCCTTCCTTTAGCTTTAATTCTATCTCTGCCACATGAGTCATCAAGAAGGAGCCACCGTTGATTCCTCTGCTTTGATGCTGTGCCTCTGTTCACCCATTGAGGCTTAAAGCAGGACTGCCACTGAAGATTTGGCAATATCCCAAAATTCACTTCCAAAAGATACTAAGATTGGAAAAGATCTTGAATAATAATAATATAGCTGCTTGATATACTCTTTGGGTGTAATGTTTGAAATATGTACTTTTCACAAGATCCCAATTCAGGAGCGAAAAGTTTTCACATCGTGTGAAAATTAAGAAGTGGCAACCGTGGCTGGAAGGGGTATTGAAGCTTTCCCAAATCGTTGTGACAGGTGCGCCTGAGGGTATTTCTGGGTCTACCTTTGCAAAGTGGTTTGGATCGCTGTGGTTGCCAATGTATTTTTATAGTAAAAAGTAATACTTTTCCATTCAAAGAATGTTTAAGTTAGGACAATATATTTCATACTCTCATTTATAAACAAAGGGCCATATTCAGGGTTTTTTTCGGGCGGGGGGGGGGGGCGGTACCAACAATGTATAAAAAATGGTTTATATTCATTTTTATTACGTTTTTTACAAGCCGAAAGAATATTTCGGGGGAGGTTTCAAACCCCTACCCTCCCTAGATACGGCCTCGAACAAGTACTTAGTCAGGTTCTTCGTTGATTTAGCTTTACTTTATTGTTTACCATTTATTCATAGGCTAATTTTACATTTCAATTATATATTATAATGACTTCTAATGAAAAATTGTTAAAATTAGGTCATATCCTTTAAAATCTAAAATATTAAAAAAGTTTCTATCTGACAGAATTAATAATTTTAGTGATAAGGATTAATAAACTTGTAGGATTTAAATTATCAGAATGGGCCATTTTATTAAAATTTATTGACATGTTTGTGTATTTAAATTGCTCAACCAATCATAATGTTTTATCATTTAGATCTAAAATAAATATTGAGCAAATACTTTTTTAATTCAGTTTAATCTAAGTATAATATCAAAGTTTCATAGTTAAAAATTAAAATTATACTTTAGTATAATCTATATACTTGTGGAAGTGTTAAACCTGATAAGATAAATGTTGATATTCTCATAAGGAGAGGGTTGAGGTGGTGGCATTCACTCTCTATCGCTTCTAATTTATGCCCATCTCATATTTCAGTACCTCTCTTGTTACATACATAAGAAAACTTAGTTATTTGTATGCTGTGTCTATGAATCCAAAGACTTGCCTACTATTACAACTACTAACAACTCACTGCAGCACCAGGTCATCTGAGACCAACACATTACGGACGCTTCTTCTTCGTCCCAATCTATTCAAAGCCTCCGGCTTTACACCCTCCCAAGAATCTATAGATGAATTTACTTACAGTCCTGTACATATGTACGGGAGGGGGTAGCTGCCTTGCTCAAGCTTCCTTTTAGTTGTGATGGTGCACACATCGCTGCACTCTGGTCTGATAATCTTTGGGGGGAGGAGGGGGCTGAAGAATTTTCAAGAAAAGGCATAATTTTGTAAGGACATAGGATTCCATGTTCCCCTTGAATATTTTTGTGTTTTTGGCAGGTGGGGGGTAAGTTCCTTTTTTTTGTCCACTCTGTGTACAGATATGGTCACCTAACATTTTACACCAGTTCTTAATTACGTAGTCATGATAGAGGGGACACTTGTCGTGGGTGCAGAAATTTTAGGGGTGCGAAATTTCAAGCAAACAATAGAACGGTTATAATCATTTTGTTATTTTGTAATTTGATTTTTATTGAACTAATGTAGGGTTGTAGTTAATAAATTATATTAATTATTAACTAACTGGTAATATGAAAATAATTTAAATAATTAAATGAAGATAATAATAATAATTAAATCAACACAATAAAAATTAGAAGGTAAATTATTAAATAATAAATTAATTGAAAATAATTTTTTAATAAATGAAAATTTGTTAAAATTTAGTCTAAAAATTTTGGGGGACCAGGGGGGGGGGCTAATCAAAATTTTGCCCAGGCAGCAAGAGAGGCTAGAACCGCCACTGGGGGATGCGTACTGAAAAACAAAAGAAGCATGAATTCTTCTCTTGTACTGGGTTAGAGGGAATTAGGCTAGAACAGCAAATCTTAAAGCTTTAGAATTTTTCGGATTGCCGTCCATTTCAAAATTTGTCCATGGCTCGCTCACGCTTTCGTTAGAATTTACATTAAAATCAATTAGGGCTCACTAATGCGTGAAACATATGGTTTACGTGGCCACATCTTTCTCCGCCCATATCTCTGTAGGTAAAGACCAAAGTTGTTTTTTGTTTTAAAGAATTGATTTAATGGTTGGTTAAATGCAGTGTTGTAAATATATTTGATGGTTAGCCAAAATCCCTTCATGGTACCAGTGGCGGTTTTAGGGGGGGGGGACAGAGGGAGCGCTTGCCCCGCTTGCAGAAATTTTAGGGATGCTAAATTTCAAATAGGCTAAATAATCTAACGGTTATAATCATCTTGTAATTTTCGAAATTTAATTTTTATTAAAATAAAGTAGGGGGCATATTATTAAATTACTAATTAATTTATACAATTATTTAATAAATAACAAATTAAATAATGATAATTAAATTCAGATTATAATGAAATAAATTATCAATTAATTAATAGAATAAAAATAAATTAAAAATTGTCCAAAAATTATTCCGTTATTTTTAATTTTGGCCATGTGCATTGTTGAAAATTTTGTCACCAAATCAGGATTTTATAAGCCCAAATGGGGTACCCAATCTGGCACCATTAATTGCAGCACTTACTACGCTCAAGCTCTGGATCCAAGGCCCGCTTCTAGGTAAATAACGTGAGCCCAGTATTATCAGTTGGGGAGGCATCTGTTCGCTCTTGATTGTATACCCTCCCCCCTAGATTTTGAAAAATACTTTTTTGGGGGTTATTTACATTGAAAAATGCCCCTTTGGTATATTTGTTACTAAAATTGAAAACACGACAAATTTGCCCACTAAATCTAGAAAATACATTTACCGCCACCACATGAGGCAACCATGCAAGTATGAGGCAACCATGCAGCGGTAAGTGTGTGGGAGAAGGGAAAGGGCCAGAGGATCATGAAAAGTTCTTCAAGGAATTTAGTGCAAGACTTGAAGACCAAGAAGTGCAACTATGGCAAGCAGCTGTGGACAAATCTCCGAGTCATACTTTGTATAGAGAAGTAAAAGAGAATTTTGGTCAGGAGTTTTTATTTCAAGCTGGGATTGCCCATTAAGTATTCGAGGATTTGGATTCAGATTCGAGCAAATTGTCTTCCAATTTATTCTAAGGTTGCAAGGAAAAAGAGGGAAGGTCCGGAGGCCGGGTGTAGTTGCTTGAGATGTGGAGAAAATGATTATGGGTTGGGCCATTTCCTCCTCCGGTGTAAGCAACTATCTCATTTAAGGGGATTAATTATCCATGAGGGGAATGATAGGCTGCTTTGTGAGTTAATGAGGTCTAGGACTCCCCGTTATATTGTGGCAGTAGGAAATTTTGTATTGATGGGAAGGATGTCAAATGAAGTGTAATTTTTCTTTTTCTTTAGTATGTTTTTTTTTGTATATGGCTTTAGTTGGCTTTTAAATACATATTATTATTATTATTTAAGGGGATTAATTATCTAGGAGGGGGAAGATAGGCTGCTTTGTGAGTTAATGAGGTCTAGGACTCCCCGTTATATTGTGGCAGTAGGAAATTTTGTATTGATGGGAAGGATGTCAAATGAAGTGTAATTTTTCTTTAGTATTTGTCTTTTTGTATATGGCTTTAATTGGCTTTTAAATACAGATTATTATTATTATTATTATTTTTACTATGAAATAATTTGTGCGGATTCAGGGTCCAAACCCCTGATTCTCGAGTGGGGTAGATCGAGGACAATGTCGTATCCAGGGGAGGGAGGCTAGGGTTTTGAACCCCTCTGACATTTTGTTCGGCTCGTAAAAACGTAGCAATATACATATGAACAAACTTTTGGTGTGTTTTTAAAGTTTTTTTTTGCAAAATACCAATCAAACAAAAATCCTTGGTACGACCTTGGTCGAGGACAAAAGATAAAATACTTATAAATTATTAAGTAAGGATTTAGTTTTGTTCCTCAACTAGTTTGAAATGCATACCTTATGTAAATTTTTCAGGAAATGATGTAAACTGTAAATGTGACAAATTACACAGGAATTTATTTACAATATCTAGCATAATTCGTGGCTAGTATATTATATCGAGATAAAAAGCTGTTGAATAAACTTAATAATATTGTATTACCACTACGATAATAAAATATGCTGACGCATGATTGTTATGGTTGCATTTAGAATTCATTAACATGCAGCATTTCTAATCTCTCTCACAGTAAAGTTACAGCAAGTCTAGCCTTAAAGATCTTTCTTTGTGGATTGGGGGCATATCAAAAAGTTTTTCCAGGGGATATCTGCAATGCCAAAAAAGAAATTTTTAAGGCAAATATTTAAATTTTGGTACTTATGTAGAAAGCGGTAAGTGTGTTGCGAAAACAGATACGATTGCCCGGTACTTACATGAGACGCTGTATAAAGATAGGTATTACAGACGGTTTCTCACTCTGGGAACTATATTTAAACTTTATCTTTTTGGGGTTTAGGGAGACTGAAAGGTACCTAGGTTGCGTTAGGTTAGGTTACGTATTTAATATAGGCTATACTTTACCCGCACCCCTCCCCCTTAATGTGCAAATATATAGCCCACATTTGTTTTTGAACTCTTATATTTTCATCCTATTTTGTATTATTTCATTAGCATTAACGGAACTTCACTTTTCGCGCACTTACCGCTTACTACATAAGTACCTAAATTTTTCCTAGAAGAGGAGGGGCAGTCTTTTGACAGGAGTGAATCTCCAGAATTCCATTGGGGGGGCAAGAGGGGTCCATATCCGGATATTCAAGGGGTATGGGATATATAATAATTTTTTTCTCCACATTACTGGCGAGGGGGGCAACTTCCCCCCTTGACCCCCACCCCTCAACGACTTTCCTGTCTTTTGAAGCAAATTTTTAGGAGACAGGAACTCCTTCTGTGTGGAACATGTGTGGAATAAGGTCCGGAGGCCGGGTGTAGTTGCTTGAGGTGTGGGGAAAATGATTATGGGTTGGGCCATTTCCTCCTCCGGTGTAAGCAACTCTCTCATTTAAGGGGATCAATTATCCAGGATGGGGGAGATAGGCTGCTTTGTGAGTTAATGAGGTCTAGGACTCCCCGTTATATTGTGGCAGTAGGAAATTTTGTATTGATGGGAAGGATGTCAAATGAAGTGTAATTTTTCTTTAGTATTTGTCTTTTTGGTATATGGCTTTAATTGGCTTTTAAATACAGATTATTATTATTATTATCTTTCCATGATACATACACTAGTTCAGATAATATACATCTAAGAAGTAATATAAGTCATAAAACCTTGCAGCACATGTGACCTATTGCTCACCAGGTATGTACAAAGGACAAGGACCTCGCGATTTTTTCCATGTCTTTGTATAATGTTTTGTAATTTTTATTTTTATGTCTGTTTTTGATGACTTGTTCCCGTCTATACAATGAATTCCCAACAGCCTGTCCTCTCTCTCTCTCTCTCACCATCATTATCTGGACCTTTTTCACGATGATAGTGCTGAACGCTATACATCTTGGTCCATATCCATTCACAAAATTGGTTTGAAATACTAGCAATCCATGTCTCATATTATCCTAATATATATATATATATATATATATATATATATATATATATATATATATATATATATATATATATATATATATATATATATATATATATATATTTTTCTTGATGTTTTTCCAAGTAGGTATGCTAGAATATTTTAGGGACTGCCCTTTCCCTTGCTTTAAAAAAAATTCTGCTCTGTTCATTCGAAAAAATGAAATTAACACTCTTTAATGATGTAAGTTTCGCTAAATCAGAATATCTCCATCTCTGGCACAAAATGAGATAAGTTATATGGTTTTCTAAGATTTCCGGGAAAGTAGGAGGTCGACTTTCAGTTTTCTGTCGTTTATTCGATTCTTTTATCCAAGCTTTACAAGTTATGGCAACATCGCCCTATCAGTTCTAAAGAATTTGGCAACACAAACTTAAAAGATAATAATGGGCGAGGTAGGGTGATTAAAAATAGTACATACATTGTAGTAAAATTCGGGTAGGCCTGCTTGTCGGTTGTTGGAAACACATTCAAAATTACGCTTAGGTTACATCTCAGAAAACCGGTTTCATAGCTACAGAACAAGTAATGGACGATACAATGCATCAGACTTGTACAGAATGCATTAGACTTGCAATATTTGGGCTGTATGTTTTCACATTAAGGGTGGGGGTTAGATTATGTTTGGTTGGATTAGATTTCCATAATTTCGTTTCTAAAGTATTGTTTTATCATCATGTTTTATTATTTTTCATTCGAATTAACCTAACTTCACTTTTTGGATGTATTTCCAATAACCGACAAATACCAAAATGCATGTAAATCTCGGGGGTTGGGGTGAAGAATCCTTGCATTTGTGTCAAGTCCTCTTGGGTATTCCTTCAGTGTATTGTTGGCAATTTTCTAAAATATTTTAAGGTTTGATTTATGCTAATACAGCTAACGATCTATTATTTCAAATATATTCAAAGTAACCCTTGTGTCTGGGTTGGAATTAGTTTTCCTAATTAGCATTCTTTGATTTTGTATAGCAGGTTTTACAATAACTTGCGGAATATAAATAACTTATTATGTTTAAAATGGAATATGTTTATCGATGTTTAATTAGTTCTGGGATATAATGATTTATGGTTCTGGTTCGAATAAAAATGATTCGTTTTAATTTATTTTCATTTTAATAAAAGAATATGTAAATCCCGTGTCTGTTTTGTTAAGAGTAGTTGTCTTTTAAACAGTCCCACAATTGTAATTAAAAAAAAAAAAAATGTAAGGCCCAAGAACCAAGAAGAAACTCAAGTTAGGCCCAAACAGAGGAACGTATCAAACATTTTTTCTAATTTTATATAAGACCTTTTCTAAAGCCTTTCGCTTTTATTTAAGTGTCCAATGACAAATATTTTTGAAAATTACACAACATGGCTTAATAATTTGCTTTTATTTCGTTATTTATTTCATAGAATAATTTTGACTGTCTTTGAGCTAAAAAAACAAAAACGGTACTCTTGCATTATGTGGACCTCTTGGGTTAAATACTATAGAGTAGGCAATGATAAAACCCGTTTTTGACATGTTTACCGCTATGGACTAGGCAATGATAGCGTGCTTTTCATTGCGTATACGATATTAAACTGTGGTTTTTGGGGTTTAGAGGGGGGGAGGTACCTAGGTTAGGTTTAATATATGCTATTCTTTACCTCCTCCCCCCCCCCCCCAATGTGCAAATATATAGCCCAAATTTGTTTCTAAACTATTATATATTCATTTTATTTTATTGCATTAGCATTAACCAAACTTGACTTTTTAGAAAGGCCCGCATAATGCAAGAGTACCACAAAAACAAACGGTTTTTCTGATGGAAGTTAAGAGTGAAGCCGAAGCTTAAAACGACCAAAAATACTTGCACCATATGTCGATAAAACTAGCTCAAGTGAACTAATGATAGTTTCGTATATTTTTAGAATTTTGAAAAACTAGTACTTTACTGAAAACTGTGCTTTTTTGAGTTTTTATAATGTTCTCAATATCATGACCGATGAAAGACTAAAGAGAGCCCTATGAATTTGCATTTCATGTTCTGCAGGGTACTTAAGGCCCTTTCTGCTACTAAACAACATGCTGGTTTTTTGTTTTCAGTAAAGCGCTAGTTTTTAGAAGTTCTACAAACATAGTTGATTAATGAAGAAGACTACCAAAGCCGTGAATCTTTATATGAAAAAGAAATACGTCCTGTATCCTACGGAAAGAGTCTGGCACATTTGCTCTATCCCCAAATAAAGGGCCAGGCGGTTTTTGCTTCTGTCCCGTTCTTTCTCTAACCTTTTTTTAAACCAAAAAGTGGTGAAAATTTCACTCATACCTTGAATTTTTAAAATAAATTTTAAATTTATTTAAAATATTTTTTATGTTTAAATTTTATTTTTATTTTATATAAATTTTATTATGTTTTATTTTTATCTTTAAAATAATTTTTAAACATAATACTTAAAATAAAGGTCAGGACTAGATATTAATTCTGCCTCTTTTTTAAGCGGCAATTCCTATCTCACCTATTTCGAATCTACGCTTTTCAATTTTTTGACATGCTTTTATCCCCTTAATTCAATTAATAAATTCATATCTATTCGTGGGTTTAGTTCAAACCCAAGGTGGGGACTAGCTCCAAAACTGTTATTTTTTTTTGCTGCATTTCAAGTTTAAGGATTATAGTAAGAATTTCAAAAAAGTTTTTTTCGCGGGAGTCAAGTACAATTCCTTGGTGGGGGGGGGTCACCCTTCTATTTGGAAGAGTGTTCACATTTAAATTAATTAACCGAAGCACATTCTCAGTGGGGGGTTGAGAGCGTGGCTCTCCACGGAGCCTCTGCAAATTTAAATTATCAAACTTAACCAATATTTCCCCTCAACTCACATGACCTTATAGATATTTGAGACACCCAAAGGAATAAAACACGCATTATTCCCTTTCGAACATCTACAAGTTTTTGTTTTCGATTTTTTTGGTTCCATGATATTATCTATCAGGATTAAAATGTAAAGCTTAAATGTAATAATGGACGTCTTTTATATAGAAATATGTAGGCTTTTGTTATTTTTTTTCAGGATGACCCCTTGTTCGCCCCATTTCATTCTGAACTATTTCTTGTTATAGAATGAGATTATAGATTCCATGGTTGCACTTTTTTGGGGCTTTCCATTGTTTGAGAATTTCTTATGCTGGCCGTTTTGTATGTTTGGACATCTGCACTAAAGATCTTTTGTTAGGAATACCTTTTCTCAACCCATTGATATGTCTAGGCTTTATTTATACGCATTTCACAGTAAACGTTCATAAACCTCATATATATATATATATATATATATATATATATATATATATATATATTATATATATATATATATATATTATATATATATATCTATATATATATATATATATATATATATATATATATATATATATATATATATATATATAATATATATATATATATATATATATATATATATATTATATATATATATATATATATATATATATATAATATATATATATATATATAATATATATATATATATATATATATATGTATATATATATATATATATATATATGTTATTGTTTTTATATTATTACGCGATAGACCATACTTTAGATAACGCCTTTTAAACTCACGGTAAGACTCCAGACCTGAAGTGTACGTGCGGGTCAGAACCTTTTGTTAGGAATACTTTTTCTCAACCCAATGATATGTCTAGGCTTTATTTATACACATTTCATAGTAAACGTTAATAATATATATATATATATATATATATTATATATATATATATATATATATATATATATATATATATATATATATATATATATATATATATATATATATATATATATATATATATATTCTTTAGATAACGCTTTTTAAAACTCACGTTAAGACCCCAGACTTTGAGTGTTCGTGCAGGTCTGAACATTATGGAAATCAGATGATTTTTTTTTCTTGGAGTAGGAGAGTGGGTGGATGAGTAAGGTCTTCCAGTCCCAAGAGGAATCCCTCCCCCTATCGGTTGAGGATATGCGAGGAATCCAACTATAGACAGTCTGTTCTTTCTATATATTGAAGAACTAGACGTTTTATGTAAAATTGGTTGTTTGTCCCTTTCCAGGTAGGAATCAAGACCAATCGGATCTCAGACGTATGCAGCAAAACCTTGGTGGAACGGCTCTAGAAGAATTACTACAGAAGGGTGCCTTAAAAGCCCCAAAGTGCCTTTTTATACCCCCCCCCTAAGATCTTCATTTTTCATGTAGGGCTCTATAATTCAATCTCGAAGGTTCCGTCCATGTTTTGAGAAGCAATCTGGTCTTGAAACTGAAATATTTTTGATATGCCTGTCGATCAGTGGAAATCTACATTGGCCAAAAAATAATATATAAATGAGACTGGCAGGGATTTCTAGTTCCAAGAATTTATTCCCACTTAGGTTGATCATCCTTCTACTAATATTGCATTTACCCTATTGTTGAATATGAATTCCCGCTTTTTGTTCGGGCCCCTCACGCTCTATCGGCACCATTCCATGGAATCCAAAATAGATATTCAAGTGTGAGCTGTAGCACAGGTTGGATACCAATATAGTCATTGAGTAATAGACTTGATATGGCGTCAATGGCAATTTTTTTTCTGGTACAGTCGCTGCCCTCCCTCTGAACATCTATCTCAACTAGTCCTGCTTTTTTCCTAGAACACAGCAAGCACATAGAAACATGGCACATTCGGCACAAGAGGAGACACCTGCACTGATTAATTGAATAACAGATTTGTCAGAGCAACTTCCATTTGGAACGGTATACCGAGGCCGATTTTTCATAACAACTTTTGTGTTGATTTCTTAAAATGCGAATTTAACAAACCAAATTTTAGAAATAAACCTAACGTGGCATAGGTTGATCAGTGGTATCAGGCATCAGACCCCAAGCTTCCATCGGTCTTGTACGGTGAAGGATGTCTGCAATGATAAGAGTGGCCCGTTATTGTTTACAAATAGATTTAACATCGGAATGGTTATAGAAAGTACCTAGTCCGTTTTCGGCTGTTGCAAACGATTTACAGGCCAAGGAAGACAAAGACAACGTTAAAGCGAAATATTCGGGATCCGTCTCGGTATTCAAAGTTAATGGATATATCGCCTTCAATTTCTGAGCTTAAAGCCCTTTAAGCTCATTTACATACAGATCTTCTTTCTGTCATAGCAAAGAAAGAATAAGTTTTCTTTTCTTTGATTCGACTTCTATTTTCCATCATTAAAACAACTTAAGAAGCAAAAATACAAACTCCAAAGGATCCAGAAGATCCAGGTTTTGCTCCAGAAGACCCTCTAGTGGGAAAAGAGAAGCTTGGAGTAGTCTTCCTCTTCATGCACTGCTGTAGGGACCCCTATATAGTCAAGAAATTGTGCAGAGGATTGTTAATATTGTGTGGACAAACTCATGTGGGTTTCTCAATATCATGTCGACAAAGACATGGAAAGTACCACTGCTGAGAAAACTCCCAAGAAGCCTGGGAAGACAAGCAGATATTCCATGCGTGTTGAGATTCTTCAGCCTACTGTTACGCCAAACTTTATCTAGAAATGTTGCTAGGCCAAAACCCTTTTGCCAGGAGCTCGGCCCACTGCTCATTCTGGACATGTAAGGTCTGGGCAAACGGTAGTGTTTCTGAAGCTAAAAACGGTATTATTAATTCAAACACGTTTTTTGAACTAGGAATACCGTCTAGATTAACGCTCATTTGGAGTGTTATATCTGTCTTGTTTAGGTTTGAGAGCTTGACTGACGGAAATTGTGGAAATACTTGCTATAGAGGTTTCTGCTCATTTGATCTCACTTGTTGTGTTTATGGATGACTGATCTGACATATTATTTTCTTTCAGCATCCATATTTTGAAAAACAAAATATTGTCTTAGTCTTTTGTGAAAAAAGCCAGCTTGGTTTTCTCAATTGTATCCTCTTAAAACACTGAAAAAAAGGTCAAGCCCGTTTAGCTCACCTCTAACGGATGTGAAAATGCCTGCTATATAGGTTAGGTCATCCAATCTCGCTTGAAATACTTATTGATGGCTGATCTATCACATTTTCTTCTTTGTGTCAATGTTTAAAAAATTAAGTGTTGTCCAAGGAAACCTTGGAAAACGTTGAAAATAAACGCCAAGTCCGTTTAGCCCCCTTTTATCAGTTGTGGGAATGCTTGTAGTATTGTGGAAATACTCGCTATATAGGTTTAAGGTCATCCAGTCTCACGTGGTATGATTATGGGTGGCTGACCTGAGATATTATCTTCTTTCAGCATCCATGTTTTGAAACATTAAAAATTGTACAAGAGGACTTCGCTCCTTCAAACAGTTCGTGGTAACGAACTGTAAGTAAGGAGCGGTGTGGCTTAACCGAAACTCTAAAAAAACTGACTCTTGATGGTAAGAGATACATCAAAAGGATCGAATTTTAATGCTTCTTCAAAATGTATAAATTTCAGCAAGTTTAATGTCAACGTTTTTTTGGAACTTTTAAAAAGTGTGTTTTAGGAGTCATTCTTAAGTAATAGGAACAAAAAGTCAAACTTTAGCATAAAGTGCGAGGTATTGAGGAATGGGTACACCCCTCATATGCATAATAATTCCTGTTCGTTTTAAGCTTTAATGTTGCTCCTTACTTTTAATTGAAAAGACTTTTTTTTTATTTAATCTGTAAAAAGGCCATAGACCTTAGACCTTATATGTGCCTCTAGACCTTACCAAAACATGAGAGGAAGCTATAGGCTCATGTGAGTTAAAATGTATAGGGATGCTATTCAGCTTAGGAACATGGCTGGCATGAATGGATTTCTATAGCCTTTGCAACGTAATATCTGACAAAAGCAACATTTTGTTAGAAAACTAAATACAGATATTTTCTATAACTCTTTTATAACGTGCATAGTGACAGTTTTCCCTGCATTGGAAGCAAATGTGGAAAAATCGTGGAAGAAGCTGAGCTGCTACCCATGAGAAGCTCAAGGAGTGCGTGATCTCAATAAAAAAAAATTATGAAAAAAAATCTGTTATACCAAAGGGGTGGAAGATGCGTACAAGAAGAGAGGGGGTAACTGCATGCAAATTTTCATGCAGAAAAGGTCTGAAAAATTATTTGGCACTAGTGCATTAGATGGTCTCTTTTATATACTAATGAGAGACGAAACCCGCCAGGCTGGTTATTTCTCAATAGCGGTCTCACGAAATGGAATGCAAAGAGTAGTTTTCATTGCGTTTATGATATTTAAACAATTGTTTTTTGGGGTTTGGGGGGGGGAGGTACCTAGGTTAGGTTACGTATTTAATATATGCTATGCTTTACCCCCCCCCCTCCCCCCTAATATGCAAATATATAGCCCAAATTTGTTTCTAAACTATTATAAATTTATCCTATTTTATTATATTTCATTAGCATTTAGCAAACTTGACTTTTTAGAAGTGAATCTAATGCACTAGTACCAATTATTTTTCCAAAGGTGTCGCATGTTTTTGAAACTAACCTTCATGATATTTATAAATTATTTGAAATATTCTTTTGGATATTATTTGTTTCGTTTTAAATTATTCAAATTCTTATAGAAATAGTTGGTTCTGGACACTGTAATAATTTTATATTACGTTGTATTTATGTTACGTGTTATATTTCGTATAATTTTATAATTACGCTCTGATCTGTTAAAGACGAAGGAAATGACAAACATTGGAAGATCCTATGCACTGTATATAGATAATATCATTATTTATATTATATAATATATGTAATATATCTATTATTTATATACAGTGGTCCTATGTGTCCTTGTATTTGTCGTCCTTTGTGATCTGTTCACGTTTTTTTTTTCTTTTCATACGGCAAACGATAGACGTAGGTAATTTTGAACTTATATTTTATTGAAAAATAGTTGTGATTATTTGATTAATTAATGAAATATATAATTAAAACAACAGAAATTGTCTATTTCGATTACCATGAGAGGGGGGGTGGGGGTAGACGTGTAGGATTTCTTTTTCTAGTGGAAAGCTGGTTAGTCAAGACAAAAACGGGTGAATTACCAACAACACAACTAGAGTTGTCAGTGATCCGCCTAAGGGAGGTAGACAGGAGGGAGCATTGGATTTGGCCCCCTAAAATGTCGAGGTTCTTATTATCCGCTCATGTTTATCGTAAAATATAGCTGTTCTCTTGGCGCTTTGACGAATTCCCCCTCCCTCAGCAAAAACACTTGTGTACTGTTCAGCTCCTATGATTACTGACGTCATGAATCATATTGTTGTAGTATAATTATGTGAAATATATAAATTAAATAAGGACCCAGATGTCTCCAGTTGCCCACTAATGCTATAGAAATAATTAGTTTTGTCTATCCTTTTTCTTGCCTGAGTAAGCTACCAAATTCTGTGGAATTTTCAGGTATTTTCATCATTATGAATAGATTCATATATTCACCCCTCGAAGCAGCCTATATAATTATTTATCAACGATAATATAAATACCAAGAACGGGTTTTGAAGTTTACTTTCTATCGGGTTTATGCCTTAATATCCATTAAAAATTTTCGTGTTATCATGGGCAATAATTAGGATTTTGGGTAAGTTTCTTTATACTCAGTTATTAATATTAAACTCTGTAGTTTTTTTTCTGTTTAAAGGGTGTTACGCGTAGGGTTGAATTCTTCGGCATCAGATTTTTCAAAATGGAGAATTAAGGCTTGCCTTTTTCTAGCAAATGGAATTCCAATCCTTTTTTTTGCTCTATCCGTGCATGTTATAATGCTTGTTTGAGAATTGTTACGCTAAAAGAGCTAAGTCATGGGATCAAATAACCTTTTTTTTGGAATGGACTCCATTTCAATCATGCTAAATCAGTTACGTTTAGCGAAAAAGATCCAATTCTATTTTTGTAATTTTACAAAACATGGACTTTTCGCTCTTTAAGTAGCAGCTGGGGAATATAGTTTTCAGTAAAGATTCTGAAAGGTAATCCAAGAACTTGCCCGATTTTGCCAATTACAAATGGACTAAAAGTAAAAAATCAACTAAATATTTCCGGGGGGGGGATACAAGGATAATTCGGAGTGGGGTTTACTAGAAAATTAATGACTATCATGGTTTCCGAGTGCAAAAATTAGTCTACATGCTTTTTTGCCACTTCTTTACGAGTCGGACAAGAATTCCTGGTGGAGGGAGTCAAACGGAGTGACCCCCTTCCCCCTCTGGATACGGCTGTGAGTCTCAGGCTGTTTTTGGAAATTGACATAAATCAGCTTTCAGAATAAAATTTACCATTAAGATTAATCGAAATAATAATAACCAGTCCTAAATCAGCTTCAGTTGGCAATTCTTCCTCACTTGACTGTTTTTTGTTTTTTTCAAAATGCGTTTTTGAGTTTTCGGTTACTATGGGCGAAAGTTTACTAGGTTGCGGTGGATCCCGCACTGGCGCAAAATTTGACACAACAACGACAGGTAAGTGCAAAAAACGGCAAAAAGGCAGGATTATTTGGGTTTCCTTTCTGACTTACGGCTAAGGACTACTGGCATGCGAGAATTCGTCGCACAAATAAAGCGACGAAAAGTGCACTTTAACGTGGAAGTATACGACAGTAATTTCTGTTTATCTCTATGGTCCTGCATAGAGATTCCACCAAAAGTTGGAATTCCTCCTATGCGTCTTTTCCGGTTAGAAGGGTAGCCTAAGTGAACACGGCCAAAACTTTAAGATGAAGCAGGGCAACTTGCCGAGAGGGACGGTTTCCGATGCCTTAAATTGCACTTAAGGGCCCAAATAGCTTAAGTGTGTAGATGCTACTTAGTTTTACTCTATGAAAATACATAAGGTCATCTACCAGGTCGGAAAGGTAGGGTGGAAAGAGGCATAACAAAGGATCAATAGCAAATTTTAGCTTTGTAGAAGGAATTATAGAGTAAAGCTTTAAACAGACTATGGGTGGAGGAAAAGGCCGTACCCAGGATTATTTTTCGGAGGGGGCTTTACTCTTTTTTTTTTTGGAGGGGGGCGTTTACACAAAAAAAAATAAAAAAAACGCATACAAAATTTGTTTATGTCCATTTTTGTTACGTTTTTATGAGTCAGGCAAACATTTTTTTTTGGGGAGGGGGGTTCAAATACCCTAACCCTCCCCCCTCTGGATACGCCCTTGGTGGAGGAAGAGCTTGTGCATCTGTATGGGCTTCAGGAGGCTCGGTTAGGCAACGGTTTGATGGTATTAGTAGTAATATTCTTGAACAGCTGAAAATGTACTTCAAATCATTTTTTGTTGGACGTGTTGCCTGAAAAGTTGATATCTCAATGTATGTTGATATTTAAGGATGTTCAGTTACTAATTACAATATAGAATTAAAATTGCAATTTAGCTGTGTACTTGACTAGGGCTTCCTTGGAGAACTGCCATAAATTATTCAAATAGCCTAATTCAAAACAAAGTCTTTATGGACCAGGCCGTACCCAGAGGGGGGAGTTTTACCCCCCCCCCCCCCAAAAAAAAAAATAAATAAATGTTTGTCTTACTCGTAAAAACGTACCAAAAATGGATATAGCCTAAGTAAATTCGTATGCGTTTTTTAGTTTTTTTTTTGTGTATACCCCCCTCCCCCCATTTTTTTAGTAAAACCCCCTATGAAAAAAATCCTGGGTACGGGCTTGTTTATGGATAAATAAAAGTTCAAATGGGGATGAAATCCATTTAATAGGCAGTGTTCCCCAAACAGTGATAGAAATTCACAAAATACCAGATATTTCGGTCACATATGCAGTGACCGTCATCAGTGGTAAAACTAAACTCTAGGCATTTTTTAGTCTAGGCTTTTTTTCCTCCATAAAGCCTAGACTAATTATCTAGGCTTTATGGAGGAACTTTAGTAGAAGAGTGGGCAAGTTATACCTTACTGAAGTCATTTTGCGCGCATATTTTTGTCTAAATAATTGCAGTGACTAGGGCAGGGCCATGGGGCCTGACATTTTTTAGCCTTTTTCGAGTTGGCGGTAATGATTAGCTTTTAACAGTGTAAAACGGGGAGGGGACATGGTTTATTTGGGTGATTATTTGGCCAGGGGTCCTGTTATCTGTTTATGTGAAGGCACATAAACATAAAAATGAAAAAAGCCCATTTCTTCAACTATCGTTGAGCAGCTTTCTTTGATTTTCGTACCAGGTGTCCGATCTTTGTAAAGCTCACTATAAATTTGCCGGAAGATGTCTTCCTTCTTCACTAAACCTTTTGTGTCGTAGTGGTTTTATTTATTATAAAAAAGTTATTGAAATATTTTTTTTTATCCAACTTGGCAAAGAACCTCCCTCAAGAAGTGGGAGAATGGAGCTTTTGTTGATTTTCGGTTCGCTGAATTTACTAAATTGGAATAGGTATGAATAACACATATAATCTGTATCTAAGAAACCTATAGTAATTTACTAAGACCTGCAAATAGTAATATAACTAAAGCTTTTCGCACATTAAACTGATCCATGTTGAAAGAAAATAAAGAAGATTTGCGTGCGGATCTTAAGGGGAGGGGGTCTTTCTAACGATGTTAAAATCGGAGAGTATATAGGATTTCAACTTTTCTAGGAAGAATTCAAGGAGTCCGCTGTCTTCAGAAAAATTGAATACCAGTTAAAATTAATAACACCTGCATATATTAATGTTAAAACAGTATGTTTTGATGGGATCAGAAACCCCTCTCTGGAAACACTATTTTGACCCTCCACCCCCCCCCCCCATTTCTAAAATTGTGGGACTGCCTAACTATTTTCACCACCGACCTTTAAATGATCAATTTAAGAAATCTTTCCAAAAAAGAAGTTTTTCAAAGAAAAGTAGAGTTATATCAAGCAGTTCGTGTAACGAACTGTAAGTAAGGAGCGACCCGGCTCAATGGTAACCGAAACTCTAGAAAACAGGTTTTTGATACCAATAGATACATCAAAAGAATCAGATTTCAATGCTGATTTCAAATATATAACTTTCATCAAGTTTAGTGCTACCCATCAAAAGTTACGCGCCTGAGAAAATTTGGCTGATTTTCAAAAAAAGGGGAAAAACCCTCTAAAAATTATAGAACCTTAATGAAAATCACACCATCATATTCAGCGTATTAGAGAACCCTACTGTATAGGTTTCAAGCTCCTATCTACAAAAATGTGGAATTTTGCATTTTTTGCCAGAAGAAAGATCACGGATGCGTGTTTTATTTGTTTTTTTTTTTGTTTTTGGTTTTTTGTTTTTTTTTTCCCAGGGGTGATCGTATCGACCCAGTGGTCCTAGAATATCGTGGGAGGGTTCATTGGAACGGAAATTAAAAGTTCTAGTGCCCTTTGGAAGTGACCAAAAAAATGGAGGGCAACTAGGCCCCCTCCCACGCTTATTTTTTTCCCAAAGTCACCCGATCAAAATTTTGAGATAGCAATTTTGTTCAGCATGGTCGAAAATATGATAAATATGTCTTTTAGGATGACTTAATCCCCCGAAGTCCCCAGGGGGAGGGCTAAAATTTATGAACTTTACCCAATGTTAATATATAGTATTGGTTATTGGGAAGTATACAGAAGTTTTCAGGAGGGTTTTTTTTCTGGTAGTGGGAGGGAAGGGTGGGTCGGGGATTATGTTGGAGGATCTGTCCATGAAGGAAGTTTTCATGGGGGAAGGGAAATTGCCATGAAGGGGGCGCCGGACTTGCCAGCATTATTTATTGGTTATTGGGAAGTATACAGACATTTTCAGGAAGGATATTTTCTGGAGGGTGGGGGGGGGCTAGAGGAGGGGGTTACTCTGGAGAATATTTCCGTGGAGGATGTTTCTTTGGGGTAAGGGAAATTTCTATGAAGGGGCGCCGGATTTCCAAGCATTATTTAAAAAACGATCCGAAATTAAATAAAAAAAAACAAGTTTTTTCAACTGAAAGTAAGAAGCAACATTAGAACTTAAAACGAACAGAAATTATAACGTATGTGAGGGGTTTCTCCCCAAGTCAATACCTCGCTCTTTACGCTACAGTTTTTTTTAGTGCTTTCAAAAGAGCTATCTATTCTAATTAAACGGCCTTTGTGATTCAGGGGTTTGTGAATTAAATTTTTTTTAACTTTTAACGTAAAGAGCATGGTATTGACTAAGGGAAGAACCCCCTCATATACGTAATAACATATACGTAAAAAAAAAAAAACAAGCGATACGGCTCAATAGTAATCGCAACTTTTAAAAACGGAATTTTGATGTCAATAAATGTATCAAAGAATAGGCTTATAATGCTGATTCTAAATATATAAATTTTATTATGTTTAGTATTACTCATCAAAGGCTACGAGCCTGAGAAAATTTACCTGATTTTTTAAAGAGGGAGGAAACATCCCCTACAAGCGAAAGAATTTTAATGAAAATCCCATCGTCAGATTCAGCGTATCAGAAAACCCTATTACATAGGTTTCAAGCTCATATCTGCAAAAATCTGCACCTTTGTATTTTTTGCCAGAAGAAAAATATACGAATATGGAAGTTAGTTACGTAAGTTAATTTGTAAAGACATCCATTTAGCAAAAGAAAAGTAAAATTTTTATGCAAATTTTGTTTACTTATTCAATGACGGTTAGCCAAAATAAAAGCTGCATTAACTAAAAAACGATCAGAAATTAAATAAAAAAAAAAACAAGTTTTTTAAACTGAAAGTAAGGAGCGACATTAAAACTTAAAACGAACAGAAATTATTCCGTATATGAAATGGGCTGTCTCCTCCTCAACGCCTCGCTCTTTACGCTAAAGTTTGACTCTGTCTCACAACTTTATTTTTTAAAACAATAAAAAACTTTAGCGTAAAGAGCGAGGCGTTGAGGAGGGGACAGCCCCTTTCATATACGGAATAATTTCTTTTCATTTTAAGTTTTAATGTCGCTCCTTATTTTCAGTTTAAAAAACTTGTTTTTTTTTTATTTTTAAACCAGAGATGAGCGGAAATAAGTCAAATAATTTGTCAAGCTTAAAACTACCATGAGCCACTATCAATAAATAAATGAAACCCAAAACGAACAGAAATTACAACAAATAACCATGTTCAACTCAAAACGAGCAAAAAGTACGACAAAGAGGAGTAGGGCTAATGCCCCTGAGGCTTTTAAAGACCAAAATATAATTTAAACAAAATGGCTATCTCAGAATTTTGATTGGATGTGTTTGGATAAATGGAGGGCGTGGAAGGGGTGTTAGTTGCCTTCCAATCACTTTCGACTATTAAAAAGGGCACTAGCCATTTCAATTTCCAAATGAATGAGCCCCTTTTGAAGTTTCTACGACAACGCTTTCTATGAAAACCTTATATGCCCCCAGGGCATAGCTTATAACCCTTGCCCTGAGGGCTGTGGGGGGGGGTAATTGTTGTGGTTATTACAACAAATAACCATGTTCAGCTCAAAACGAGTAAAAAGTACGACAAAGAGGAGTAGGGCTAATGCCCCTGAGGCTTTTAAAGACCAAAATATAATTTAAACAAAATGGCTATCTCAGAATTTTGATTGGATGTGTTTGGATAAATGGTGGCGTGGAAGGGGTGTTAGTTGCCTTCCAATCACTTTCGACTATTAAAAAGGGCATCAGCCATTTCAATTTCCAATCGAATGAGCCCCTTTTGAAGTTTATTCGACAACACTACCTATGAAAACCTTATATGCCCCCAGGGCATAGCTTATAACCCTTGCCCTGAGGGCTGGGGGGGAGGGGTAATTGTTATGGTTATTTTAACAAATAACCATGTTCAAACTCATGTTCAACGCGGGTGAGTTGTAGTGTGTGGTTGAATTTCTTGCTTTTTTTTATGAGATACCCGTTTGTTTTACTTTTCTAAAGAAAACCTTGTTCGTAAATATTACCCCCCCCCCCCCAAAAAAAAAAAAGTAAGAATATAAATGGTCTTTGTGTATATTCTAATTTATCATTAGTTTCTTGAAAGTTCAATAACCTCTTGTTGAAATGAGGAAATTATTTTTGTTTAATATATTTATAATAATCGTTAAATTTGTTTTGGAGTTATTTTTATTACTTTATTGCATTTAAACTCGTTAAAAGTTCAACAGCCCCAAAGTAATACCTATAAATCATACTACAAAAATAATTATTTGTTATTATATAGTTTTCGTTTTCAGAATTGGTTTCTATCTTTAAGCCATAATTGCGATTTCAGTGTTATTAACAACCATCGCGTTTATTTTTATTGGATAATAACTATGCCTTGGGAGTTAAGGGAATCTAAACTTATTGCCAGGTTTACACTGCAATATCTATTTTGTGTGTTTGTGTATTTGGGGGGGGGGGGAGTTTAAAAGGACGCTGGGAAAGTTTTTCATTCCTTGAATAAGAATCTATTTTTCCCCTAAACCTCAAAAAACAACAGTGTAAATATCGTAAACGCAATGAAAACTACTCTGCATTCCATTTCTTAATAGCGGTCTGAAAATAACCGGTCTCTGGTGGGTTTCGTTTGTCACTGCATGACTGGTTTCCTTGCATAGTATATAAAAGTGACCATCTAATGCACTAGTACCATATATATATATATATATATATATATATATATATATATATATATATATATATATATATACATATATATATATATATATATATATATATATATATATATATATATATATATATTATATATATATATATATATATATATATATATATATATATATATATATATATATATAATATATATATATATATATATATATATATATATATATATATATATATATATGTAAAGCTTTTCATGCCTTAAAATAAAACTATTTTTAAAGTGGATTCATATGTTCTATTTTCGCGCGTTTTAGGTCTTTTTATTATAGTGGTTTTAAGAAAAGTGCCTCAGTCTTCTGCCACACTGTGTCTCCCTTGCCACACAATTCTGTCGCTCGTTGTCTGTGCATTCTGGTGTCCCCGATTTTTAAGTGGGCAACCTCTCGGGATATTCTTAAATAATAGAACATGGCTCGTGACAGTCAAGGCTGACCTAGAGTCTATTGGGGGTTTCCAAAAATTTGGGCGACGCTGGGATCGTCTCTGCTTGCTATTATGGAGCCTGCCACCTTCGAGCGGAATCTCTGAAAAAAAACATGTCGTCGTTTGCTGGGCGTCGCGATGAGCCTGGATGCGGCTTTAACGTGCAGCAAGTACAAGTATATTCTTAAATAATGTTATCAGGTTTAAATTATAAACTTGCCCTTTATTGAATTCATCACCATACTGTGTAGCATACTATAAAAAGACGACAGAATAAATATGGCTGTATATATTTATAGCTATTGACATAACTTTTTACCAATTAGCATACGATCTCAATAAAATTCTTGAGCTTTGCATAGCAAGAGGATTGTCTAGACACATAAAAATAAAAGCTAAATTTTAAAATAAGTTTAGTAATTTCACCCCATTTTCTTCTATCTTGAAACTCTTTAAGACGCGTAAGTAGACACTTATCTTGGTATACCAGAGGATTAATTTAAAATATTATTTTATTATATTTTTGGTAAATGTAAAAATTTCATTTTATATATATATATATATATATATATATATATATATATATATATATATATATATATATATATATATATATATATATATATATATATATATATATATATATATATATATATATATATATATATATATATATATATAATTTCTTTATATAATTAAATAAAAAACAAGTTTTTTTAACTGAAAGTAAGGAACGACGTTAAAAATTAAAACGAACAGAAATTATTCTGTATATGAAGGGGGCTGTCCCCTCCTCAGTGCCTCGCTCTTTACGCTAAAGTTTTTTTATTGTTTAAAAAAAAAGTTTTGAGAAAGTCAAACTTTAGTGTAAAGAGCGAGGCGTTGAGGAGGGGACAGCCCCCTTCATATACAGAATAATTTCTGTTCGTTTTAATTTTTAACGTCGTTCCTTACTTTAAGTTAAAAATAAAACTTGTTTTTTATTTAATTTTTGAACGTTTTTGAATTAATGCAGGTTTTGATTTTGGCTCACCGTACATGAATAATTAAAGCAAAATTTGCATATTAATTTTACTTTTATTTGGTTAAATGGCTTTCTCGAAGTTTGTTTAATTTTATTTACGAACGTTATTATTAGTAATAAATATACGTAACTTACGAATTAACCTACGTAACGAACTTCTATATTCATAAATTTTTAACACGTATACTAGGGGGTTCGCCCCCTAGTCAATACCCTGCTCTTTAAGCTAAAGTTCATTTTTTTTCCAATTATTTAAAAATGACCCCTTAATCACAATCAGTTGATCAGTTTAAAAACGTTTTTTTTTATATTTAATTTCTGTTCTTTTTCTTTAATAATGCTGGGAAATCCGGCGACCCCTTCATAGTATGTCCCTTCCCCCATGAAAATTTCTTTCATAGAAAGATCCTCCCATATAACCCCCGACCCACCCCACCCCACCTACCAGGAAAAATCCCCCTTGAAAACGTCTGTATACTTCCCAATAACCGATACTATATGTTAACATTGAGTGAAGTTCATAACTTTCAGCCCTCCTCCCGGGGACTTCGGGGGATTAAGTCTTCCTAAAAGACATTTTTATCATATTTTCGACCATGCTGAACAAAATGGCTATCTCAAAAATTTTGATCGGGTGACTTTGGTAAAAAATGAGCGTGGGAGGGGGCCTAGTTGCCCTCCATTTTTTGGTCACTTAAAAAGGGCACTAGAAGTTTTAATCTCCGTTCCAATGAGCCCTCCCACAATATTCTAGGACCACTGGGTCGATACGATTACCCCTGAAAAAAAAAAAAAAAAAAAAAAAAAAAAAAAAACACGCATCCGTGATCTTTCTTCTGGCAAAAAATGCAAAATTCCACATTTTTGTAGATAGGTGCTTGAAAACTCTACAATAGGGTTCTCTGATACGCTGAATATGATGATGTGATTTTCATTAAGGTTCTATAACTTTTAGGGGGTCTTTCCCCCTTTTTTTCTAAAATCAACCAAATTTTCTCAGGCGCGTAACTTTTGTTGGGGAAGACTAAACTTGATGAAACTTATATATTTGAAATCAGAATTAAAATTTGATTCTTTTGATGTATCTATTGGTATAAAAATTCTGTTTTTTAGAGTTTTGGTTACCATTGAGCCGGTTCGCTCCTTACTTACAGTTCGTTACCACGAACTGTTTGTTTTTATATGAAAATTTGCACCATTATCAACGATGGTTGATACAAACAAACAAAAATTTTGTTTATATGACCGTGAAAAGTCATATAAAAATTTGAAACGAACATAAATATGAGGGCTTTCCTTTGATACTTATGTTTTTGAGGAGGACACTCCCCCACAACCCTCAGGGCAAGGGTTTTAAGTTATGCCCTGGGGGCATATAAGGTTTTTATAGAAGGCGTTGTCGTAGAAACTCCAAAACAGGCTCATTTGATTGGAAATTCGAAGGGCTAGTACCCTTTTTAATAGTCGAAAGTGATTGGAGGGCAACTAGCCCCCCCCCTCCCCCTACGCCCATCATTTCCCCAAACACATCCAATCAAAATTTTGAGATAGCCATTTTTTTCAGCGTAGTTGATTTCCAGATAGAATATATGCTTTTGAGGAGGACACTCCCCCACAACCCTCGGGGCAAGGGTTTTAAGTTATGCCCTGAGGGTATATAAGGTTTTTTTTTATAGAAGGCGTTGTCGTAGAAACTTCAAAACAGGCTCATTCGATTGGAAATTCGAAGGGCTAGTAACCTTTTTAATAGTCTAAAGTGATTGGAGGGCAACTAGCCCCCCCCCCCCCCCCCACGCCCATCAATCCCCTAAACACATGCAATCAAAATTTTGAGATAGCCATTTTGTTCAGTATAGTTGATTTCCAGATAGAAAATATGTTTTTGAGGAGGACACTCCCCCACAACCCTCAGGGCAAGGGTTTTAAGTTATGCCCTGGGGGCATATAAGGTTTTTAAAGAAGGCGTTGTCGTAGAAACTTCAAAAAAGGCTCATTCGATTGGAAAATCAAAGGGCTAGTGCCCTTTTAATAGTCGAAAGTGATTGGAGGGCAACAAACCCCCCTCTCACGCCCATCTTTTCCCCAAACACATCCAATCAAAATTTTTACATAGCCATTTTATTCAACGTAGTTGAAAGTTTTGGAAATTAGGTCTTTAAGGATGACAACCCCTCCCCCCACAGCCCTCAGGGCAAGGGTTGTAAGTTATGCCCTGGGGCATATAAAGTTTTTATTGAAAGCGTTGTCGTAGAAACTTCAAAAGGGCTCATTCAATTGGAAATTGAAAGGTCTAATGCCTTTTTTAATAGTTGAAAGTGATTGGATAGCGACTAACGCCCCTCTCACGCCCACCATTTTCCAAAACACATCCAATCAAATTTTTGAGATATTCATTTTGTTCAACGTAGTTGAACGTTTTGGAAATTAGGTCTTTTAGGATGATAACCCCCTCAGTGCAAGGGTTGTAAGTTATGCCTTGGGGGCATATAAGGTTTATATAGAAAGTTGTTGTATAAATCATAGGCAGCACGATCGCGCTGCCTAAGTAAAGAACGGGGACACTCGAGAACGAGACAAGAAACGGAGACTAAGTAAAGAGGAGGACACTCTCCCAAAACCCTCAGGGCAAGGGTTTTAAGTTATACCCTGGGGGCGTATAAGAACGATGTTGTCACAATGTATTATTTATTAATTTTTTCCTATAGAGCAGGGCACTTCATATCGAAAAAGCTGTCGTACAAACTTCGAAAAGCGCTCATTCAATTTGAAATTGGAGTGGCTTGTGCCCTTTTTAATAGTCGAAAGTGATTGGAAGGCGACTAACATCCCTCTCACGCCCACCATTTCCCCAAACACATCCAATCAAAATTTTGAGATAGCCATGTTGTTTAACGTAGTTGAAAGTTCTGGAAATTCGGTCGTAGAGGATGACAACCACCCAAACAGACCTTAGGGTAAGGGTTGTAATTTATGCGCTGTGGGCATATAAGGTGTTTATAGAAGGCGTTGTCGTTTCCAAAAGAGCTCATTCGATTGGAAATCGAAAGGCCTAGTGCCCTTTTTAATAGTCGAAAGTGATTGGAAGGCTTGAAATTTTTATAGTAAAGATCGAAGTGGGTATAATGTATTATTGTTTGTTGTTGTTGTTGTTTAGACCAGGGCACTTCGTATCGAAGGAGTCGTCGTGGGAACTTCGAAAAGGGCTAATTCGATTGAAAATAGAAAGGGCTGATGCCCTTTTTAAAAGACGAAAGTGATTTGAGGGCAACTAATCCCCCTTCCACTCCCACCCTCCCACGCTAACCCTCCCATTTCTGCTCTTAAAATTTAACCAAATCAAAATAGCGTAAGTGTATCCAAGCTATCAAAGAAAGTAAACAGATTTTTTTGCGAATGGTATCAAGTTTTCTATTTCAGGTCAACTAGAGGAGGTATGATACTAAATTAAACAGTACTATTAGTGTCTAGATTTTTAAAAGGGTGTATGTTGTTAAAAATTGCTGAATATTTTTCTCCAGCATACAAATAGCAGGCCAAACTATAAAGTCTTAAAAAACAAAAAGATTTAAAGTATTATTTTCTTTTTCCCTGAAAAGACTATGTCAATATAAAACGAACAGAAATTAATTTAAAAAACTTTTTCCACAAAACAATTTTTTTCAAAGAAAAGTAAAGAACTCCATTAAACAAAAAATGAGCAAAAATAAAATAATGTACCACAAACCAGCATCGATAAATAAATGAACCCCAAAACGAACAGAATTTACAATAAATAACAGAGTCAAACTCAAAACGAGCAGAAATTAACATAAGTTGGGTGCAAAACCCCTATGCCTTCCCAAGACTAGAACAAAATTTGCACTTTACTGAAAAAAATGTAAATGTGTTTACTTTTATAACTTTAATAAATCAAATAATTTTGACATTTTGATTGCTAAATATTAGTTATGTATATTAAACTGACAATGCACATTCATTTGTATTTTTTTCTGTAAAGTGCAAATTTTGTTCTGGCCTTGGGAAGGCATAGGGGTTTTGCGCCCAACTTGTGTTAATTTCTGCTCCTTTTGAGTTTGACTCGGTTATTTATTGTAATTTCTGTTCCTTTTGGGTTCCATTTATTTATCGATGCTGATTAGTGGTAGTTTCACGCTTGGTAGATTATTTGATTTTATTTTTGCTCATTTTTTGTTTAATGGAGTTCTTTACTTTTCTTTGAAAAACTTATTTTGTGGAAAAAGTTTTGTAAATTAATTAAATAAAAAAAACAAGTTTTTGCAACTGAAAGTAAGGAACAACATTAAAACTTAGAACGAACAGAAATTACTACATATATTTGGGGGTCTGCCCCGTAGTCAATACCTCTCTCTTTACGCTAAAGTTCGAATTTTGGTCCATTTTTTTTAAGAATGACCTCTGAATCACAAAGGCCGTTTAATTAGAATAGATATCTCCTTTGAAAATACAAAAAAAAACTTTAGTGTGAAGAGCAAGGTATTGACTAGGGGGCAAAACGCAATAACTTCTGTTCGTTTTAAGTTTTAATTTTGCTCCTTACTATCGGTTTAAAAAACTTGTTGTTTTTTATTTTATTTCTGATCTTTTTTAGATAACGCTGGGAAGTCCGGCGCCCAAATACGGGCTTGCCCAGATATCTATGAAAATGGGCTACATTTTCCACAGACATACAGATAGGGAGATTTTTGGGCCAAGACACCCATCCCATGTCTCAAGAGTTTACGACTTTTAATAAAAGCCTTTATATTTTCGATGCAATTTGTCTTTTTTGGCAATTTCCAATTATTAAAAAAAAAAAATCTATGTACGTGCCTGTCTATATCATTTAGAAACAAAAGCCGTCTCAATATTTCCAAAGCAATTTTGATATCATTAGGCACCTTTCCAATATTTTTCTCATCTACAAAATCCATTTTTATTATTTGTTTCACCTATTAAAGTAAATTATATGGTTGGAATCTATAAGATCCGTTAGAAGCCTTAGGCTTTGTATGAGAAATTATAAAAATATTTATTATTTAACCTACGCCCAAATTTGGTCTTTGTGCCGAAAGCCATTATTTACGTGTCAAATGTAAATTTATTTTCTTGTTGCAACAGACTTAGGTTTTGAATATATTTCAATAATTGATTAATTGTGTTCTCCATTTCATGTTATATATATACATATAAAGGTATACACAAAAGATATCCCCTTCGATTCGATTTTGGCACTGGCCTGGTGAGCAACTTTTGTACTAAAATTTCAGGAAAACTATGCGTGTGTTTTTTAATGTTTACGCTTCTTTAATTCGGAAATTATTTTTAAAATATCCATATATATATATATATATATATATATATATATATATATATATATATATATATATATATATATATATATATATATATATATATATATTATATATATATATATATATATATATATATATATATATATATATATATATATATATATATATATGTGTGTGTGTGTGTGTGTGTTGGGGGGGGGGGTGTTTATGGTTACATTTGATATAGATTAGGTCCCTAAGCTTTTTCTTGCCAATGCACAAAACATATTTTAAGGTCCAAAATGACATATTGAATATGTTGATTGACTATGAGTAGATAGATTTCTATAAAGCTTTACACGGCCTCTACTTCCAATGTTTATAATTTGTTTGCGTGCCAAAATCAACCTTTTTTCTTCAATCTAATTATCATATGTTTTTCATGTCTAGATAAGGTCTAATAAACGTTTTTTTTTTCTTTCATCTTGGGGTAGGATATTAAAATTCGTTTTAAATCCAGACGTGTTTTTGTCTAGCGTCGGAGTCTCCAAAGGCTGAGTTTCAATTTTATAGCAATTTTAGTACCTTATGTTTTTAATTAGCAAAAACACTTAAATGGAGGTGGATATTATTAATTTCTTTGAGCTGGGACTATCTTATTTGAATTTTGTTTATGTAGGAGATTAATTTTGCACAAAACAAAATCTGTTGACTAAGATTTTTTTAAGCTAAATAACAATCTTCGTTGTTTGATAAAAATCGCGGTAATGTTCTCATTGTATTTACCATATATATTGTATAATCAAACATAAATAGGCTTTTAATAATTACCATTTTGTTATGTATTTTAATCTATAATAAAAGCATATTGGGGAACAATGAACCCTTGAAAATAGTCACTGCCCATGGTCAAGAGTATGCACTGGGTAGGGGGTTTTCGTGCCTGCCGACATTAAATATCCAAATCTTCTTTAAATATCCATTAAATATCATTAATATCCAAACAAGGATTTCGTTGAAATCCCTTGTTTTAAAGGCTTTGATGAACTTGGCCTCTCCCTGTAATAAATTGTTCCATAAAAACCTGGTCCTGACGTTTGAACTTACAAAACGCCTCCCTCCATGCGTGTAAGAGGAATTTATTTCGGGGGGGGATATTCTTGAGGTTTGACACAAATACATAAAAACAGGCGTTACTTTTATATTATAGCGGCCACACTTTGTTCTTGACCTGTAATGAAACCGGTTTTCTGTTTCCACTCGGTGATAATCAGCTTAGCCTAAGCAAGATAAACGGTATCTATGCAGGTATATTTTAATTAAGTATTTAATATATAGAGGTGGTTAGGTTAGGTTTTTAATATAATGCGTTCTGGGCTGCCTGATTTCCGTAATTCTCTGTTGTATTTTCCATAATTTGCTACTAAAGTATTGTATTTTCATTAGGTTTTGGTATATTTTACTATAACTAACATAACTTCACTTGTTTGGCGTGGTCGCTATAACACGTAAGTACCAAACAGGCAAACGGTTTGAAGAATATTGAGCAATGAGGAAACAGCATAAGTTGAAATTTTTGGAGGGGCTGTAGGCCCAAACCCCTCCATTCTGCATGCGTGTCTACCTCTTTCTCTTTGTAGATGTGAGCCACTCACAGCAAATATCACATAACTCCTCTTGTTTACTCCTTGTTCAGATTTTAGTGTCAAAGGACGCGTAATTTTTTTTTTTCAAGAACGCAATTTTACTAACTGCATTCCACACTGAAGCTCATAGCAAACACAAAAGGCTCTGCATTGAAGCCCCAGTCCCCTACCTTTGGGTATATCTCTGATCTCCCTCTAAAATTATTTCTGATAAATAAAAAATTCTCTGCTTTTGTTGACTTTCTCAGTTTTCTCAAAAGTGTTTAAACATCACCCTGTTATAGCTGTCACTTGGCTATAGCTGTCACACTTCGTTCCTGTTTTTTTTTTTTTTTTTTTGCATACAGGGTTGTACACAGGATTGAATACTTGCAACTAAAATGTATTTTTAGTTTTAAATGCTCACCCCCCATGGATTAACTTTCCCCCTTGAGAATTTTCTTGTATCTCAAACCCAAGCCGTATCCAGAGGGTTAGGGCGATTGACCCTCCTCCCCCAATTTTTTTTGTGACTCTTGAAAACACAACAAAAATGCATATAAAAAGCTATTGATGTCTTTTTGAAGTTTTTTACCCCTCCCCCCCCCCTAAAAAAATCCTCCCGAAGTAAAACTTCTGGATACTCCTGGTCACTCCAGAAGAGTACTCCTGGATACAGCCTTGGTCAGACCTCACTTAGTTGCGCCAAATGGTAACGACTTATTTGCTAGGAGTCAGGAATGCCATTCATTTTTTCCTTGGGGAAGGGGATAAGAGCTTATTTATTTTCTAGGGTGGACACCATAAAATGAAATAAAGTCCTCTTTTTTATCTCATACTCTGTTATTTTTTACTATTTTCGCGTATTTTTGAGGTTTGGGGGGTTTTAACCTCCCAATGGATGCTATGTCGTCTTAGAGTGAATCCTCAAACCAGAAGATAAACCATTGTGGTACTCCTCGAATGAATGTGTAACATATCCATCAATAGGTTTAGCAGGGATTTCCATAAAAGGACGAATCTCTCTTTTGTGTGTATTCTGTGTGGCAAAACCTATTATTTATTCTGCATTTTATTATTTTAGAATTCTCACTATTAAATCGAAATTCCTTCTGTGAATTTGTGTGAAAGTCTTTTGTTTTGTCCGTTACTCAAATATCCTCTTCATGTCAAGTGATGTACAGAAATTTCTTAAAAACGAATTTAGAATTAATACCCCCTGCTGTTGGTATTCTCGGGGGGAGGGTATTTAATAGCTGATTATTGTTACCTTATAATAGGAATACTTGTTTTAATCCTACCTGCATATGGGGGTGGGTGGGTGGGTATTCTCTTTCAAGATCAATCTGTCACGTACATTGGAACTTATTTTGGATTGGTTGGGGGGGGGTCTTAAATTGGAGAAAACTCAAAATGAACGTTGATAAACATAAAACATATGGGGAAATTGCCAACAAATTAAGATACTAGGGCCTACGGCTGACTCCCCCCCCCCCCCTGGTTAGGTCCATGTACTTTGTATACAACACGATATACTTCTGTTACCTCATTAGTGATTGTAGATACTCTGGCCAGCCTATTGAATTTCTCATGCTCGAAAATGAAAGAGGTTATATATGTACATATCTACAATTTTGGGTTAGGGGGTTGGAACCTCGACAGTTACATTTTTAGGCCGTGATTTTTCTGAGGAGAAATAATACCTGGACCAGGTGAATACTATAGCACTGTTTGTAATGCCCAGGCCTGTTTGTAATGCCAGGCACCTGGAATAAAGAATTCGGGGAAATAGGAATTAAGAATTAGTAGATCATACAGCAGAATATATGCATGCTAGAAAATTCTGACTGTATTTTAAGATTTATTCTACAAACAAAGTTAGACAATTAGAGCTTAAACAATTAGAAAAAAAAACAAGTTTTGCAAAAAACGAAACTCACAGTTTCAGTTGAACCTTTGAGCTTTGGAAAAAAATTGAGTGCATCTTTGAATTCCGAGTAAAAAGTTGCATTCGAACAGGGGTTCTCAAGCTTTTCAAAGTTCATACTATATAGATGTCAAACAAAAATTTATATACTCCACTACAAAAGGATTTCGCCATTAAAAATAAATGAATTCTAAATGAAATGTTTATTGCAAAAGAATAAAAATGCTAAATTGTACATTCATTCCCTATTTGGACATTGAAACCACGAAATAAATCAAAGAAACAAACATTGATAGAAGGTCTACTGGTCTGTGTCCAAAGTTTAAACAAATAAAATAATTAATTTAATTTTATTTTAATTAATGCATTTTAATTTCATTCTTATAATTACGAAAATTCATTTAATATTTTTCTGTAAAATTGTACCACTAAAAGTATTGTAATTCTAATGTACCATCAGCGATACACGTGAAAGAGTCCGGTATTCGAAGCTAAAAAAAAAAGGATTCCTAGCAGTGCCGCTAAACAATAAAATGTTGGGGGGGGGGGGCAAAGCTTATTTTCCAAAATCTACAAAACTTTTCAATTTTGTTATTTTTCATGAAAAAAATATCAAAAAAGGGATTTTCAATGGAGATACCCCAAAAGCAAGGTATTTTTCAAATCTAGGGGCGCGGCTAGATCTGGTGTGTGACCCTCAATTGATGTCCCTGGTTTTTAGCATTATTATAAAAATATTCTGCAAGTATGTAAGGTAGCATTTTTTACGGCCTCCTTTACGGCCCCATTTCTCTTTGCATTAATGCTGCTCCACAACTAAAAGAAATGCTTGAAATCTTTTATCTGTAAAATAAAAAGGGATTTTATGACAGGAAAAAAGATTTATTTGATAAAAAATTTATCACCCTTGTCTGGCGTTTCCTATTTCAACTTTATTTATATGTAAATTAATACCATAAAGCTAGGACTAAATGGGTTTTTTATACCTTAATATTTTGCGTTTGAAGTACGAATTTTGATTATAAAAATGAAATTAAGCCATTAAGATCTTAGAAAGGATAAAGTTGCGGAGAATTTTATAATATTTATATTTTCCCATTATGCAAACATTTTGTACATAATTGATCAAAAGTGTATAAAAGGAATTCTGGACGTGGGCAAAATTACAATTCTGATTATTCCAGAAAATATTGAGAATAAACAAGGATTGAGCCGCATTTGCAGGTCCGGAGGCAGGGAAACCCTTAAGCCCCATTCACGATGTGATTTTACCGAGGTTTAGCTATTTGGAGCCTATAGCGCTATTGGAGATTTTTCATATGATTTGCTGATTGACTGAGAAATTATATGAGAATTTCTGATTTGCTTAGAATAACACTAAATCTCGTGATTTCCCTCATATTTTCCTGTGTTTGTCATATAGGATGACAAAGTTCATTAGGAAAAAGTGTAAGCCTGGAGACACTTGTCTAACATTTGTTGATATTAATGATTATATATACCACTTTCCATGCACATTTCAGGCCCTACAATCTTTAACGGGACATTTTTGGGAATACAAATGTGCTATTTCTGGATATTTTAGAACATTCAAGTCCCCAGATTGTTTATAAAATTGGAGTATTTGTCAATAAAGTCTAATTCAGAGCAAAAGATCCATTTAGTGCTTTTATAAATGAATTTCTAGTGCTTTTTAGTTTATTTTCAGTTTTCGTATTTGTGTTATGACCCTTCGGCTTTGAATACACTTGACTATCTATAGTTCGCAAAATTTTCGACTTTGTTGATGAATGTAGGCCCACTATAAGAGTAATATCAGTTGTGTGTGGTCAAGGGCGTTCACCCTCTCTCCTCGAGATTTTTGCTTCCCCTAGATTTTAAAAAATATCTTTTTTGGGTGTTTTCATTCAAAACTGTCTTTTACTGGACACTTTTGAATATTTTCATTAAAAAAAAATACAGCAAAATCGCTCCTTTAGTTTTTGAAAAATATATTTTCGCAAATTGCAAAAAATACGTTTTGCAAAAAATTGCAAAAAATACAAATTGCAAAAAAAATCGCAAAAAATACGTTTTCGCAAACTGCACCAAGTAAATTCTTGTGTGCGTGTCTTTCGAGGGAAATAGGGGAATCCTCCCTAAAAAAACATGCGGCAAGGACATCCATAGGAAGGTTTTGATACCAAGAACATGTGCAAATATCAAGGTTTCTTTCAAAATATAGGAAGGTTTTGATGCCAAGAACATGTGCAAATATCAAGGTTTCTTTCAAAATATAGGAAGGTTTTGATGCCAAGAACATGTGCAAATATCAAGGTTTCTGGGACTAGGTTTTGGAAGGTTTTGATACCAAGAACATGTGCAAATATCAAGGTTTCTTGGGACCTAAAAACCACCTAGTTTGAAGTATCTGATCCTCGTCCCCATCCACCTGCGGTCTTCTGATCCTCCACAGTAAAAGTGGCCTGGGGATATCATAAATCCCCAGGGGATCATAAATCCCCAGGATATCCATTTGGTTTTCATTTCGATCAATTTGGAGCGTTTGCGTTAAAAAAAGGAACACAAAATCAAAACCCTGTCCGTGAATATACTCCTTATGTTTTTTTCTGTCGTATTTAACTGTTGGGCCTGCTGTATTGATTAGTGCTGTCCAAAAACCCTAGACTTCTTTTCAACTTCCCTGAAAAACAAAATGCATCGTTTTTCTTCCAATATCGTCCTTCATGTCACATCTTTTCTTCTTTAGAAAGTGAAATGTATTGGGGACTTTTTCCCTTCGTGGGAAGTTGGGGAACAAGTCCGCATTCGGACTAGAACGGTTTCAGTACCTCTAGCCAATGATAAAGACGCGATGGCTTGTATCTCTCCCGGTAATTATCATGGCTCTGATAATGATTGGCGGTTTCTATATTATAACTAGTTCTGGTCTTCTGGAACAGATACGGCCTTGCGGCCTGCTACTGTTTATGCCATATGGAAGCCACGTTATTCATGAATACTGAGAAAAATTATGAGCGACTTTACCGAACAGATTGTGACCATCTTAAGCTACGGTACACTGCAATTTCAACAGATTTCATGTTATTTGAAGCCCCAAGAAAAACTGTTTTGCTCTCCGGTAGAATTATTTATGAATATGTCTAATACACCTTTTTGTTTTAGGCACAGTTATCAGGGCCGTATCCAGGATTTTTTTTTCTGGGGGTGTTTTACACAGGGATTCTTTTTCGGTGTGGGGGGGGGGTACACAAAAAAAACTAAAAACTGCATACACAATTTGTTTATATCCATTTTTGTTACGTTTTTACGAGTCAGACAATCATTTCGGGGGGGGGGGGGGTTAACCCCTCAACTCACCCCCACCTGGATACGGCCTTGACAGCTATGCAATGTAATGAGTTCAACCCAACTTTTTTGTTTATAATTTGTTTTGATTGTGAATAGTCAAATACACTTGTCTGAGACAATGCTTTTGGTTTCTTTGAACTTAAAATTTTAAAGTTTTTGAACATGTAAAAAAACTATTGATAAATAACCTGACGGGTCTCAATGTCAGACAATTATTATGGTATTAGACAACTTGGCATTGCATTGGGCGATCATAGTGAAGCATTCAAATATCGTAATTCATATGGTATAAAACGAACAAGATTATAAATTACTTACCAGGCTGCGCCAAATCGCTTAGACTTCATCAGACACTCACTGAGTGTAAAATAGCAAAACAGTTTGTAACTTATTATAGTGAAATATACATGGTTAGGTGCAGACACTAGAATTGATTTTGAAGAAATGGAGGAAGGGGTGGGGGGTTAAGTTTGAAAAAAGTGAATCATTTATGCAAAAATTGTATCAAGGTATAAGCATATTATAGAAATCGATACTCCTGTATTATTCACAACGCACTCGAGTAGTTTTCTGAATGTGAGATCTATGAAAACCGTTTTCATAACCACAAAGACAAATGACGGATGACAGAATCTATTGGACTTGTACAATTTGGGCTATGTATTTGAAAATTTGGGATGGAGGGGGGTTAAGGTTAGGTTTTGCATGCAGCCTCTCTGTACTTTACCCCCCCCCCCCCTTTAATGTGCAAATATGTAGCTCAATTATATATTTTCAATGCATTGAAACTTGTTTTCCAGTTTTGTTACGTTATAGTTGATTCAATTTGCAGGTACACGGGTTGAAACAACTGAGACGCATAGATAGGAAATATATAATTTTGGTGTTGGTGTGAAGCACAGTTTATATAATTAGCAGTATGATCTTTCTCTATCTCACCCATTATAAAAACCCGGACCGAGGTGCGAGTGCTCCAGAGAACGTATAAACATAAGCGGCATTAGATCTTTTCACGGGTAGACAAAGAATAATCACCTACGGAACAAGTACTGACAAAACCACTTGGCCGGCTCACCAATAAGTGGACAATAAGTGCACAAATAAGTGGGAGGAGCTTTTTGTTCGCACCGAGAATGAAGAGCCAGAAATCATCTGTGGTAAACTTACTGGATAATTATATAAACTGTGGTGTAAAGTATAGCGGGGCTACATGCCAGATTTGTTAACTATGACTATTCTGCATATTATGAAGTAAGAATTCTTTTCTTAACATATCTACTTGTATAATATAGCTGTGGTCAATATACCATACAAGTAGCCTACCTTATATTTTCATCATATTTTGGTATGCTTCATTAGGATTAAACTAACTTCACTTCTCTAGTGTGCTCTGAATAATACAGGAGTACCTAAAAATCTTATAACTTTGGGGTCGATTAGGGACCCAAGCCTTTCATCTCAGGGTCTGCGCGCCTGTAAGCAGTTAATGCGATAAACAGCATTATTTTGCTTCTTTTTATGTTTATTGTTACTTCTACATATTGCATGAAAAGTTCGTCCATTTTGAGTCAAAGAACAAAAGATAAAAAAGAAGTTTTATCTAATTAGCTATCTGTGTTAAGAGACACAACTACTAATACTAACAATTTAGTGCAGAACACAACCACCTGAGGCTGATACAGCTACACACGCTCCTCCTCCATTCCAATCTATTCAAAGCCCCCCTCTTTACATTTTTTTGGGGGGCTACTTTGTTTCGGAAAGCAAGTACACAAAATGGAGCTCTTTCTCGAAGCATTGCTGTGTTAAAACTTAAAATGAATAGATATGGTTACGTATATGAAGGGGCCGCCCTCTCCCCAACCTACTACTCTTTAAAAGATGTCGATCTTTTTTCATTTGAATAAGAATATGTCTTTTTTATATTTAAGTTACCACCAAGCTTGACACTGGAAAGGAAAACCGTTACAACTTGCCCATTTTGTACGAAAATATCAGTTTACGCAATAGAAACAAAGTGAAATCGTTTATAATTGCGCAATTTACAAAGCATACTTATTTTGAAAACTTCTGATTCGTATTCAGAAAAAAAAAGTCAAGTTAGCTTAAATATTGTCTTAATTTTTTAAACTAGCAGCAAAGCCTGTCGCATCGAAGTCTGATAAAATCGTTTATTTGTAAAAAAAAAAAAACACAATGGACTATCAACTGCAGGGTGTTGGAGAATTTTTTGTCTCCTTCCCCTGGCATAAAAATGAAACTCCCCCCCCAGACAAAAAAAAACTATTGGTAATGGTGCGTTATATGGACGCTTTTATGTAATGTAAAAGGAAACTAGTCACGAAAAACCCGTTATACAGGTTATTATCAAGAGACCGCTATACATAAATGACTGCAAAGCCGTGGTTTCTCAATGAGTTACAATATTTCAACGATTGTTTTTTGGGGTTTTAAGGAGGAAAAAAGTGCCTAGGTTAGGTTAGGCTACGTATTTAGTATATGCTATGCTTTACCCCTCCCCCCCTAATGTACAAATATATAGCCCAAATTTGTTTATAAACTATTATATATTCATCCTATTTTATTTTATTTCATTAGCATTAATTAAACTTGACTTTTTAACAGTGACCACATAATGCATCAGTACCGGTTAGGTTACGTATTTAATATATGGTATGTTTTACCCCCCTCCCCCCCCCCTTATGCGCAAATATATAGCCCAAATTTGTTTGTAAATTATTATATATCCATCCTATTTTATTTCATTAGTATTAACCAAACTTGACTTTTTAGCAGTGCCCACATAATGCACCAGTACCAGTTAGGTTAGGTATTTAATATATGATATGCTTTACTCCCCCCCCCCTTATGCGCAAATATATAGCCCAAATTTGTTTATAAACTATTTTATATTTATCCTATTTTATTTCATTAGCATTAACCAAACTTGACTTTTTAGAAGTGTCCACATAACGCACCAGTACCAAACTGGTTAGGTTACGTATTTAATATATGGTATGTTTTACCCCCCCCCCCCCCCCCCTTATGCGCAAATATATAGCCCAAATTTGTTTATAAATTATTATATATCCATCCTATTATATTTCATTAGTATTAACCAAACTTGACTTTTTAGCAGTGCCCACATAATGCACCAGTACCAGTTAGGTTACGTATTTAATATATGATATGCTTTACCCCCCCCCCTTATGCGCAAATATATAGCCCAAATTTGTTTATAAACTATTTTATATTTATCCTATTTTATTTCATTAGCATTAACCAAACTTGACTTTTTAGAAGTGTCCACATAACGCACCAGTACCGGTTAGGTTACGTATTTAATATATGGTATGTTTTACCCCCTCCTCCCCCCCTTATGCGCAAATATATAGCCCAAATTTGTTTATAAATTATTATATATCCATCCTATTTTATTTCATTAGTATTAACCAAACTTGACTTTTTAGCAGTGCCCACATAATGCACCAGTACCAGTTAGGTTACGTATTTAATATATGATATGCTTTACCCCCCCCCCCCCCCCCCCCCTTATGCGCAAATATATAGCCCAAATTTGTTTATAAACTATTTTATATTTATCCTATTTTATTTCATTAGCATTAACCAAACTTGACTTTTTAGAAGTGTCCACATAACGCACCAGTACCAAACTATTCTTGAAAGTTTAGTTCCCCCAACCGCTAAGCAAAACAGTGTAGACTTGCAAATACCATGCATAAAAGTACTCCCAATTTCAGTGGAACCTACATCCGGTGTAATAAAACTTGCTTTGTAGGATAGTTTCAGGTACCCGTTGTAAAACGTCACACGATTCTTTCTAGTGCTGAGAATGTACAAATATTGTCAATTATTATATTAGATTGATGTCAAGGGCGCATCCAGGATTTTTGTTTGTAGGGGGTCACAACAAAACCTTATCAAAAATCAGTTCATATACATTTCTGTTACGTTTTCATAAGTTGGACAAGAATTCCGGGGGGGGGGGTCAAACCCCGCCCACCCCTCGACACGGCTTTGATTGGTGTATTCATTTTTTATTTCTTTTTTAGGCAAAAATGATGGATGTCCCGAGTCCGCATATGTTCCCCAACTCAGCAGCTTCCCCAAATCCAAACATGCTCTCTGGTAAGTGGTCCTTTTCACCCCTATTTTTAAACGTTTATTTTATTTCCTTTAATTAAAGATATGTAATTTGATTTTGTTGGTATAAGGATGGTCATTTGGAAGGTTGATTTTAATGGTTTGATATGAGTGTAGGCTTGTAGGGAGGAAGGGTGGCTGGTAGGGAGAAAGGATGGTGGGGTGGCAGGGTGGTAGGGGGGCTATGGTAAGGGCTCGAAATGGAAATAATATTGTTGAGAGTCTGGTTTGTTTTTTGGGCTGTTTTGTTCCTCTTTCATTTTTTTAAGTTTATTATATTTTTATTTATATATATTTATTTAAATTATATATATGTATATATATATATATATATATATATATATATATATATATATATATATATATATATATATATATATATATATATATATATATATATATATATATATATATATATATATAATATATATATATATATATATATATATATATATATATATATATATATATGTATATATATATATATATATATATATATATATATATATATATATATATATATATATATATACATATATATATATATATATATATATATATATATATATATATATATATATATATATATATATATATATATATATATATATATATATATATATATATATATATATATATATGCATATATTATATTATTTATTTTTTAATTTATTTTAAATCTAAATGTATTAGAGTTGAGGAAACTTACTAGTATCTTGTGCTGCACGCTAGCAAGCCATTTTTTTCATAATTGTAGGGTTTTTAAATTGTAAAACTCGTTTTTCTGTTTCGAATAAATAAATTTAAGCCTAAACCTAATCTAAAGTTTTGAAGAGAACTCTCTAAACTTTTGGACATCTAAGTTAGGCAAATATTTTCAAGTTTTTTTTTTTACTAATTTGCTTTTTTGTTTTACTCGTGGTCATATTGACTCAATATCATTCTTTTCTTTGTTTTCGCATGACAATTTGGCCATTATGGTTATCGTATAATCCGTAATTCATTTACATAATCCCTTTTTTGTAAGCTGCGAAAGTTACTTGTTTTGTATCCAGTAAACACGCGAGAAGTGAAGTTTTGTTAATTGTAATGAAATAAAACAAAGTATGATAAAAACATAATAGTTCAGAAACAAATTTGGACTATATATTTGCACATTAGGGGTGGGGTGGGAGTATACCTAACTAACCTAATAAAATACGTAAAATAAATAAAAATACGTAACCTAACTAACCTAACCTAGGTACCTTTTTTTGCCCCTTCAACCCCAAAAAACTAGTTTAAATCTTAGTTACGGAGTGAGCAATACCTCACTAGGCAACGAAAACCTGTTTTTCATATAGCATCTTTGAGATTTCGATTCGGTCTTCCTCGCGTGTCTACTGGATACTAAACAATTACCCTGCGAAATTGCAGCTATCCTTTGAAATGAATCTCGTGTGATTGTTTGGTTTGTAGCAAATTTGAATCATTGCGAAATAGTTATGATTTGTATCAAATTTGTTGAAGATATAGGCCTAGTTGTTTCACAAGCATAGGCCTAGTTGTTTCACAAGCAAGCAGTTTTTAGCTTGGACAAAGGATGTAAAATATCTAGGGCCGTTTTTGGTTAACCAGTCTGCTAAGTTCTTTAATTGTTTTTTTTTTTTTTTCGCAAAAAACCAACCTTGTGCTTTTCTGGTTAATTCTTATTAATTAATTTTCTTATTAATTCTTGTTTCAATGGTGTTTCAACTCATTTTATTTGCCTTCCGCAAAAATGGCAACCTTTTCCAAAATCTAAATTTGATGAAACTCGTAACTAGAAAAACTGCTATGAAAAACGTAATCAAGCAGCTACAACTAGAAATCTTTCATTTGAGTTAGAGTCAAGCCAAGCTGCCAGCTTTCTGAAGAGATATTAAAAGCGTCCTTTTTCGCTCATTTTGGTCCCAAAAATGTATTCACAACCCTGGTTTTGACTGAAATCAGTGAACTCTAAGATCTTGGTCCTAGAGCGATATAAGATAAGAGAAATAAGAGGTGCTTGTTAAGAATCCAGTAAACACGTGAAAAGAACCGCATGAAATCTCAGATGCTTTATGAAAAACAAGTTTCCGCTGCATAGTGAGTTATTGCTCACTCTGTGAAAAAGATTTGAACTTTAGTTTTTTTTTAGGTTAAAGAGGCAAATAGGGAATCTCACGCGAAATTTTTCTAGGAAGGAGGGGGCCAAATACATAAAGTTTGCATTTAATGCATTTTTTTCATTCCCCCTCTGTCCATGTATGCCTCTAACCATACCTATACATATGAAGGGAATACCAAAGGAGTTTGTGATTAGAATTCATCTTAGCCTGTAGAAATCTTAATATTTATACCGAAAAATATCTTTCTTAAAGCTTCAGACCCCTCTCCTCTAAGAGATCCCCAAGGTTGTGTGCTGTGCGCACCTGCGCATTCAGGACTTTCTGGTGTAACGGGTTGCTAAAAAAGATCATTACAGGCAAGCACACTGTTTAGGGGTAGGATAGGGTCATTTTCCGGGGATGGCAGTAAATGGAAAGTTTGTTCTCCGGGGATGGAAATAAATCTTGGGAAAAAGGGTTATTTGGGAAAATTAAACTTTTGGCGAAAAATTAAACGAAATAAAACGTGGCAACTTAACTTTAAAAATAAATTGGGACGACTGGATGTATCAAGCCCTTCCATATTTTCTGCCACGATGTCCCAGGTTGTAGTTATTCTTGTTTCTGTGTTGAATCTCTACTGACTTGAAAGAGCTTGCTGGCTCCTACTAATATTTACAAACCTCTAATTAGCCTCTAGTAGAACCTCACTAGAAACCTCTTCTTATGCTCCTCGGCCTCAGAACCTCTGTAGTAACCTTTACTTTAACCTCAGTAGAAATGTCTATTTAACGGCTCAAAGTATTAAAGTCCGCCCTTAGGAGGAAATCCCTCCTTACAAGTTTGGTCCGAAGGGTTTTCGTAGAAAAACAATGAAAATCTTGGCCTTGAAATGTGCCTTTTCGGTGTTTGTGACTACCCTCTCCTATCGGATAATGCTTGATACTGCACGGTCAAGGCCGTATTCAGGGGAGGGGCTAGGAGGTTTGAACCCTCCCCCCCCCAAATGTGTTCTGTCTCGTAAAAACGTAATAAAATATATTTTTGGTGTGTTATTTAGAGTTTTTCAAACCCCCCTACTCCAAAAAATATCTCCCTCCCCGAACAAAAATACTGGATACGGCCCTGCCCATGGCTTGTAGTAACCACTGTCGCCAAAAATCAAAATTCAATCTCTGGAAACAATTCGTTGAGTACAGTGGCATTGTAAATGATGTCAAATTTTGTACTCTGAACAGGCAAAAAACAAAAGAATACATTTGCTGATTGGCAGACATCACCAATTGTTCTACAGGAAATGTATTTTGATTTTGGACGACAGGCCCGTTTCTACCTCCACTTCTCTGTATCCTCATGATATTATGATACTGAAATATTAATGTGTCCCCCTCTCGACCTTTTCGGTGGGCGTTGCCCCCCCCTTTCTGTTGAAAATATATGGTATATACAGTAGTCAACTTATTATAATGCATAAGAAATGTTCCTTGGGGCCTGTATTACAAGTGTTTCTTACTTCAGTTGTTGTAAATTCTGAAAGTTATGCATTACATTTTTGGTTACTATAATTCTCTCTTTACTGTTCTTATGTGTTGTTTTGCATGAATTTACAATTGGCATGATTATTTTTGTTGTAAAATACTACATATCGAGTTAACCAACTATTTTGTTCATAAATTTATCTGTATTTTATGTTTTACATATAAAACGTAAAGAGAGTAATTGTAATTTAACCGAACTTTCTTGTTGGTTTTCTCGATATGTTGTGTATTTTTATTGTTTTCTGTTTTTGTTTGAGTACGAGTATGAATGGGTGTACATATCGGCAACATATCGAGCAAACCAACATAATTCCATTGTTTTCTTTTAAAGTTTAAGAAATAATGAATACAAGACAACGGTTTATGAATTTAAAGGTGACTAAAATTTACTTAAAGTAAATACTTAATCGTCCTGAACTTAATTCCTCGGGCCTCAAACTATTATACTATGAAGCTTGGAACAAGGGATAAACTTTTACGGTGATTTAAATTTCAATTAAGGATATGATAATTATTACAACATTGAATCCTTGCACTAAGTTTGCACTAAAGTTACAAACTTTTCATCAAATTTATTAATTATTTTAATAAATTTTTTGACAAAATTCCTTAAATATAATAGGATATTAATTATTGATGGTAAATACTGGATAAAAATCTGATTATATTATTTCCAAATTGAATAAAATTTGGATTTGACCCCCCCCCCTTCACATTGTGTGCCTGATTCAAATGGTCTATATGTTATACATATACCTGTCGCTGTGGTGAACCTTAAAATGTAGACTTCTATCCAAAAAACGAATTTCGAAAGAAATGTTTGAATCCCATAATTTCTCTGGGTATTAATTTGCTTGCATTACTGTATATCTGCTGTGCAAGCCCATTAAAATTATAACCTTCGACGTGGCTATAGAACTTCCCTGCTCCTAGCCGTAGATACACATAGATCCAACCTCAAGGGAGGGGGTCAAACAATTTTTAGGGGGGACCTGAAAAGCTATTGTTCAATCTTTGAGGAAGGAATTTCCAACCAATATTTGAGGGGAGGCCCAGATAAAAGGAGGTGATAAAGGATAAACCTAACTGCCGGAGGCTTATTACCATAGAAGCACTGTTTAAATACTTGTCCTTCTGTATTTTTTTTCTGAAAGTAAGTTAAAGTAAACTTATTCAGATATTTTGGAATAAAAATTCACCTTTTTGGAGACTCCCCATATTGTTCATCTGGCTCCCCATATTGTTCATCGTGGATTGCCGGTTCCAAGTTTCTTCAGTGGCAAATTTTCCTAATTAAATTCCCAAAATTGTTCAATATTTTTTATTGGTACATTCTCGATATGTTGCTAATATGTCTTTTCTTTTATGTAGATGGAATAAGTTGGAGATCTAAGGCTCCATCATGGACCAAAGAAAAACTCCAAGAAGCTATCATGGCGATTGTGACGCAAAAAATGCGATTCTCTCAAGCGGCAAGTTATTATAATATCCCAAAAGGGACGTTGTATGATAATATATTAGGAAAAAGTAAACGAATGGATATTTTAAATACGATATATTTAAATGCCCACGACGAAGAACTGGTGATAGATTATTGTTGTGATGTGAATAAGATGCCATTTAACAGAAGAACGAATAGGGCCTTGGAAGATGTCTTGAGGTTTGTGGAGGGAATTAAACGGAGAAGAGAACCTGGATTTGAGTTCAATGGGTTGACGGGGTTTCGCTGGTGGTGGGCATTTTCCAAAAAACATAATATTGTTTCATTGTATTATTCAAAACCAAAAGAGTCAGTGAAATATGATTGCTCATTGAATAATAATAATTATGATGATCTGATGCCTCAAAATTTGTCCTTGAAGTGATTTTTTTCAAAAAAAGATTATTTAAAAATAATGTGGTTTACATACAAGGCCGTATCCAGGACGGAGGGGTTAGAGAGTTTGACCCCCCCCCCTTCCCCCATAATTTTTGTCCGACTCGTAAAAACCTAAGAAAAATGTATATTAACAAATTTTGTTGTGTATTTTTAGTATTTTTTGTACCCCATCCCTCCAACAAGAATCCTAGATAGGGCCTTGTCACCATTGAATATATGTTTTTTTCGATATATCCTAGGCTTTCTTACATAGATTATTATTATTTCTTATGCTTGTTCGAAGAGAACTTCGAAAATGGAGATGCAGTCAAATAGGGGGGAGGGGAACGGTGGTCAGAACCTGCCTTTGAGTTTAACGGGTTGGTGGGGTTTTGTTTATTTTGGGATTTTGAATAAAGTCAGAATATCGTTTTTTAGTTTATTTTGGAAGTCATTTTCGGCGCTGGATAGCTGCTTCTTCAGAGCTAAAAAAAAAGAAATAATAAACGTTGAAAAATTTCAAACGTTGAAAACGTTGAAACGTTGAATATTAAACGTTGATGTTTCTTAATTTGGGGTTTTAACTTGTCTTTAAAATGAATTGTCCTGAAGGGTAATTTAATGATAAAAATAACCACTGGAAGAACCTACTCTCCGTCCATTTATTTTGATTTATTTATTTAAGACAGCCTCAGGAAGAAGCCATTTTCCATAACATTATTTTAATTTCATCAATTTATTTAATTTTCTGCTTTAGAAAAAAGAAGTTTGAAGTTACTCATTTGCATATTTGGCCTTAGTATTCATAAACATTTAATTGAGCTGAATATTAAACTTTAAAGTTTTATGTCTTTATGAATCAAGACACAAAATCAGCTAACTTAAAAGAATCAGGCAGTTTCCGTAAATTTCGGCTGCGATAACTCAGACGATGTTGCCACATTTTTTTCCAGCTAAGATTATTAGCTAACCACATATTATTGACTAATATAATGTGTTTTCTCATATCTTGTGGCTCTGAAGATTAAACTTTATTTGTGTTTTTAACAAATTATATCCCTTTCTCACTCCTAAAAAGAGAATCGGAACTTGACATCAAAATTGTTTTATGTCAGATACAAAAAATGTTGCTGTAGTAACTAATGTTTGTTAACCTTTGAAAACCTCCAACAGCAATATTCAGTTCTTCCACTCTTTTCTCGTGTCGCGTAACATAGTGTCTTTTGAACTTTTTAATTTAATTTAAAAAAGTCGCATTCGACTTTTTTAATGCATGCTCAAATATCCACAGAAAAAGAAAAAACTTCACTTCTAAAACTTTTAACCAATGTAATCGTTCTTTAATTTAACATTATTTGGCAAATAAACTGAACGCCGACTTCGCGACTGAATTACTGTAAATTATGCTATATCTTTGATACGGCCCCATCATTTTCATTAATGGCTATTTGAAACCAAGTTTAACTGACGTTCGAAGTTCGGGTCGGAATGCTCAGAAGTTCGTACCCAAAACACTAGAAAAATAATGCACGGTTAAAGCACCATACATTTGTTAGATCATAAAATTAAGATAATTTTTTTAGATAATGAAATTGATTATAACCATATAGCAAGTATTGAAGCCCTCCCCCCCACCTTTTTTTTTACCGTGGATCTGATATAAACAGCGAATGGTGTGAACCGACGTAAGCTTCAAACTCGCATTTTCCCGGAATAATTGAAAGCCCACATACGTACTTTTAGCTTCAAATGGCTGTGCAAAGCTCACGTTAACTTGCCCATGTTTTTTTTGGAAAACAGCCAATAATTACGTCACTTCGAACCTCTTTTATTCTTGTTACTCCTCTCTTTGTGATTTTTCGCGTTTCCTGGGCTCAGCTTTGATTTGTTGCGAACCTCCATTTTGTGAACTTGAAATATTTTCAAGTTAAGTACACTAAACTCGGGAAAAGAAACCATCAGCATAAACGAGTAAAAAAATGTCTTTTTGGTTGGTGGAGATCCGGCTTTAGTCTTCGTAGTTGGGGGATAGTTAGTTGTTTTCTTCGGGGTTAAGCCCGGTGATCTATTTCGTAAGTTCGAAGTATTATTATAGTTTTGTTTACGTTAGGCTTGTTCCGGATGAGGGTCATAAGTAAATTTATGGAAGTATTCATATGTTAATGTTTTTTTCCTTATGACATTTATCTTTGGGATAAATGTCATTTATCCCTAGGATGCGATAGATACACAACATTCCTATTTTTAATTCTTATGTAAATAAAGCGATTTTTTTTTAAGTTTAGACTCTGGTAGACTGAACTTATTCCTGTATATGATTCTACTGTAAATGCAGTAGTGTCAAAGGCCCATTCACAGTAAATATTTTCGAATACTGATAATCAGGTAAAGCCAATATGGGCCAATCAGAATGTTCCGTAACATTTTTCACCAATCAGAAAATTCTATAAAAAATCTTATAGGCTCAAGTTGGAACTAGCTAAATCTGGATATTAGTTAAATCTCATTCTGAATCGGCCTTAACTGATCTCTACTATATTTGGTCAGCTGGGTACCAGAAGGCCATTTTCCCAGTGGCGGTTCTTGCCTATCTTGTGCCCGGGAAAAAATCTTGATTAGCTCCCCCCTTGTCTCCCACAACATTTTCAAGCCATATTCTAAGTTTTAATTTATGAACGAAATTACTTTTAATTAATTTATTGATTATTGATTTATGATTTAAATTATTACTTTAATTATTTAATTATATCTATTTTTAATTTATTTTAGTAACTAATTAATAATCTATTAAATATATTGGTTTATTAACTGCGCCCTCTATTTTAATAAATTTAAATTGCGAAAATCACAAAATGATTATAACCGTTCGATCATTTATGTGAAATTTGGCCCCTAAGATTTCTGCGGCCCTGGGAAAATGCCCCCTCTGTCTTCCCTGAACCGCCTCTGCATTTTCCGGTTCTTGGAAATTGAAAAAAAAGCGAATAAACTTGGTAATATGCTTTGTAAGCGACTGTTTAGTTCAGCTGACTCATTTTAGTGCTGAAAAACTTTTCTGTATAACTAATTTACAAATGAATAGTGAGGTAAATGAGTAGGTTAATGTCCAAGCCAGAGTATAGCCGCACCAGTTAATAAAAAAGCCAAGATCAATGAACAATCCATATTCTTAGCTGGTTGTAACGTCATAATTGTGCAATATCAGGGGAAAATTGAAATGGCGAGAGCTTGATCTGAAAATACTGTTTTTACTAATTTGTTCCCGAATATATTTTACTAATACTATGTCTTTGTATATTTTTTTCGGATGTATTATTAACATACGAAGAACTATTCTTCTATTTTTAACTTTAACAACAATTTGCCCAAAATCTTCACTTAAAAATCATAAAATTTACGCGTGCAACTAGGACAAAACCCAACTCACAATATTACGCATGGGGCAAATTATTGGTGCTGCAGTCGTGCTTATACTTTTTTCAACAAGGGTGACTATAGTTTGGCTTTGGAATAACTTCTTGCAGTGGCGCCAATTGGATGAAGTTATCTGCCCCCTAGATTTAAAAAATACGTTTTTTTGTTTTCTCATCGATGCATACCCTTTTTGTATTTTTGATGAAGAAATTACAGAAATTGCCGCCTCTAGTTAAAAAAAATAATATTGACTCCCCCCCCCCCCCGATTACGCGCCACTGTCTTCTTGAACCAGGAATGTTGACATTACCTTTCGATTATCCGACAAACTATTTTTGCGTACCTGTAAATTTTTACGTATTTTTGTCTTCCCATACAGTGCCATTATTTTCATTGTGTTGGTGTACAATCTTGTAGTGGATACATAAGGACAATCCCGTCATGGACAATCTGATTTGTGACAATTGCCGCTGAAAAGTTACACAAGTGACTCGGCCGTGTTATTGTTATCCCTGCCATCGTGTTTGTTTTTTGTCTTGCTTCAGAATGTTTTTTTTGTACAATCAATTTATAGTCGTGATAATCACAAATTATTTGCACAATTCACAAATTAATTCACAATCACAAATTATTCTATTCTTTTTGTAAGTGGTACTTGTTAATTAAACGAAACTCACTAAAGAAGTGAAGTTATGTTAATCCTTATGAAATATAATCTTCCTATAACCGTTAGTTTATATAATAATATAATTTGGGCTATATATTTGCACATTAGGGGGGGGGGGGGTAAAGTGTTTGGACAGGGCCCCTAACCTGACATAACCTAACCCTACCCCCACCCAACCCCCGAACTCCTAATGTCCAAATATATTGTCCAAATTATACAAGTCCAATGCATTGTATTGCCTGTCACTTGTCTTTGTGGCTATGAAACAGGGTTTCTGAGGTCTAACCTAAGCGTAATTTTCAAGTGTGCTTCGTTTAATTACCTAGTACCATATAAGTTTTAATGTTATTTTAGCTGTTGAGATTTTCCGTGCCTTATTTTATTGTCCTGCTTCTCAACCTCTTCATGGGTGTCCTGAAGTCGTACTTATATTTTTTTTCATCGGGGGGAGGGGGGTATTGTTCAAAGTCTGGGGTATTTTCGGATAAAGTAAAAAAAATTAAGGAAAAGTCATAATTCGTGAATGAGAAATTAAGACATTATCAAGGAGGCACCCGTTTTCCCGCCATCTGGTGCCCATATCAGAACGCTGCCGCAAAGTGTGCCGCAAAGTCCACTACACTTGGCACAGTTTCCGCCGCGTGATTTCTGTAAATATTTGCTCCCTCGGAAACTGCAGTCAAATTAAGGGGCTGTAAACTGTCTCTTACAAGTGTACAGCCTTTACGCCTGCGCCCTAAGAGTGCCTCGGGCTTTGACTCTTCGGCCTGCTCGGCCGCGCCTCTGGCGTGCAGGAAATGAAATAGTGCATAATTATCTGGCAACTTTGTGCATAGCTCCTCTTAGTGTTAAAATATGAGGAGTTCAAAATCGGGAGAGGTTTATTCACTGTGATATGTGCAAAAATTTGAGACTGCAAAATTGGCGAGAATCTAAGAAACTATAAGTAAAACCTTTGGAATTAAGAAATGATGGACCGGAAATCCCTCCCCCTCTGTGTAAGTGCTTGCCTTCTGCCAACCCCTATAGCCTGGTTCAGACAATTTTAACTTTATATGTAACATCATTGGTGTTATTAAGGGAGCAGAGATGGAGAAGGGGGGTGGATCCGAAATTTTGAAAGGAGGGGGGTACAAGCTTTTATTGCCCGGTAGACTCATGTGTCCATATAGCGAAATTTGCATAAATTTAAGGAATATTCTACCCAGGCCAAGGGATGGTTGCATCTCCCGAATCCTCCTCCAAGGGAGGACGAAAAGCTCCTCCTTAGGATGAGATAAATTCCTACTCCTGCTTTTTTAAAACTTCTATTCCGTAAATCCTTATCTATTACGCCTACTCTCTAAAAGTGGTATATATAGGTTTTTTTTTTTACATGGCTGTACGAGTTCTAAAACTTTAGTAAGACACAAGAAATTATCTAAATAATTTCACCTTAGTATTATGAATTGTTGCTGATTGTTTTGTACGGCATTATTTTTATAAAAAATTTTGTATTAAGTTTAAAATGTGGGTGTTTTACTATAAGACGTTTAGGTTAAATGTATAAGTGCTATCAAGTGACATCAAGTTCTTCCCTTTTTATATTTTTTTATTATTATTTTTTTTAATTAAAGGTGAAAATCTATTTAAAACGCAGTTCTTTTATTATTTGGTTGTCAGTAGCCTCATAAAATATTTTGTGTTTGTTTTCGATTCCTCCTCGGTGGCACCCACGAGTAGGCCAAGCGTATGGATACTGCCCAAAAAGATCAAAAATGAAAAATAATGCAAAATGTTTGGATTAAATAAGAAAATTTTCTGGCAAAAATAATTACAAACAACGTTACTTCCCCCACAAAACCTTATGTAAGGCATTCTTATTGTTCCTGTAACACCCTTGTGTAAGGCATTGTTTTTTTTTTTTTTTTTTTTTTTGGTAATGTGAGGGTTATGTATCATAGATCATTTTTATAAGGTTTTGGAATGCCAAAAAGTGTATTTGTAGTCCCTGATTTTCAGTTTTATTCTAGAGAGATCTTCGTACTAATCTCAGGGGAACCCCTTCCCTGGGTGTAGATAAATCCAATCGTGTTTTCTATTTAATCTTTTTCCTCCAATTTCTGATGGCCTCTTGTTTTCTTGAAGCCAACTAAAATGAATATTCCTTTAACCATTGTTAAAATATAAATGAACAAGTAACCATCTCATCTAACAGGCTGTGTAACATCAACTTCAGTCGTCACCACATTATTATCAGTGTGATATTTCCATAATTAGCAGTATGATCTTTCCCTATCTCACCCATTATAAAAACCCGGACCGAGGTGCGAGTGCTCCAGAGAACGTATAAACATAAGCGACATTAGATCTTTTCACGGCTAGACAAGTCAGATCTCTTTTGAACGCGAAAATTGGCTTCGCGTATATGAATATATTCATGAATAAGTGGATTCAGGAATACATCCACATGAATAAGTGGATTCCGCTAATGCATGAATAAGCGGGAGGAGCTTTTTGTTCGCACCGAGAATGAAGAGCCAGAAATAATCTGCGGTAAACTTACTGCCTAATTATATAAACTGTGCATATTTCCGTCAAATGACGATTGTACGACTTTCCTACATTGGTTTACCGCGGTTGCAGCTGCAGTTGCAACCTAGTAAAGAAGAACTACGGTCCGTAGTAACCTGCATTTCTTTAAAAACAAATCGGATAGAAATAAATAATACACCATTGTAATTGCGAGCAGGGCACTAGAACATCATAGATAGTTGTTTAAAGGGTCGTTTTAAACGAAATTGCTGCATCTACTCGCTTTTGTAATTAACAGAAAACATATTTAAAATAAACGATTTCTTTGATACAAGAACGTCATGTGTCTCGTTTTAAAGGAAATTGCTGCATCTACTCGCTTTTGTAATTAACAGAAAACATATTTAAAATAAACGATTTCTTTGATAGAAGAACGTCATGTGTCTCGTTTTAAAGGAAATTGCTGCATCTACTCGCTTTTGTAATTAACAGAAAACATATTTAAAATAAACGATTTCTTTGATACAAGAACGTCATGTGTCTCGTTTTAAAGGAAATTGCTGCATCTACTCGCTTTTGTAATTAACAGAAAACATATTTAAAATAAACGATTTCTTTGATACAAGAACGCCATGTGTCTCGTTTTAAAGGAAATTGCTGCATCTACTCGCTTTTGTAATTAACAGAAAACATATTTAAAATAAACGATTTCTTTGATACAAGAACGTCATGTGTCTCGTTTTAAAGGAAATTGCTGCATCTACTCGCTTTTGTCATTAACAGAAAACATATTTAAAATAAACGATTTCTTTGATACAAGAACGTCATGTGTCTCGTTTTAAAGGAAATTGCTGCATCTACTCGCTTTTGTAATTAACAGAAAACATATTTTAAATAAACGATTTCTTTGATAGAAGAACGTCATGTGTCTCGTTTTAAAGGAAATTGCTGCATCTACTCGCTTTTGTAATTAACAGAAAATATATTTAAAATAAACGATTTCTTCGATACAAGAACGTCATGTGTCTCGTTTTAAAGGAAATTGCTGCATCTACTCGCTTTTGTAATTAACAGAAAACATATTTAAAATAAACGATTTCTTTGATACAAGAACGTCATGTGTCTCGTTTTAAAGGAAATTGCTGCATCTACTCGCTTTTGTAATTAACAGAAAACATATTTAAAATAAACGATTTCTTTGATACAAGAACGTCATGTGTCTCGTTTTAAAGGAAATTGCTGCATCTACTCGCTTTTGTCATTAACAGAAAACATACTTAAAATAAACGATTTCTTTGATACAAGAACGTCATGTGTCTCGTTTTAAAGGAAATTGCTGCATCTACTCGCTTTTGTCATTAACATAAAACATATTTAAAATAAACGATTTCTTTGATACAAGAACGTCATGTGTCTCGTTTTAAAGGAAATTGCTGCATCTACTCGCTTTTGTAATTAACAGAAAACATATTTAAAATAAACGATTTCTTTGATACAAGAACGTCATGTGTCTCGTTTTAAAGGAAATTGCTGCATCTACTCGCTTTTGTAATTAACAGAAAACATATTTTAAATAAACGATTTCTTTGATACAAGAACGTCATGTGTTTGAAAATTTTTTAGAGCCTTATATTTTCTTGAAAATAAATACAATAAATATTCTTATCGATTTTTTTAAATGTTAATGTACGACTTTTGCTGAAATAAGTTTCCAGTTTTTTTATGAGATGGATTTTCTTTACTTTCTAAGATAAGGAGCATGACGTGAACCAGAATACACCTCTAAGAAGAGGTGTATGGGATTTCTAAGTCAAATTTTGATTCTATCATTTTCGTTTGCTGTTACAATTGCAATATTGGATAAATGGATGCTTCCCATAGACACATGTGAAAAAGAGGACGTATCAAAACAAAAGAAAGAAAAAGGAACAGGATCTAAGAACGGGAGTGAGAAGAAAGAAAAAGTAACAAAATCTAAGAACGGGAGTGAGAAGAAAGAAAAACTAACAAAATCTAAGAACGGGAGTGAGAAAAATGAGAAAATAAAAATAAAAACTGGAACTGAACAGCCGGAAAAACTGGAAAAAGGAAGACCAGATTTTCAGGAACAGAAAAAAACGTTTACGCCTTCCAAGCCTGTTTGGACAAGATTAGATAGTTCGAAGCCAAAAAGAAGCTATGTGCCTGACGATACAGCAGGTAAAGCAAATTCTCCAACAGAAAATTGTATGGACTGGAGAAAGAAACTTAAGTCGCCAAAATTTCTAGGAGGAAATTTATCTAACCCACCACCAAGAACATCCCCATTTAAAAAACTACCCGCACCAGACTTTCCTAGCAAAGAAGAAGAAAAATCTTCGGTTGTCAAAGGACCTCCCCCTCCTCTTCCTCCATCGCCACAAGGACCTTCTTCTGCTCCGTCTCCGTTTTTCCAAGGACCTCCTCCTCCTCTGATTGCCCAAGGACCTACTGATAGTCCGGTTTCCGAAGCAGCCGTTCCATCTAACCCACCGCCAATGACTCCACCACCACGCATACCCCCGAAAGTAGCTCTTATAGCTCCACCATCTAAAGAATTACTCGTAACAGGTCCAAGTTCCAATGAAGAAAACGTTGCTCACTCTTTTATGAGGAAATGGGAAGATGAGATGAAGAATGCGAAGCAGAACGGCTGTGCAACTATGTAGAGGTTAATTTAATTTCTTTTCCGATGCTTCTTTTACACTTGTAGATTATTATTTGGCCCATCTAGAACCAAACCAAAAGCAGGTCGTTCCCAAATAGGGGGCGAGGAGGTCATAAAGGAAGATTTAAAGAAAATTGGAACTTCCTGGTAAGATGTAAAGAGGGAGGCTTTGAATAAGTTGGGATGGAGGAGGGGCATGCGTAGCTATATTGGCTCCTGGCGGCATGGTGCTCTAATGAATTTTTAGAAGTAGTAGCAGTATTTAAAATCTGCCTCAAAATTTAAATTTGATGGTATTTGCGATTGACACAGACTCTTCAAATCAGAAATGACGTCGTTAATTAAACCTGTAAGAACTAACTAGAATGGAATAAAGCTATACATTGGTTCTATAAGGAATATGTATCCCATCGATAGTATGGACTTTTCACTTTTAAAGGACACAATGAACATTTTCATAGGTATTGTGCCTTCTTTAGTTGAATTAACTAAGTGCAAGTCAAATTTAGCTCACGAAACTAAGGTGAGTAGTGCTGACGCCCGCATGTCTTCTAAAGACCAGCGGAGATAATTCGCACTTTACTGAAAACAAGCTTTATTTTGAGCGGAATGTTTCTATCTATATCTCATAATATCGAAAAGAAAACACCATCATAACCAAGATTACTTAAAAAAAGCAAATGAATGTAGATTTACAGTTATATATACTGTTTTTATAAACGAGCAATAGTTGTGTATTTATGTATGTATTTGTTTCTCGAAAACTCCAAAATTTTCGGGAAAATTGGCATCCTGGGATATTCCGGCCTAAAAAACGATCTGGATACGTCAGGACTTTGAGAAAATTCGTTAAGAGCCTTAATTTTGGAAAAAAATATTTATGTGAATGACTTCATTTTTATATACATCAGTATTGCAATGGCGTTGTCTTGCGTAAAGAGCAAAAAAACTGGTAGTTCCAAAAATATTTATATATATTTTAACAAGGGATTACAACAATTCAAAAACCTTAAAAAAGAAAACCAAAAGTTTGAAGCTTAGTAGAAATCTTTGTTAGAAATCGGACTTGCTTGAATAATCAAATATCTTTGAAAAGACAGCTGTATGAAAAGACATTAAATTGCTTAAAGAGCAAAATGACTGGTAATTGCAAAAATATTTGTAGATGTTTTAACAAGGGATTACCACAATTCAAAAACCTTAAAAAAATAAACTGTGACTTTGGAGCTTAGTAGACAATCTGTGTTAGAAGTCGGATTTGCTTCAATGACAGATATCTTTGAAAAGAAGCCATATGAAAAGACATATCAGTACAAACTTACAAACTTATCAAAAGGTAGACCCAGAAAACGAAAATTTGCAAGTGTTATAAATAACAATTCGTTGGAAGAGAAAAAGTTTTTGTCCCACCACCTGAATAATTTACAGATCTACAATCTGACCAATAAGGGCAGCTAAAGCAAAGGGCATTGGCATTGAATTCATAATGGGTGAAAATTAACAACCTGAACCATAAAATGAGACAAGACCAAAAAAACAATAATTTACAAGTGTTATAAAGGATAATTCGTTGGAAAAAGAGATGTTTGTCCCACCACCTGAACAATTAAGAAAACTACAACCTGGACCATCATGTAAGGCTTGACCAATAAGAGCAGCTAAAGCAAAGGGCATTGGCCAATTGTCTGAAGTAATGAAAATCCAAAATGAAAAAGAAAGAGCAATGGGGTAGGAAGACAAGCAACAGCGAGGATCAAAACGTGTCAAAATTGAAAATTATTGCGATGAGAACTAAAACGATGATCCTTTGAAACCACCTGAACTATCAAACGTGATAGGACCAAGAGAACAACCCGAAAAAATTAAATTCACAACGGGTGAAGATCAACAATCTGGACTATCAAATGAGGCCCAAAAAATTAAAATTTTCAAGTAATACAAATGCTAATTCGTTTGAAGAAAGAGAAGTTTTTGTCCCACCACCTGAACAATTAACAAATCTACAACCTGGACCGTCATGTAAAACTAGACCAATAAGGGGAGCTAAAGCAAAGGGCATTGGCAAATTGTCTGAAGTAATGGAAATGCAAAATGGAGAAGAAAGAAAAATGGGGTTAGAAAATAGGCGATCATAACGTGCAAAAATTGAAAATGATGGTTATAATAATTGGATTTGAGATTTTGACATGGATAAGGTCGTCAAATGAAAATGAAGCACAGATAAATGTGATTAGCAAACTAATGAAAGTGAGAATCGTAGCAGCTAAAGAAAAAGGCATGGAACAAACGACAGGGAGAATCACATTGACTTGTAAACGAAATTTTGAACAGTGATGTGTGGTTAGAAACTGGAAAAGATGTATTTATTACCCATAACGCCTTAAGAAATTAAATAAGATGATGTATGAATCTAAACTGTTAAAGTAAAAGGCGTGGAAAAAACTTTCTGAGGTAAAGATGAACAGAAATGGAATCTGCGTTTGGAAAACAAGGAACAGTGATTACTGGCAACAAAAACGATCTAAATAGGTCAGGACTTTAAGAAAGAATTCGTATTTTTCATAGAGTGGCTGTATCGAACCTGTGGTGACATCGTGACATCAAGAAAAGGCTCAACTTGTCTGCGGTTAGAAGACAAGCGACGAGAGAGAATACATATATAAGCGAGATGAGAATACATATATAGAAGCCTGCCGCGTGTCGAATGCCGGGGCCCGGCGGTGAAGCCACCGGGCTTTCGGTGAAGCCACATTGGCTATATATATATATATATATATATATTATATATATATATATATATATATATATATATATATATATATATATATATATATATATATATATTATATATATATATATATATATATATATATATATATATATATATATATATATATATATATATGCTAAAAAACTTAGTACCTTCGAATTCGTTAAAGTTAAAAAAGAGAAAACTTTTGAAACGTTTTTTTTTCAGTAAATTGCAAGTTTTCATTAGTAGTAGTAGAAGTAGCCACACAAGTGGTAGTAATATTTGTAACCCTTGGAGTTTCAGCTTAATACTCTAAGCTGTTGCTGGGATATTGCTAGTGCACTCCTTTGATAACCCATATGCACATAGCGTGTATCGATTCAGTTGAACACCGCCCTCACTGTTCCCTGAAAGTTTAACTAATACCCTAAGCATTAGTAATTGTGGTATGCGCAATAGCAGAAGTAATAGTAGGAACAATGGGAGCAGTATTCTTGATAGCAGAATTAGTATTAGTCGTAAACAGTAATAGTATTCACATTGTGCCTTTTTAGTCGAGTTCAACATTCCCTCCTAATGCCCTGATAGTTAGAAGAGATATTGCTGATACGTCCTGTTGATAACCTGTATGTATATAACGTGTTTTGATTTGCTCCAACATTCCCTGAAAGCTTTATATTAATACAGTTATCCTTACCAGTATTGGTACTTACAGCAGAAGTAGTATTACTACTAGTAGTAACAATAGCATGCACAGAAGATATCTTTATTACTGCAACAGACCCCTCAACATGACCTGAAAGTTTGAACCTAATGCTCTAAGCTATTCATGCGGTACTGCTGTTATGGCCTTTTGACAACTTACACACACAGCGTGTTTCAGTTTAATTTAACACCCCTCAATATTTTCTCCTTAAGTTTCTGATACACACCCCTGAAAATTTATCCTAATGCCCTTAGCCTTAGTAGTAGTATTAGTTGTATTACCTTATTATTATTAGTAGTAATTACTTGTAGCTGTAAGTATATAATACCTTTTGGTTGGTTCAGCATCCTCCTCAACATACGATGAAATTTCGATCAACGTAATAAACTGTCAGTGAGATATAGCTATTACGCCCTTTTAATAACCTGCATCCACGTAGCGGGTTTCGAATTGGCATAGTTGACAGCCCTCTTCAACATTCCCTGGAGGTTTCGCCGTAATAACCCTAGCTTCAGCAGTCACTAGTAGTAGCTTCACTGTAGTAGCTTCACAGTAAAAGTAGTAGGGGTAGAAATAGTCGTAGTAGTAGTAGTAGTAGTAGCAGTTGCAGAAGTGGCTCTAGTAGCAGAAGTAGTAATAGTTCCAGTCGTAGTAGTAGTATTAGTATGCACATTTTGTATTTTGCCTCGTTCAACATACTCCTTAACATGCCCTGGAAGTTTCAACTTAATAGCCTAGACCATTCCTAGGATATAGCTGATACGCCCTTTTGACAACATGCATGCACCGATTGTTTTTTGATTTACTTCAACAACCCTCTAAATATTTTCTCAAAGTTTGACCCTCCTAAAGTTAGCATCAGTAGTAGTAGTCGTAGTAATAGTATCAGAGCAGTAGCAGTAACAGTATGCACAGGGTGCCTTTGATTAGTGCAACATCCCTCTCAACACGCTTTGAAAGTTTCAACTTAAAACTCTAAACTCTTCCTGAGAAATTGCTCATACACCCTTTTGACAACCAAAAGGCACATAGTGTGGTTTGATTTAGTTCAACATCCCCATAGATATTCCCTGAAAATTTCACCTTATTACCCTAAGCCTCAGTGGAAGTAGTAGTCGTAGCATTCGTAATAGTAGTAATAGGGGTGACATGTATATAGTGTATTTTGGTTACTGCAGCATCCCCCTCCACATGCCCTGAAAGTTTCAATTTAATACTCTAAGCCGTTCCTCAGATATTACTTTTAAGCCCCTTTTAAAACCTGCATGCATATAATTTCTTTTGATTTAGTTGAAACTCCCCCTAAACATTCCCTGAAAGTTTCATCTTAATAGGCTACCATTAGCCTCAATAGTTGCAGTAGTAGTAGTAATATGCACACAGTGCCTTTTGACTAGTTTTAAATCCACCTCAACATACCCAGAAAGTTTCAACTTAATAATCTAAGCTATTCCTGAGATATCGCTGGTACACCCTTTTGACAATCTACATGCTCATAGTGTGTTTTTATCTTGTTCAACATCCCCCTAAACATTCCATGAAAGATTCACCTCATTACCCTTAGCTTCAGTAGTAGTAATAGTTTTAGCAATAGTAGTAGTAGCATTAGTAGCAGTATGCACAAAACATCTTTTTTTTTTTCAACATCCCCATCAACACACGATGAAAGATTCAACTTGTTTCCATAAACTATTCGTGAGCCACTACTGATACGTGCTTTTGACAACCTGCATGTACATTGTACATATTGTGTTTTGAATTGGTTCAACGCTGTTTCAACATTCTTTGAAATTTTAATCTCAAAATACCCTTTCACCTTTAAATACCCTTAGCTTTGGTTACAATATTAGTCTAAGAAATAGTAATGATAGTACCAATAGCAGTAGCAGCAGAAGTAGAAGTAGAAGTAGCACTAGTAGCATGCAAATATTAGCCTTTTGGTTAGTTCAACATCCCCTACAACTAGATCTGTATGTTTCAACTTCATACTCCAAGCCGTTCTTAAGATATTACTGATATGTCCTTTTGACAACCAGCATGCACTCAGTGCGTTTTTATTTAGTTCAACTTGCCCTTGAATATTCCCTGAAATTTTCACCTTCATGCCCGTAGCCTTAGTTGTAGCAGTAGTGACAGTAATAGTAGTAGTGTCACTACTTGCTATAGAAGTAGGCTACTAACAGTAGTAGCTGTACTACTAGTAGCTGTTGTCGTATGTTGCCTTTTGGTCAGTTGAATATCTCCCTAATTCAAGCCCTAGAAGTTTCAACTTATTTGTATCAGCTGTTTCTATGATACTGCCGATATGCCTTTTTGATAACTTGCAAGCCCAAAGTGTGTTTTAATTTAGATCGACTTCCCATTCCCCATTTCCTAAAATTTTCATCGTAATACTCTTAGGCTTAGTATTGGTTGTAGAGGCGGTAGTTGGAGTAGTAGTATTAGTGTACACATTGCCTTTTGGTCAATTGATCTCCCTCCAGAGCATTCCCAGAAAGTTCCAACTTAATACCCTAGTCATTCCTGATAAATGCCCTTTTGTCAATCTGCATGCACATGTAATGTTCTGATTTAGTCCAACTTTCCCCTCAATATCGAGCAGTTACAAATAGATACATCAAAAAAATTAGATTTTATTGCTGACCCATCAAAAGTTACGCGCCTGAGAAATTTTGGCTGATTTTTGAAAAAAGGGGGAAAGACCCCCTAAAAGCTATAGAACCTTAATGAAAATCACACCATCATATTCAGCGTATCAGAGAACCCTACTGTAGAGGTTCCAAGCTCCTATCTACAAAAATGTGGAATTTTGCATTTTTTGCCAGAAGAAAGATCACGGGTGCCTGTTTATTTGTTTTGTTTTTTTTGTTTTTTTTTTCCAGGGGTGATCGTATCGAACCAGTGGTCCTAGAATATCGTGGGAGGGCTCATTGGAATGGAAATTAAAAGTTCTAGTGCCCTTTTTAAGTGACCAAAAAATGGAGGGCAACTAGGCCCCTTCCCACGCTCATGTTTTCCCAAAGTCACCCGATCAAAATTTTGAGATAGCCATTTTGTTCAGCATGTTCGAAAATATTATAAGTATGTCTTTTAGGATGACTTAATACCCCGAAGCTCCCGGGGGGAGGGCTGAAAGTTATGAACTTTACCCAATGTTAACATATAGTATTGGTTATTGGGAAGTGTACAGACGTTTTCAGGGGAGATTTTTTCTGGTAGTGGGGGGGGGGGGGGGGTTGGTCGGGGGTTATGTGGGAGGGTCTTTCCATGAAGGAAGTTTTCATGGGAGAAGGGACATTGCTATGAAGGGGATGCCGGACATCCCAGCATTATTTAAAAAAAGATCAGAAATTAAATATAAAAAAAAACAAGTTTTTCAACTGCAACAGCAGCAACATCAAAACTTAAAACGAACAGAAAATATTACATATATGATTTGGTTCACCCCTAGTCAATTTTTTAGTACTTTCATAAGAGCTATTTATTCTAATTCACGGCCTTTGTGATTAAGCGGTCATTTTTAAAGAATTGGAACAAAATTCGAACTTAAGCTTAAAGAGCAAGGTATTGACTAGGGGGCGAACCCCCTTATATACGTATTAAAAATATATGAATATAGAAGTTCGTTACGTAAGTTAATTCGTAAGTTGAGTATATTTACTACTAATAAAAACGTTCGTAAATAAAATTAAACAAGTTTCGAGAAAGCCATTTAACCAAATAAAAGTAAAATTAATATTCAAATTTTGTTTTAATTATTCATGTACGGTGAGCCAAAATCAAAACCTGCATTAATTCAAAAACGTTCAAAAATTAAATAAAAAAACAAGTTTTTTTTTAATTGAAAGTAAGGAACGACGTTAAAACTTAAAACGAACAGAAATTATTCCTTAGAGTTATATGAAAGGGGCTGTCCCCTCCTTAACGCCTCGCTCTTTACGCTAAAGTTTGACTTTCTCACAGCTCTATTTTTTTAAATAACAAAAAACTTTAGCTTAAAGAGCTAGGCGTTAAGGAGGGGACAGCCCCTTTCATATAAGGAATAATTTCTGTTGGTTTTAAGTTTTAACGTCGTTCCTTACTTTCAGTTAAAAAAAACTTGTTTTTTTTATTTAATTTTCAGTCAAATATTCGCCTTCATAACCTTAGCCTTAGTAGTACTTGTGTTATATTAGTAGTAGTAGTACCAGTAGATAGTAGTAGTATTACCAGTAGTATGTGCATATTGCACATTTAGTCAGTTGAACACCCCCCTAACCATGTCCTGGAAGTTTCAGCTTGATACGGTAAGCCGTTTCTAATATATTGCTGCTACGTCCTTTTGACAATCTTTATACACATTATACGTTTTGATTCAGTTTAATTTCCCCCTCAACATTTCCTCAAATTTTCACATCAATGAAGAAGAAAAAAAGGACACTGTGCAGTTTTCATTTCGATCCGCCACCACTTTCCAGGACTTTTAGTCTATCTTTGAAAATTCCCATAAATTTGGTTTTGCATTAAACATTTACCATTGAGATTAATCGAAATCATAGTTACCATTTCCAAGTCAGCTTCAATGACAATTGTTTTTTCTGTTTACAGTTTTTGTTTCAAAAAATGTTTTCACATTTTTAGTTCTTGGGCTGAACTTGGCACATTTTTAGGGCTGAACTTGGTTCTTTACTTAGTTGCAGTGATCGCTATACTATACGCCTTGACCTATCAAACAGTTCGTGGTAACGAACTGTAAGTAAGGAGCGACCCGGCTCAATGGCAACCGAAACTCTAAAAACTGGAATTTTGGTACCAATAGATACATCAAAAGAATCAGATTTTAATTTTGATTTCAAATATATAAGTTTCATCAAGTTTAATCTTACCCATTAAAAGTTACGCGCCTGAGAAAATTTGGCTGATTTTTGAAAAAAGGGGGAAAGACCCCCTAAAAGTTATAGAACCTTAATGAAATTCACACCATCATATTCAGCGTATCAGAGAACCCTACTGTAGAGGTTTCAAGCTCCTATCTACAAAAATGTGGAATTTTGCATTTTTTGCCAGAAGAAAGATCACGGGTGCGTGTTTATTTGTTTGTTTGTTTTTTGTTGTTTTTTTTCCTCAGGGGTAATCGTATTGACCCAGTGGTCCTCTGTCTCACAACTTTATTTGACTCTGTCTCACAACTTTATTTTTAAAACAATAAAAAACTTTAGCGTAAAGAGCGAAGCGTTGAGGAGGGGACAGCCCCTTTCATATACGGAATAATTTCTGTTCGTTTTAAGTTTTAATGTCGCTCCATACTTTCAGTTTAAAAAACTTGTTTTTTTTTATTTAATTCACAGGAAAGAATTAGATTTTTTCTGTCAGATTACATCCAGACCTGGATTTACTAAGCACGATAGGTAGGCGCCACTAGGCCCGGGTTTAGGGGCGCACAATGCCAGGGGGTGCAATAAGTTATCACTGAGTGATTTTCTTCTTAACAAAAACTGGACCGATGTGATTTATCGTCGAAGTGCCGTGATTTACCCTGCTGCCTGTTCACAAAAAAGTGATTTTAAAACATCACAGGAATTCTGAAGCCACTTATAAACTGTCAGATGTCTCCCAAGAATGGCAATGGATAGTTCGGTATCACCTCTGTCTTTCATTACTTTTGGGTCATCAGTTACGTCCTGCTCAGGGCTTTCACTACTCCCGAATTTTCGAGAACTTCCTGAAAATCTTGCAAATCTTCCGATAATCGAAAATCTTCCTTGTTTTCAGAGCTGGATATTAGTTTTTAAGCTGGGAGTTACGGATCAATTCAATTGGTATCAGTTGGGCAACAATACGACAAATGTCTTTTTACACGAACTACACAATTAGACAAATGTATTATAGACCCTACAAAGGCAGTGTTTTGTTTTGTTATTACCTCTCTCTTTCATTGTTTTTGGCTTATCGTTTGCGTTCTGTTCAGGGCTTTTACTATCATCGAATTTTCGGGAACTTCCCAAAAAATCTCGCAAAACGGAGCGGCAAAAACGCTTGGGCCTAAGAGCGTCAAAGCTTTAAATCCAGCCTTGATTACATCTAACAATACAAATGATTCTGAATGAATGTTGTACCCATTACCTGAGCTTAAATAAGTCAAATGTCAGCTGTCAAATTTACGTGACATTTCAAATTTGACGTAAAAATGACGTAAAAATTTGACGTAAAAATGTCAAATTTAATTTTCCTATAAAACTGGTGTCAATTCAATTGAAATCAATTGAATTGATCCGTAACTCCCAGCTTAAAAACTAATATCCAGCTCTAAAAACAATTGCGTGACATCATGCAATGGGTACCTGAAACCTGAGGCCAAGCGAGTGTTTCTCATTATAGACATAGTCAATAGGCTGGATTAAATTTGTGACGAATTTATATGCAGTTTTGGTAAGTCTATTGTTTCTTGTCTCACGGCTGGGGAGAGGGGACAACACATTTTTTTTGGGAGGGGGCATAACAGCTTTTCTGTGGTTCGTAGAAAAGAGTACTCGCTACAGTTTTGTTTTTATTGTCTATGTCTGTCATCTACAGACACTGCTGCCAGTTTATTATAGACCAAGCTGTTCGTTAGAAGTGCTGTTTAACGTTTATAAGCCAGGGGCCTTCAAAGAAATTACATTTTCCTCTCCGTTATTTTTCTTCTATTATTCTTCTGTCTTTCTTCTTTCTGCTAGTATCTTTCTATTATATTCTCCTATAAATTTGATGCTCTTTCATATTGCCTTCATTTGTGCTGATAAATAGTTTAGTAGTCTGTAGAATGGATAGCATCCCTATGGCCCATTCCCAGTCTTCATTCATGCTTTGTCCACAGTACCCACATTTTTCTTATTGGCTATAAAATACTTTGAGGTAGATTTTTATTCAGAAGATAACTTACTTTAAAAATGAAACAAATATTATCTGTTGTGCCCTTTTGGGAAAAGTTATAAGTTCTTCTTCGCCCTATTGATGCAACGGCAGAAAAAATGGATACAAACAAGTATTTTTTAGGTTCTTATAATTACTTTGTAATTTTGCGAGATGACACTAGATGGTGCTGATTTTCTTCTCAATTTTCTTTCTTACCAGTTCCCAAGCTTTTTGTGATAGTCCAGAAATGTACGTAAGCCAATAACAAAAAATTCCATATTTCCTCTTAACGCACGGATGGGGCGAATCTCTTTTTGTCCTTTGATACCTTACAGTTCGACTCCGTTGGGCACCGATACTCGTGAGCATAAAATAATATATTTTTCTTAGTTTAGTTCCAACATTGAATGCAGTTGCTTTGAATGCCATAAACCCTGAATAAATTGTAGTTGCATACCCTTTTTAACAAAGGGATATAAAAATCCTACCCTAAGGGTTTTCATTTTATTGAAACGGTTATTGGGTTCTTTTTGTTAGATACAGTTTCTAGACGGCAATTTAGTATATTTAAATTCAACTGGTTTTAATATTTAATACTAAATGTCCAATTGACCCGATTAACAGATTATATTTTTATAACAAAGCTTATATGTTTTATATTCCCAATGGTGCTCTTTGAGATATTCATATTTTAATATTAAATTTTTGTTAAATACAGTCGTAACTTGTTTTGTTTTTAAATAGTCAATACGTTTTATCCTACTAAAGACCCTAAAAGGGCATTATTTTCATAATGTTAAATTTTTTTTATCCATTTATTTTGAGTAATGTAAACAATTAGTGCTTTAATTTTTATTTACTCCCCCCCACCGATTCTATATTGTATAATTTAGTTTCTGTAACGTAATCGATACATAAAATGATTCCCAAACCAAATGACGTGTCTCCCATTTTCATAATTTTAAAATGGAGTAGAAAATAGTGAATCATTTCGTGAGAACAATTTTTGTTCGAGAATTAAAGAAAGTGTTTAGTACAAAATATTTGTTTGCTGGATAATATGGCTTCAGTTTAATATGAATTATATAAAATTGTAGAGTATAGTATAATGCATTACAGGTAATTACTTGGTAAAAAAAAAAAACAAAAAAAAAACTGTCTTCCTCATTTAGTAACTGAGATAAATGAGCACTTGTACAAGGTTTTATTCATCCATCCAATCACCTAGGACAAAACAGAATATCCAACTTGATAATCCGAAAATCAAGTCCAACATAGAGCAAAATCAGCATTAATAAGTATAAGTCATAGTCCCAAAACCAAGCCATAGCACCTTAAGTCTACAAAACTTAATATTCCCCAAGTAATCACCACATATCAGGGCTCCTCAGATGAAAACTCATTGCCTATATAGGTTTGGGCGCTTAAATTTCATTACCCAGGCAAAATGAGCGCGCATTTCAGAAGAGGAAAGAAAAATTAAAAAATATGCTGCATATTTCTTAGGTATTTAACATGTGACAAAAAAGAAGTGTAATAAAAATGCTCAATATCTGAGGATGAGAAAATATTATGCAAGAGATAAAAATAAATAATAATAACAATGTAGCTGAGAAACGAACTGGACAAGTCGATAGAGCTCGTTTGGTTTGAGGGGAAGGCTTGTAAATATAATACTTTCACATCACCAAAAATTTACATCGCGTAACACTTTTGGGGTCACGGCAGCCACCCCAGCTCTAATGAAGTTAGTACGTCTCTGAAAATCCAACCACTGGGGTATGACCCATAATACCTCAAAGTTGCTCTTGCTTTCACTAATCTGCAAAAGAAGTACTCATTTACAAACTTTATATTTATTTACAAAAAATGTTTGAGATATACCCTTTTTTACCCTTCGTACTATTACTACTATTATGGGTATGACCCATAATACCTCAAAGTTGCTCTTGCTTTCACTAATCTGCAAAAGAAGTACTCATTTACAAACTTTATATTTATTTACAAAAAATGTTTGAGATATACCCTTTTTTTAAACTGGACGATATAGAAAAAATAAGATGTTTAATTAAATCTTCATAAAAAATATTGCTCAATATTGTCAGCTTTTGTGATGAAATTGTTGGATATCTACTTTCGAAAACGTATAAGAAAAAGTTGGATAACTATATTAATTGCTAGTAAAACACAACTGCGCAATACACGTGAAAGACCCCATTTTATGTATTTTCTGGTATGCATAGTAAAATACAACTTTTTAGATAACTATGTATTATTTAAGAAGTAAAACTAGTTTTGGGTTGGGTAGTCTGGTGTAAACTTGATTCTTTACTATTATTTCTTTTTAATAATCATAATTAATTACTTCTATATACACCTGTCTGGAAGGACTGTCTCGACACGGTTTTCACATTTTCAGTAGTAATAATTTTGTTTACTTAGTAGCAATAGGACAAAGGTATATTTTGAGACTTCATTACAAATGATACAACTTCGGGGGGAGGGGCTCAAAGGAGACGTGAATTGATGCGTCAAGAAAATGAATTCTCGGCAGTGGAGAAGGATAGCGAAGATGTACCGTAGGTATTTTTTAGAACACCACACTGCCTTTCTATGACAAACAAATAAAAGTTCAAATAGGGATAAGTCCTTTTATTAGACAGTGAAAACAGATACAAAAAGCTCTGGAGGTTTCGACCACATGCATCAGTGATTGTCATCAGCAGATAAACTAAAATCAGCAGATCCTCCACTGATGCATGTGGTTGAAATTTCCAGGACTTCTTGTATCTGTTTTTCACTGTCTAATAAAAGAACTTAGCCCCATTTGAACTTTTATTTGTATATCCATACCACCCCCTAAGAATTAAAAATTTATAAAATGTTGGGAACAAATTCCTAGGAGTGGAGAAGGAGAGGAAGTGAAATGTCTAACCCCCACTCCCCTATCAAAAATATTAATGGTTGTTTGTGCCCATGTATGCAAGGAAACACGGCTGTATCAAAATCTATATCAAATACATTGTATTTTTTGATACGACTAATTCGTAATACGACGAAACTACACCTTGGGACTTTATTGCAAATAATACAACTTTGGAGGGGGGGGGAGAAATATATGAATTGGTGAGTCAAGAAAGGGGATGTTTGACAGTGGGGAAAGTTAGTGAGATATCCATAGCACCCCCTAAGACTTTACGATTTGTGAAATAGGGGAAAATGGGCCGAAAAGCATTGTTTCTAAAATATTGGCCCTTCCTCCAGAAAATAGTTGGTTTTTCTCCCCACATATCTAAGAAAAAATCGCCGAAGATCTGGAAGATGCAGCTAGACGGCATAATAATAAAAAATTGTAATGGCATGCTAAAAAATTGAGAGTAAATAGTGAACCTGGACATGTCCCAGTTAAAGATAGGAACGGGGGCACAATTAGTGATAGGGAAAGAGTTGAAGAGGTATGGGCAGAACATTTCGAGAATATGTTTAACCGTGATAGAGCTGTAGGAAAGGCTATAGAAAAGAATGAAAAAAGTTTGTGATTCTTTGGATGTTAAAGAAGATTTATTTTGTAAAGAAGAATTAGTAACAGTACTAAAAGGATAAAAAAAAATAATAAGGGCCCAGATGCTAAAAAAAAAATGAGTTTTTTTTTTAATATGATGGTTGTGAGGCTAGAGACAAATTACTGAAGATTCTGAATATGATTTTTGAAAAGGGTAAGGTACCTAGCGATTTTAGAAAAACTTCAATTAAACCCGTCCATAAGAAAGGTGATAAGAGTGAGTGTGGTAATTATAGAGGCACTACCTGGTTTCTTAAGGAAGCAAATTACTTAGTATAATGATACTATTTAGACTTGAAGATGCTGTAGATAAAGTTTTAAAAGAAAAACAGTTTGGTTTTAGGAAGGGTTTAGGGAGGGTTGAGAATACATCGACCAAATATTCATTCGTAGATAAATAATTGAGAAGTGCCGGATTTATCAAATACTTTTAGGCCTCAGTTTTGTAGATTATGGGCAAGCATTTGAGTTAGCTGATAAAAGAGCTTTAGCGAAGATCCTATCCTTGTATAGTATACCAGATAAACACATTAAAGTCATTAGTGTTATATATGAGAATAATATTGCTGCGGTTTTGGTTGGAAACGAGGTTTGTAGCTGGTTTCGTATTAAATCAGATGTTAAGCAGGGTTGCGTTCTATCTCCATTTATATTGTATGGGCTATTTTGATAGACTTTGTCCTAAGAAGCACAAGAAATGCAATGGGAGAACACGGGATCAAATGGGGAAGTAAAACTCTCCTAGACTTAGATTCTTGGTGAAGCATCCTTGATGAAAACATTAGCAAAATTAATTAATTTTTAGAGGTTAGGCGAGTCGAGGGCGCAAGAATAGGTTTAAAAATCAATGCTAAGAAGTCTAAGTCGTTAAGACTAGGAATAAGTGAAGGTGAAGAGGTGATTTTGTGTAAAGAGAAGATCGATCAAGCAGACAACTTCACTTACCTAGGTAATATTATTAGTAAAGAGGGTGGGTGCAGTGAAGATGTTAAAAGTAAAATAGCCAATGTCTAGGGTGTTTTTTTTTCACAGTCGAAAAGAGTTTCGAAGAATAGGAAGATTAGTCTGTGAACTAAGATTATAATACTGGAAGCCACAGTGATGGCAGTAACCAGGTATGATTTTGAAGCATGGGCGCTCCAAAAAACGGAGGAGGATTTGCTAGATGTTTGCCATGGAATTGCCTATGTATTGTTATGGGTACCCGACTGACTGACCGTATCTCAAACAGTAAGCTGTACGAAAAATATGGTCGAATCCCGCTTTCTAGGGCTATAATGAAAGAAAGGTTGAGATGGCTAGGACACATTCTGTGGATTAATGATGACAGATTGCCAAAGACTGTCCTTGTTGGCCAACCGTCTAGGGCGATACGAAAAGCAGGTCGTCCTCGAATGGGGTGGGAGGATGTCCTAAGGAAAAATTTAAGAGAAATAGGAACTTCTTGAGAGGGTATAAAGAAGGAGGGTTTGGATAGATGGGGATGGAGGAGCAGCGTTTGTAGCTGTGTTCTCAGGCCGCTTGGTGCTGCAGTGATTCGTTTGTAGTAGTAGTAGTAGTATCTGATAAAATATGGTTCCACCAAAATAAATCTAAAACGATATATTTTGTGATGCGTCTTTTTTGTAATGATAATCTTGAACCTCATTACCCTTAATGCAACTTAGGGGAGGATCCAAGGGAGATATGAATTAGTGCTTCAAGAAAATTAATTTTTAGAAGTGTAGAAGGATAGAGGATGTCTAAGGCTTAGCAATTTATAGAATATGTGGGATAATACGAAATGGGAATGTTCATGTTGCATTAGCCCAGCCCCCCCCCGAAAAAAACAAGACTCATCTCTTTACGCGTTTACCTTTGGAGGGATGGCCCCTACTATTTTTCAGGTCTTTACCCCTTTGAATCTTATAACACGATCTAATATTCCCTTTTAGAATAGACCACAACATTTTTTCTGAAATATGAGCTTTTTTGTCGCTATATTTGATAGTTGCATAGAAACTCCAGAAACAACCATCAGAAACTCTTTCTCGAACTTTCAGGGTGCTTGCACCCCTTCCCCTTGGACTTCCCTGGAACGAATTATGAAATTATATAAGGATGGCAAATAAATGTTTATGTACTAGCAAAATGCCTGAAAAATCTGTCTAAAGCCTTAATATTTCTGTTAGGATCGTTAATTATTTAGTCATCTGTAATAGTCAAGGGTGTTATTTTGGATAAGGAGATGCCTACTTCTAAGAGTAAAAAAAGATAATAATCTTAAATCTTCCGTAAGTAAAAAAAAAAAAATCTAGTAAAATTTCCTAAATTATATTGCGTGGTTTGCAAAAAAAAAAAAAGAAAAAATATTATTTTGTCTTCCGTTTGACCCGTGATTACCACTTGTGGGACACAGGCTCCACCAGTGTGGAGTGGCAATAGTTTGTTGGCTCATGTGCAGGACAGACACCCTTCGGCTGACCATACTCAGAGCCTGAATTTTGAAAACAAAATTTATGTTAATGGCATCATATTCACACACATTTAAAGAGCAGAAAAGTTGCATGATAGTATTGCAATGACGTCACGCATTGTTTACAGACACAAATTTTTAGTATATTATATAAACAAAAAAAATGGCTCGATTTTAGAAATGCCTAGGTGGGTATGGAACTACTCCGTTTGTAACTACTGCTCGGTTAAAATCGGTTTGGAACTACTGCTTTAGACCTTTCCTCAAAGAAAATGGAATTGTCGGGCATCGTTTTACCTGCTTGTGCGGTGATATAGGTTAGAAAACTCCATCCCAAGATTTCTTAAAGGGAATTTAGGGAATTAGTGAATTTAAGAAATTTAAGGATTTTTTTTCTAATTTTAGATTAAATTAGGCGTTGAACCCTGAGTCGCAATCCCTGCTTCTGTTGAGGTCTTTTTTATGTTTGAATTATAAGCCCAAGTACATTTCAGAATGAGCTTCGTCAAATTAGCCCTAAAAAAACAAAAAAAAACAATTGATTTTCGGCATTAATGAGTGGTGGGACGATTAATGGGGAAACAGAAAATCTGAATTTTCCTTGATTCGGTGTCTTAATTAAAATTTTTGTAACGATTCAAAAGAAACTAACAAATAAACTTTCAAATGGGGATAAATCCATTTATTTAGACAGTGAAAAAACAGATACAAAAGTCCAGATATTTCGATCACATCTACAGCGAACGTCTTCAGTAGAAATACTGTATTTCTACTGAAATATTTCAGTAGAAATACTGAAGATGGTCGCTCTATATGTGATCGAAATATCTTGACTTTTGTACCTGTTTTTTTTTTCCACTGTCTAAATAAATGGTTTTATCCCCATTTGAAATTTTATTTGTTATTTAGTTAAAAGTTAAGTATTGTCTTAGGTTTCCATTAATTATGAAAATGTGACTTTTCATTACTTTCGGCAACACTCACTGAATATAAGCAAGTCTTATAGTATTAGACTAATAATAATATTATAAAATATATAATATTAAATTGTCTCTTTTGTGTGAAAGAGATTGACCCTGTCTGAACTACCCTAATTATGTGCATTTGCCGTCTCTCGTAACAATAATCCAACGGTATTTGTAAACGCAGATTTATTATTTAAACCCACCTTTTTTTTTATAAGGTATCAACTCTTAGGGTATGTCGCTTATTAAATAGCCATTTTTTCGAAATTTTTCGAAAGCCAATTTTTCGGAAAGTAAATTTTTCGAACTACTGACGAAAGTAGAATAATGCTTAACTTCATGTGCTTCTTTTTCTGCAGTTTTTCCTAGTAGATGGTTAAGTTCATACTTTTAGAAGCATGCACACAACGCTGGGCTAGTACGCGCTAATTTGTTTCAGGGGGGGGGGGGGGTAAGTTTGTCGAAATCTCAGAAATAGGTGAATTGGACAGAAGATTTAACGGGAAACATCTGGCCATTTTGTAAGGGCACGGACTGAAAAGATATGCCACAACGTTTCTGTCTATCACCATATTACAAAAAAAGCGCCCACGTTTTGCTATCTGGTGTTCATCTCAAAATGCCTTGTGCCGCACAGTTCCGCCGCGCTTGGCACAGTTTTTGCCACGCTTAGCACAGTCCCGCCACGCTTGGTAGACTTCCACACGCACCACCTAACGTACGGGATTTCTGAAAATGGGTGCCCCCTCGCTCATAGCAGAGGCTGTCAAACGACACGCATAATAAAATGTATACTCTATAGTTCGAAAGGAATTTTACTGATTGTATATATTATAAAAAATGCTCGTTTGGGTTTAAACTTCAGGTACCCGCGGTATAGCATCACGTGATGGGTTTCAAATTAGTGATTGGGTGAAGGTTACATACACTTACCCCACATGTTAAGACAGGTTCGTCTATGCTTGATAGCAGATGAATCTATGTTTTTGTACAATAGTATATGAAATGTACAATAGCCATGTACAACACATGACTAATGTATACATATACACATTTTAATGTACGATGGTCTTGTACAATGACTATTTTCATAGAATCGCCAACCCATATTCTTGGTTCTGTAATAACTATACCACGTACCCATTCAAGAAGTTTGTCCTAGTTACTTTAACAACAACTTCATTCGTTTTAAATTTGACCACTGTGCTCTTTCTCTGCTGCGGTTAAGGTAGGGAACGAGGTTAGCAGCTGGTATCGTATTAAATCTGCAGTTAAGCAGGGTTGTGTTCTATCCCCCTTTATATGGATGATTTTGATGGACTTTCTCTTAAGGAGCACAGGAAAGGCAATGGGAGACTATGGAATCAAATGGAGAGAAAACACTCTCCTGGACTTAGATTATGCTGATGATTTAACATCCTAGATGAAAGTGTGAGCAAAATGAATGAACTTTTAAGAGGTTTTGTGAGTTCAGGGTGCTAGAATAGGTGGGAAAAACTAATGTTAAGAAGACTAAGTCACTAAGGCTAGGAATAAGTGAAGATGAAAAGGTGACATTGAATAACGAAAAGATTGATCAGGTGGACAGCTTCACTTACCTTGTTAGCATTATTGGTAAAGAAGGTGGGAGCATTGAAGATGTTAAAAGTAGAATAGCCAAGACTCAGGGTGTTTTTTCACAGTTGAAAAAATTGGAGGAAGATAAGTCTGCAAACCGAGACTAGAATATTGGAAGCTACGGTGATTGCAGTGGTCAAACATGGTTCTAAAACATGGGCGCTCCGAAAAACGGATGAAGATTTATTAGATTTTTTTCAGAGAAATTGCGTACGGATTGTTCTGGGTACCCGGCTAACTGACCGCATTTCAATCAGTAGGCTCTACGAAAACTGTGGTTCAGTTCCGCTTTCTAGGGCTATAATGAGAGAAAGGTTGAGCTGGCTAGGGTACGTTCTGTGGATGAAGGATGGCAGATTGCCGAAGATTGTCCTTTTCGGCCAACCGTCTAGGGCTACACGGAAAGCAGGTCGTCCGTGGTTGGGTGGGGAGGATGTCATAAAGAAAGACTTTAGGGAAATGGGAACTTCTTGGGACGGTGTAAAGAGGGATGCTATGATAGATTTGGATGGAGGAGAACCGTGTGTAGCTGTGTTGGCCTCAGGCGGCTTGGTGCTGCGGTGAATTGTTAGTAGTAGTAGTAGTAGTAGTAATTTTTGGTTTTAATCTGGTTTCTGTCACTTGGTTACATTGTATTTTCTCCTTTTTTTAAGCTCTCCTTTAATCTTGCTTGTCAATCTCCGTCTTTTTCGTCTCTCTTTTTCTCTATAATTTCTCTCCCTGTTCCCGGTTTGTCTCTCGCCTCAGTTCTTGAGTTTAATGGTATGGATGTTTCCTATATTTCTGGCTCTTAAGTATTTTGAGATTGGATTGATGAAGCTTCTAAATGTTATTAAAATATAATATTAAAACCGATAAAAAAGAAATGGAATTTGTGTTTTCAGACTGTGACCAAATTTACGGAGAAAATAAATTAAACTCTCTCTCTCTCTCTCTCTCTCCTCTCTCTCTCTCTCTCTCTCCTCTCTCTCTCTCTCTCTCTCTCTCTCTCTCTCTCTCTCTCTCTCTCTCTCTCTCTCTCTCTCTCTCTCTCTCTCTCTCTCTCTCTCTCTCTCCTCTCTCTCTCTCTCTCTCTCTCTCCTCTCTCTCTCTCTCTCTCTCTCTCTCTCTCTCTCTCTCTCTCTCTCTCTCTCTCTCTCTCTCTCTCTCTCTCTCTCTCTCTCTCTCTCTCTCTCTCTCTCTCTCTCTCTCTCTCTCTCTCTCTCTCTCTCTCTCTCTCTGTCAACTGAATATATATATATATATATATATATATATTATATATATATATATATATATATATATATATATATATATATATATATATTATATATATATATATATATATCTATAATAATATATATATATATATATATATATATAATATATATATAATTTCGGATAAGAAATGAAATATTTTCTTTTACTGGTCTATAAATAAAAAAAAAAAAGAAATAAAAAATGGTTGGTTTTAAAATAAAAGTAAGATTGATTAATCCCAAAACGAACGGTAAATAGCCTGTATTAAACGGGTTCCTCACACTCCTGAGCCCTCTCCCCCCACCAGTAAATACACAGTGTGGATAAAATGTATTGTTAATATAGAGAACTCGAATGTTGATCACGAATCGGGAACATAGTTAACATCCTTCTATCTCTGGCATTAATCCTTAATATCAGGGAATATTCTTGTGTATGAACATGAATCAATCATGGACTGTGGGGCTAAAATATCTGAAAACGTAAAAATATACTACCCAGTTTTGGCAACTGAATGGCTCGCATGTCTATGCTGATCACGGAAAATTATAATTACCCACGAATTGCTTCATTCACCTTTCTGAATATTTTTTTGTTTGTGTTTTTTTCATTATTGCTAAATGTGGCAATATTATTAAACAATTCCTTATTGATAGTTTTTCCACCTCTATTCTAAGAGGCTATATGCATGGTATTGATCCAATTTTTATTATTACTTTCAGGCGAATTAGCAATAAATCATTTTCTTCTTAGGAATAGGGATAAAAAATGTAGAATGTTGTATGATTTAGTATTATGAATCTATTCATTTATTAAATTCTCTTTTCATAAGTAGGGTCATAAATTTTATTTATTCCACTTAAGGTTTTTAAAGACTTGTTTCTTTTTTGCCAAAAGGTAAAACATAAATGGTTTACGAAAACTAATATAAAACAAGCTGATTTGTTTTTTTGGTCCTATTAATCTGCTCGAGAAAAAAAAGAGACATCTGAGCTTGATCTTGCTTTGTCAAAAATTGAACTGGCGATTTTCACCCAAAGATCTATCTTTGTGTTTGGTAAAGGCCGATTCACAATGAGATTTCGCTAATGCTGAGTTTTAACTAGCGCTATTTTTTGCCAATCAGAATGTTTCACAAAACTTTTCAACCGATCAGAAAATTTTATGAGAAATCTGATTGGCTGAAATTGGCGCTACCTAAATCTCGATGTTAGTTAAATCTCAATACAAATTGATTTTCATTTTTAAATACAACACAGATCTAAAACCAAACAACAATACTGGTAAACTCAATGGGCAGAGCACCAGACTCCCTATCCCGGGTCATGGGTTCGAGTTTCGCGTTAGCCTTTTTTTCGACCAAAAAAAAATATCGAGAATGTATTTCTTTTGACTAAAAGCTGCATTTGTGGTGCAAAATACTGATACTGGTTTATATCCACGAAGATGGATAAAGAATTCGATAGAAAAGGAGAAGGATCTCTTCTATATATATGAATTATTTATTTGGACTATTTATATATTTTTATATTTATTATATATATATTTTTATATATTTTTCTATTTATATGGATTATTTATTTGGACTATTTATATACTTTTATATTTATATGGATTATTTATTTAAGCTATTTATATATTTTTATATTTTAATGGATTATTTATTTGGACTATTTATATGAATTATTTTATACCTATCTATGAGGATTTCCAAGTAATAATTTGGAAAAAAGTAGCCTACCTTGTAATGTCTCATGGCTAGGGTATCAAGTTGAAGCTTTCAGGGATTAATGTGTTGCGGGGGGGCATGTGACTTAATTTTTGTTGGGGGCAAGGTTACATAGAATGTATTTCGGAGATGGGAATTAAAACATTTTATTTCCGATCCTTGTAAATAGTTATGATTAGCTATTACCTTTTTATTTATTATTGTTTTTATTATGAACATAGATATTAGAATGCTGGAAAAACGATAAAGGAATTGGAATTTATTAACGCCAAATAGTAAATTCAAATTAGTTGATGTAACGTAAATTAAAAAACATAATGTAATCATAGGCAGCGCGCTAGCGCTGCCTAAGTAAAGAACGATGTGGCCACAAAGTGTTTTTTTTTTCTTCGACAGGCGTTTCGTATCGAAGGAGTTGTCGCAGAAACTTCGAAAAGGCCTCGTTCGATTGGAAATTGGGGTGGCTAGTGCCCTTTTTAATAGTCGAAAGTGACTGGAGGGCAACTAGCGCCCCCGCCCCCTACGCCCATTATTCCCCCAAACACATCCAATCTAAATTTTGAGATAGCTTAGTTGATTTCCAGATAGAAAATATGTTTTTGAGGAGGACACTCCCCCACAACCCTCGGGGTAAGGGTTTTAAGTTATGCCCTGAGGGCATATAAGAACAATGTTGGCTCTATGTACCATATATTATTTTTTTTTCTTTAGAGCAGGGCACTTCATATGGAAGGGGTCTTCGTAGAGACTTCAAAAGGGGCTCATTCGATTGGAAATCGTGAGTTCTAGGGCCCTTTTTAATAGTCGAAAGTGATTGGAGGGCAACTAGCCCCCCCCCCCCAACGCCCATCATTCCCCCAAACACATCCAATCAAAATATCGAGATAGCCATTTTGTTCAGCGTAGTTGATTTCCAGATAGAAAATGTGTTTTTGAGGAGGACACTCCCCCACAACCCTCAGGGCAAGGGTTTTAAGTTATGCCCTGGGGGCATATAAGGTGTTTATAGAAGGCGTTGTCTTAGAAACTTCAAAACAGGCTCATTCGATTGTAAATTCAAAGGGCTAGTGCCCTTTTTAATAGTCGAATGTGATTAGAGGGCAACTATCCCCCCCCCACGCCCATTATTCCCCCAAGCACATCCAATCAAAATTTTGAGATAGCCATTTTGTTCAGCGTAGTTGATTTCAATGTAGGAAATATGTTTTTGAGGAGGTCACTCCCCCACAACCCTCGGGGCAAGGGTTTTAAGTTATGCCCTGAGGGCATAGATAGATAGATAGATCGTGTATTTCAAAAGCCCAAAAGCCATATAGACACAAAAAATATGAAAAATAGAAAAATTACAACAGAGCAAATTACGAAACACACATTAACTTGATACATAGTGAAAAATACCTTCTGGTAAATTACCAAAAAATAACTTTAATTTCATATAATTAATAATAATTGATTGTAAAAACATTTCCTTCTTTCTAATCCCTTCTCTATGTACGCACCAATACGAAATATTGTGGTTGGACTACTACTTTGTATAATTTTTGGAAGCAGCAAAACAATCCCATGTAAGTAATTTTCCCTTAAATCAGAGAGCATATAAGAACAATGTTGGCACAATGTACTATTTATTGTTTTTTTCCTTTAGAGCAGGGCACTTCATATGGAAGGGGTCGTCGTAGAAACTTCAAAAGAGGCTCATTCGATTGGAAATTGAGAGTTCTAGTGCCCTTTTTAATAGTCGAAGTGATTAAAGGGCAACTAGCCCTCCTCCTCCCACGCCCTTCATTCCCCCAAACACATCCAATCAATATTTTGAGATAGCCATTTTGTTCAGCGTCGTTGATTTCCAGATAGAAAATATGTTTTTGAGGAGGACACTCCCCCCACAATCCTCAGGGCAAGGGTTTTAAGTCATGCCTTGAGGGCATATAAGAACAATGTTGGCACAGTGTACTATGTATTATTTTTTTCCTTTAGAGCAGGGCACTTCATATGGAAGGGGTCGTCGTAGAAACTTCAAAAGGGGCTCATTCGATTTGAAATTGAGAGTTCTAGTGCCCTTTTTAATTGTCGAAAGTGATTGGACGGCAAATAGCCCCCCCCCACGCCCATCATTCCCCCAAACACATCCAATCAAAATTTTGAGATAGCCATTTTGTTCAGCGTCGTTGATTTCCAGATAGAAAATATGTTTTTGAGGAGGACACTCCCCCCACAATCCTCAGGGCAAGGGTTTTAATTTATGCCCTGGGGGCATATAAAACGAACAAATTAATTAAAAAACTTTTTCCACAAAATAAGTTTTTCAAAAAAAAGTAAAGAACTCCATTAAACCAAAAATGAACAAAAATAGAATCAAATTATGTACCAAGCATACAACTACCACAAATCGTTATCAATCAATAAATATAACCCGAAACAAACAGAAATTAAAATAAGTCAAACCCAAAACAAAGAATTAAAATATGTCAAACTCAAAACGAGCAGAAATTAATCTGAGTAGGGTTCTTAACCCTATGCTTTCTTAAAGCTAGAATATAATCTTGTACTTTATTCAATTTTTTTTTTTTAATGTTTTCTGTTTTTATCAAACAGAATATATATATTCTGTTTGATATTTCGAATTAATTTTTAAATATTTATAGACTACATGGACGATGAGAAAGTACACATGCAATATGCGTTTCAGACATGTTAATTATTTCTAATACAAATTGCTGTGGCTTTAGAACCTGTTTTTAATAAATAATTTTGGCATAGACTCTGGATTATTGTAATCAACTTTTCCAGCTAAATTATTATATGTCCATTGTCTGCGCTAGATTTATTTTGATCTTTCATTCAATTGAAATGTTATTAAAAGAAGGACATTCAAAGGCGAGACTGGGGGGACGCCATGGCTGGAGCTTCTGGTGTCTTTTTGTATTTATGTTTGAGTCGTAGACTATATATTAAAAAGCAAAGACGTTATATCAAACGTCTGTTTGATATATATTGAAATATATATTGAAAGCAATATGTATTGAAAGCAAAGACGTATGCATGGCGTTTTATCATATGCACAACTTATAAGGAATTTAGGCTTACACAACGGTGCTTGCTGAAAGGAGAATTCCTGGCCTGCCCCCCTCAATCTCAAGATCCCGTTATTTATCCCAAAAAAACTGTGTTTGTCGTATAATTGGTCTTTTTTGCTGTTTTAATGAGTTTGGGCGCCAAAGGGAAAATATGTACATATATTTTTTTTTTGCGTTGAGAACCCCAAAAGCCTATCTTGGTAACTCCACCCCCCCCCCCCCCAAAAAAAAAGAATTCATGCTTCAACCTAACCCTATAACCAGTAAAATTATAAAGAGTTGTTGTGTTTTTTTTTTCTTTGCGGTCAAAACTCTCATCAGAATATTTTTAAATCTTATGGGTTTTTTCCTTTCGTTGCCTGGGGGAGGGATTGAACAGTCCTTGTGGGGTGGATTGGTCGCTTCTTATCCCCTTTGAGTCTAGATGCCATGATTATGCAGTGGTACATAAATATTTCAAATGCACAATTTTCAAAAGATAGAATTTAGTGGTCTATTGATTTTTCTGTTATTATTTCCAGACGAATTAATTATAAAACCTTTTCTATGAGAACTTATAAATCGATAACTCTTAGAAATGTTTTCTAATAGAGTTTAATTTCTGACATCTGTCGTATTGATTTTCAGTAATTCCGAGCAGTTCTAACTCAGCTGGTTGATAACATTTATATGAAAACTTTTATTCTTATTATTTATTGATTTTGAGATATTGAGTTTTAAAAATAAGTGAATTGATCAGTCTGGATATGCTTCGTAACCTTAGAAAAACTTAGACTTAGCTGAATAATCTTGTAAAATAGTCTTTTTTATTTTTTATAAGCTGATATTTTTTTACTGAATTCAAATTCTTTCGAGTAAAGAAAAGAGTAATATATTGTTATATACGGAAGAGGTTCTTCAACAGGAACTTATTTCGGGGGGGGGCACAAAAGCTCTAATAAATATATAAATTTTTGGGGAAAGTATGAACAGGGGTTGTAAAAATCTTGATTTCGAGAAGTAGGGAAGTGGGCCATAGCCATTCCTGCGCAGTGTTGGACCCAGAATATTTGAAAGGGGGCGCCTGATCTTAAAAAAATTGGGTCATTGTAATAGGAGATCTACTTTTTTTATTGTAAAGAATAAATAACGAGTATTTGCATTTGTACTTACGAAAACAACGTCTCTAAAAAGAACTTCTTTTATCTGGATCAAATTAGCCTATATCTGGATCGTCCAAT